>CM035119.1:118083092-118683092 GCA_020205555.1 Panax stipuleanatus | reverse complement strand
AGACCGTACTTCCGTCTCAACGTGCCGTATCCTCCACCACTAATTAGTCCACCAACTCCAACGTTTGACCAAACACCACCCGGAAACCCTAGGGTTTTACTTTTCTTGGCGATTTCATAGTAAAGTTCACCTAGAGTTGCACCTGATTGAACCCATGCAGTTGCAGCTACAGGGTCCACGTTGATTGATCGAAGATTAATCATATCAAGCACGACAAACGGGTTTCTTGATACGTAAGAAAGACCTTCAAAATCATGACCTCCGCCCCGAATCCGAATCTCCATTCCATGTTTCTTGGAGCAATAAATAACCGTTTGGATTTGGGTTGCGTCTACGGGTTGAACAATGACTAGGGGTTTAGGTGTAGCGGATGATGCAAATCGAAGATTGTTAATGGAGAACTGCAAGGCGGATGTGTAGGATGAGTTGGTTGGGGTGTAAATGACTTTGGAAATGGATTCGGAGTTGGAAGAAGCATGTTTAAGGCATTTGTGAAAATTTTCTTGAGAATATGCCCAAGTTGGCTGTGAAAAAGTTGACAGAAGGACAAAAGGAAGCAGCAGAAAACTTGGAATCTTCATATCTTGCTGATACTTGAGGTTTGAAGAATGAAGGTTTTTGGTTTGTGTTTTTGGTTTGTTTGGGAACGAGATAACTGAGGTATTGTATGTAAGAAGATGAGCTTGCTATTTATACTACTTGGCCACTGCGAAAAAGAAATGGTCAGCTTCTTCTTTTGTGGTAAAACTACGCGCATGGCACCCGATACACATGGAATTGGTATAATAATTAAAGGTTTGACAGGAATTTTAATAACTAGTCAAATTTCTAAAGACAAGTTGTCACTTTTCCGAATAAAATTTGCTATGATATAAATTTTAAACAAAAAACAGAAGATTTAGTTGTGGTAGCTGCAGTATATATATATTATAGCTAATATTTTTATATTTTTCGTTTTTCACTCTCAATTTTTAGGTGTTGAAAAAAAAACCGTTCAAGTGTAAGAGTTTTGTTCACACTTTCCTATAGTGATTTCTTCCCCTTCCCGTCTGTGTTTTTTTATTTGAAATTTTATCAAAAATCATGTATTCTTTACTTTAATTTTGGTACTAAACTTAAAAATATTTTACATCAAAATTTTACTTATAATATAATCAAAAAGAAAGAGCTAAACCCATTAAATGTAATTAAGTTTGACAAGATTTTAAAGATTTTCGTCCCCCGCTTGACTGGTTAATGGGTTGGGTCGAACTGGCTGGACGTTGAAGATGATAGATTTTTGGAGTTTTTATTTTTTTTAAAAGTGGATTTTTATTGTATTAAAGATTGAGACTTTTATTGTATTAAAGATTAAAAGCTGGGATTGTTATTTGGAAAAACTCTGTGTAGACATGAAAATTAGTTTTACAATTTCACCTAATTGTTGGGGGTAAAAATACAAATAGGTAAATTATAAAACACTAATGTCCAATTTTCATGTTCACATAAAAGAACTCGTTTATGGCCAAAACCAATTTGGAAGGGCCACATCATTTGTGACTCATTTTTCCTTTTATTTTATTAAGCCACGTAGAAAATTACATAAGTGAATTTGATGGACGTTTAAAAAATTGCCGGAATGGGACAATTGTAATGTTTTTAATAGTTCTGTTTTCTAATTGTATTTTTTTTTATTTTAGCGGACTATTGTACAAAACTTGCGAACTTGAATGGAATAAAGTATATTTTTGCCTTAAATTAATTTAAGAATAAATGTGAGATGTAGGTGGACTTCTTAAAATTTATCATGCATCTCATGCAAGAAAATGCATTTATGGATTATGGAGAGAGAATCAAACATAATAATTAAAACTAATATAATATAAATGTCAAACAGAGAATTGAATGATTTTGAATGCAAGGTAACATGTTATGGTAGAAAAGTTCCTTGAGAGGTAATTATAAATTAAAAAAATTCATAAATTATTAAGGATGTTTGACGCATCCATATTATGGTGAAAGCTAAAATATGAAACCCATAAAATTAAATTAATTTTATAATTATTATATACACAATAGTCATCAAGTGTTATATGTTTGCTCTCCCACAATCATGAAATGAAACTAAATTACAGATATATTTACTCATCATCAGAGGGTAGATTACTAGATGATATCTGAAATATTGAGGAAATATCATCTTGACGATTTATTTAATAATTAATCTAGCACACAGTACCCTTACATATAAACACACATTAAATTAGTGCCTTTACAATGCCAACAAAAATATAATCATAAAGGAGTATATCTGTTTATGCATATATATATATATATATGATAAACTCATCATCTTACATTAAAAGTAATCTTATCAAGCTTGCATAGAAGCAGAACTACAAGCAAAATAACGATAAGAAGGTACACAATGGGGAGATTAAGCAGAACAGCTGTTATGGTCTTATAGGGAAGTGCTTGTAGAGGTATATATGATTTAATTATATCTTCACCCGCACATGTAAAAATGAGAATACAATTAATGTTCTAATAATTTGCAAAAGTTTCATACGCCCGAAGTGTCTATAAGGACAACCATAATTAAAGTAGATCAACAAAACAAAAAATTGAAAATTTGAATATATAGAACAATTAAGGAATTTGATTACAATGTTATCTGTATTTAAAGGCCATAAACCAATGAACAAATCAATGAATTTTTTTCGCTAGCAAAGATACTAACACTTCTGATCTAAAAGTTTCGACCCTTAAAAGAAACCGGAGGTATACTCTGCTCATGCCTGAAAAAGTTACCAGGATCAACTCGTGACTTCACCTGAACCAATCTGTCGAAATTATTCTTGAAGTACTTTTTACCCCATTTACTTGCTTGTGAATAGCTCGTCAGACCATTCTGATTGTTCACCCCCAAGTCAAGATCATTATAGTTTACATACGCAGTTCTTGGTTTTTTAGTAACATGTGGCGTCAAGTATTTATATAAGCTTTTGATCCAATTCATAGCCTTGGTTGTGTCTCCATCCATAAGCACCCTCATGTACATCATATACAATGTTCCAGCTCTATGTGGAAATGGAATCGCGGATTCTGAAATCTCATCCATTCTTCCTCCGTACGATGTCAAGATCATATTTGTCGTTTCGGGCTCACCTTTGAGCAGCATTTCCCAAATACCTTCCAAGCCATTTCTTGAAATTGGTTTATCCACAAAGCCGGATTTTGCTTTAAACGGAATCTTAAACGAAGTTCTGTTTAGCAAAACATCAACAGATTCATCAGCTGAAAATTGAGAAAAAAGAAGCACTGATTGGATATAACTAACTTCGTTGCAATTTTCTCTCATCAAGCCTAACTCGGGAAATCTTTTTTGCATCAATGGAAGTAGTGTATCTATTCCACCAAGGAACATTCCCACAAATCTTAGACGGACTGTTTTGTCATCTTGATATGTACTTGAATCAATGCCAAGTGTCGTTCTACTAGGTACGCTAGGTGCGGCTTTTCGTATAGTATTTGCTACAATTCTGATTTCTAAATCTTTTGGAAGCTTAGGAGCAACAGATTGCCACTTATGAACTATTTCAGTTGCATTTTGTTCCAAAGTTCTATCAACTTGAAAAACAGTCACAATTTCCGGGACAGGAACTAGCTTTATCTTCCAAGAAAGAATGACTCCAAAGCTAGAAGCACCACCTCCTCTAATAGCCCAAAATAGATCTTCACCCATTGATTTTCTATTGAGGATTCTTCCATTAACGTCTATCAATCTTGCATCAATGACATTGTCAGCAGCAAGACCGTACTTCCGTCTCAACGTGCCGTATCCTCCACCACTAATTAGTCCACCAACTCCAACGTTTGACCAAACACCACCCGGAAACCCTAGGGTTTTACTTTTCTTGGCGATTTCATAGTAAAGTTCACCTAGAGTTGCACCTGATTGAACCCATGCAGTTGCAGCTACAGGGTCCACGTTGATTGATCGAAGATTAATCATATCAAGCACGACAAACGGGTTTCTTGATACGTAAGAAAGACCTTCAAAATCATGACCTCCGCCCCGAATCCGAATCTCCATTCCATGTTTCTTGGAGCAATAAATAACCGTTTGGATTTGGGTTGCGTCTACGGGTTGAACAATGACTAGGGGTTTAGGTGTAGCGGATGATGCAAATCGAAGATTGTTAATGGAGAACTGCAAGGCGGATGTGTAGGATGAGTTGGTTGGGGTGTAAATGACTTTGGAAATGGATTCGGAGTTGGAAGAAGCATGTTTAAGGCATTTGTGAAAATTTTCTTGAGAATATGCCCAAGTTGGCTGTGAAAAAGTTGACAGAAGGACAAAAGGAAGCAGCAGAAAACTTGGAATCTTCATATCTTGCTGATACTTGAGGTTTGAAGAATGAAGGTTTTTGGTTTGTGTTTTTGGTTTGTTTGGGAACGAGATAACTGAGGTATTGTATGTAAGAAGATGAGCTTGCTATTTATACTACTTGGCCACTGCGAAAAAGAAATGGTCAGCTTCTTCTTTTGTGGTAAAACTACGCGCATGGCACCCGATACACATGGAATTGGTATAATAATTAAAGGTTTGACAGGAATTTTAATAACTAGTCAAATTTCTAAAGACAAGTTGTCACTTTTTCGAATAAAATTTGCTATGATATAAATTTTAAACAAAAAACAGAAGATTTAGTAGTGGTAGCTGCAGTATATATATATATATATATATATTATAGCTAATATTTTTATATTTTTCGTTTTTCACTCTCAATTTTTAGGTGTTGAAAAAAAAACCGTTCAAGTGTAAGAGTTTTGTTCACACTTTCCTATAGTGATTTCTTCCCCTTCCCGTCTGTGTTTTTTTATTTGAAATTTTATCAAAAATCATGTATTCTTTACTTTAATTTTGGTACTAAACTTAAAAATATTTTACATCAAAATTTTACTTATAATATAATCAAAAAGAAAGAGCTAAACCCATTAAATGTAATTAAGTTTGACAAGATTTTAAAGATTTTCGTCCCCCGCTTGACTGGTTAATGGGTTGGGTCGAACTGGCTGGACGTTGAAGATGATAGATTTTTGGAGTTTTTATTTTTTTTAAAAGTGGATTTTTATTGTATTAAAGATTGAGACTTTTATTGTATTAAAGATTAAAAGCTGGGATTGTTATTTGGAAAAACTCTGTGTAGACATGAAAATTAGTTTTACAATTTCACCTAATTGTTGGGGGTAAAAATACAAATAGGTAAATTATAAAACACTAATGTCCAATTTTCATGTTCACATAAAAGAACTCGTTTATGGCCAAAACCAATTTGGAAGGGCCACATCATTTGTGACTCATTTTTCCTTTTATTTTATTAAGCCACGTAGAAAATTACATAAGTGAATTTGATGGACGTTTAAAAAATTGCCGGAATGGGACAATTGTAATGTTTTTAATAGTTCTGTTTTCTAATTGTATTTTTTTTTATTTTAGCGGACTATTGTACAAAACTTGCGAACTTGAATGGAATAAAGTATATTTTTGCCTTAAATTAATTTAAGAATAAATGTGAGATGTAGGTGGACTTCTTAAAATTTATCATGCATCTCATGCAAGAAAATGCATTTATGGATTATGGAGAGAGAATCAAACATAATAATTAAAACTAATATAATATAAATGTCAAACAGAGAATTGAATGATTTTGAATGCAAGGTAACATGTTATGGTAGAAAAGTTCCTTGAGAGGTAATTATAAATTAAAAAAATTCATAAATTATTAAGGATGTTTGACGCATCCATATTATGGTGAAAGCTAAAATATGAAACCCATAAAATTAAATTAATTTTATAATTATTATATACACAATAGTCATCAAGTGTTATATGTTTGCTCTCCCACAATCATGAAATGAAACTAAATTACAGATATATTTACTCATCATCAGAGGGTAGATTACTAGATGATATCTGAAATATTGAGGAAATATCATCTTGACGATTTATTTAATAATTAATCTAGCACACAGTACCCTTACATATAAACACACATTAAATTAGTGCCTTTACAATGCCAACAAAAATATAATCATAAAGGAGTATATCTGTTTATGCATATATATATATATATATGATAAACTCATCATCTTACATTAAAAGTAATCTTATCAAGCTTGCATAGAAGCAGAACTACAAGCAAAATAACGATAAGAAGGTACACAATGGGGAGATTAAGCAGAACAGCTGTTATGGTCTTATAGGGAAGTGCTTGTAGAGGTATATATGATTTAATTATATCTTCACCCGCACATGTAAAAATGAGAATACAATTAATGTTCTAATAATTTGCAAAAGTTTCATACGCCCGAAGTGTCTATAAGGACAACCATAATTAAAGTAGATCAACAAAACAAAAAATTGAAAATTTGAATATATAGAACAATTAAGGAATTTGATTACAATGTTATCTGTATTTAAAGGCCATAAACCAATGAACAAATCAATGAATTTTTTTCGCTAGCAAAGATACTAACACTTCTGATCTAAAAGTTTCGACCCTTAAAAGAAACCGGAGGTATACTCTGCTCATGCCTGAAAAAGTTACCAGGATCAACTCGTGACTTCACCTGAACCAATCTGTCGAAATTATTCTTGAAGTACTTTTTACCCCATTTACTTGCTTGTGAATAGCTCGTCAGACCATTCTGATTGTTCACCCCCAAGTCAAGATCATTATAGTTTACATACGCAGTTCTTGGTTTTTTAGTAACATGTGGCGTCAAGTATTTATATAAGCTTTTGATCCAATTCATAGCCTTGGTTGTGTCTCCATCCATAAGCACCCTCATGTACATCATATACAATGTTCCAGCTCTATGTGGAAATGGAATCGCGGATTCTGAAATCTCATCCATTCTTCCTCCGTACGATGTCAAGATCATATTTGTCGTTTCGGGCTCACCTTTGAGCAGCATTTCCCAAATACCTTCCAAGCCATTTCTTGAAATTGGTTTATCCACAAAGCCGGATTTTGCTTTAAACGGAATCTTAAACGAAGTTCTGTTTAGCAAAACATCAACAGATTCATCAGCTGAAAATTGAGAAAAAAGAAGCACTGATTGGATATAACTAACTTCGTTGCAATTTTCTCTCATCAAGCCTAACTCGGGAAATCTTTTTTGCATCAATGGAAGTAGTGTATCTATTCCACCAAGGAACATTCCCACAAATCTTAGACGGACTGTTTTGTCATCTTGATATGTACTTGAATCAATGCCAAGTGTCGTTCTACTAGGTACGCTAGGTGCGGCTTTTCGTATAGTATTTGCTACAATTCTGATTTCTAAATCTTTTGGAAGCTTAGGAGCAACAGATTGCCACTTATGAACTATTTCAGTTGCATTTTGTTCCAAAGTTCTATCAACTTGAAAAACAGTCACAATTTCCGGGACAGGAACTAGCTTTATCTTCCAAGAAAGAATGACTCCAAAGCTAGAAGCACCACCTCCTCTAATAGCCCAAAATAGATCTTCACCCATTGATTTTCTATTGAGGATTCTTCCATTAACGTCTATCAATCTTGCATCAATGACATTGTCAGCAGCAAGACCGTACTTCCGTCTCAACGTGCCGTATCCTCCACCACTAATTAGTCCACCAACTCCAACGTTTGACCAAACACCACCCGGAAACCCTAGGGTTTTACTTTTCTTGGCGATTTCATAGTAAAGTTCACCTAGAGTTGCACCTGATTGAACCCATGCAGTTGCAGCTACAGGGTCCACGTTGATTGATCGAAGATTAATCATATCAAGCACGACAAACGGGTTTCTTGATACGTAAGAAAGACCTTCAAAATCATGACCTCCGCCCCGAATCCGAATCTCCATTCCATGTTTCTTGGAGCAATAAATAACCGTTTGGATTTGGGTTGCGTCTACGGGTTGAACAATGACTAGGGGTTTAGGTGTAGCGGATGATGCAAATCGAAGATTGTTAATGGAGAACTGCAAGGCGGATGTGTAGGATGAGTTGGTTGGGGTGTAAATGACTTTGGAAATGGATTCGGAGTTGGAAGAAGCATGTTTAAGGCATTTGTGAAAATTTTCTTGAGAATATGCCCAAGTTGGCTGTGAAAAAGTTGACAGAAGGACAAAAGGAAGCAGCAGAAAACTTGGAATCTTCATATCTTGCTGATACTTGAGGTTTGAAGAATGAAGGTTTTTGGTTTGTGTTTTTGGTTTGTTTGGGAACGAGATAACTGAGGTATTGTATGTAAGAAGATGAGCTTGCTATTTATACTACTTGGCCACTGCGAAAAAGAAATGGTCAGCTTCTTCTTTTGTGGTAAAACTACGCGCATGGCACCCGATACACATGGAATTGGTATAATAATTAAAGGTTTGACAGGAATTTTAATAACTAGTCAAATTTCTAAAGACAAGTTGTCACTTTTCCGAATAAAATTTGCTATGATATAAATTTTAAACAAAAAACAGAAGATTTAGTTGTGGTAGCTGCAGTATATATATATTATAGCTAATATTTTTATATTTTTCGTTTTTCACTCTCAATTTTTAGGTGTTGAAAAAAAAACCGTTCAAGTGTAAGAGTTTTGTTCACACTTTCCTATAGTGATTTCTTCCCCTTCCCGTCTGTGTTTTTTTATTTGAAATTTTATCAAAAATCATGTATTCTTTACTTTAATTTTGGTACTAAACTTAAAAATATTTTACATCAAAATTTTACTTATAATATAATCAAAAAGAAAGAGCTAAACCCATTAAATGTAATTAAGTTTGACAAGATTTTAAAGATTTTCGTCCCCCGCTTGACTGGTTAATGGGTTGGGTCGAACTGGCTGGACGTTGAAGATGATAGATTTTTGGAGTTTTTATTTTTTTTAAAAGTGGATTTTTATTGTATTAAAGATTGAGACTTTTATTGTATTAAAGATTAAAAGCTGGGATTGTTATTTGGAAAAACTCTGTGTAGACATGAAAATTAGTTTTACAATTTCACCTAATTGTTGGGGGTAAAAATACAAATAGGTAAATTATAAAACACTAATGTCCAATTTTCATGTTCACATAAAAGAACTCGTTTATGGCCAAAACCAATTTGGAAGGGCCACATCATTTGTGACTCATTTTTCCTTTTATTTTATTAAGCCACGTAGAAAATTACATAAGTGAATTTGATGGACGTTTAAAAAATTGCCGGAATGGGACAATTGTAATGTTTTTAATAGTTCTGTTTTCTAATTGTATTTTTTTTTATTTTAGCGGACTATTGTACAAAACTTGCGAACTTGAATGGAATAAAGTATATTTTTGCCTTAAATTAATTTAAGAATAAATGTGAGATGTAGGTGGACTTCTTAAAATTTATCATGCATCTCATGCAAGAAAATGCATTTAT
This sequence comes from Panax stipuleanatus, assembly GCA_020205555.1. Lineage (NCBI taxonomy): Eukaryota > Viridiplantae > Streptophyta > Magnoliopsida > Apiales > Araliaceae > Panax > Panax stipuleanatus. The sequence continues at coordinate 118,673,683 of CM035119.1, read as the reverse complement.
GGATTATGGAGAGAGAATCAAACATAATAATTAAAACTAATATAATATAAATGTCAAACAGAGAATTGAATGATTTTGAATGCAAGGTAACATGTTATGGTAGAAAAGTTCCTTGAGAGGTAATTATAAATTAAAAAAATTCATAAATTATTAAGGATGTTTGACGCATCCATATTATGGTGAAAGCTAAAATATGAAACCCATAAAATTAAATTAATTTTATAATTATTATATACACAATAGTCATCAAGTGTTATATGTTTGCTCTCCCACAATCATGAAATGAAACTAAATTACAGATATATTTACTCATCATCAGAGGGTAGATTACTAGATGATATCTGAAATATTGAGGAAATATCATCTTGACGATTTATTTAATAATTAATCTAGCACACAGTACCCTTACATATAAACACACATTAAATTAGTGCCTTTACAATGCCAACAAAAATATAATCATAAAGGAGTATATCTGTTTATGCATATATATATATATATATATGATAAACTCATCATCTTACATTAAAAGTAATCTTATCAAGCTTGCATAGAAGCAGAACTACAAGCAAAATAACGATAAGAAGGTACACAATGGGGAGATTAAGCAGAACAGCTGTTATGGTCTTATAGGGAAGTGCTTGTAGAGGTATATATGATTTAATTATATCTTCACCCGCACATGTAAAAATGAGAGTACAATTAATGTTCTAATAATTTGCAAAAGTTTCATACGCCCGAAGTGTCTATAAGGACAACCATAATTAAAGTAGATCAACAAAACAAAAAATTGAAAATTTGAATATATAGAACAATTAAGGAATTTGATTACAATGTTATCTGTATTTAAAGGCCATAAACCAATGAACAAATCAATGAATTTTTTTCGCTAGCAAAGATACTAACACTTCTGATCTAAAAGTTTCGACCCTTAAAAGAAACCGGAGGTATACTCTGCTCATGCCTGAAAAAGTTACCAGGATCAACTCGTGACTTCACCTGAACCAATCTGTCGAAATTATTCTTGAAGTACTTTTTACCCCATTTACTTGCTTGTGAATAGCTCGTCAGACCATTCTGATTGTTCACCCCCAAGTCAAGATCATTATAGTTTACATACGCAGTTCTTGGTTTTTTAGTAACATGTGGCGTCAAGTATTTATATAAGCTTTTGATCCAATTCATAGCCTTGGTTGTGTCTCCATCCATAAGCACCCTCATGTACATCATATACAATGTTCCAGCTCTATGTGGAAATGGAATCGCGGATTCTGAAATCTCATCCATTCTTCCTCCGTACGATGTCAAGATCATATTTGTCGTTTCGGGCTCACCTTTGAGCAGCATTTCCCAAATACCTTCCAAGCCATTTCTTGAAATTGGTTTATCCATAAAGCCGGATTTTGCTTTAAACGGAATCTTAAACGAAGTTCTGTTTAGCAAAACATCAACAGATTCATCAGCTGAAAATTGAGAAAAAAGAAGCACTGATTGGATATAACTAACTTCGTTGCAATTTTCTCTCATCAAGCCTAACTCGGGAAATCTTTTTTGCATCAATGGAAGTAGTGTATCTATTCCACCAAGGAACATTCCCACAAATCTTAGACGGACTGTTTTGTCATCTTGATATGTACTTGAATCAATGCCAAGTGTCGTTCTACTAGGTACGCTAGGTGCGGCTTTTCGTATAGTATTTGCTACAATTCTGATTTCTAAATCTTTTGGAAGCTTAGGAGCAACAGATTGCCACTTATGAACTATTTCAGTTGCATTTTGTTCCAAAGTTCTATCAACTTGAAAAACAGTCACAATTTCCGGGACAGGAACTAGCTTTATCTTCCAAGAAAGAATGACTCCAAAGCTAGAAGCACCACCTCCTCTAATAGCCCAAAATAGATCTTCACCCATTGATTTTCTATTGAGGATTCTTCCATTAACGTCTATCAATCTTGCATCAATGACATTGTCAGCAGCAAGACCGTACTTCCGTCTCAACGTGCCGTATCCTCCACCACTAATTAGTCCACCAACTCCAACGTTTGACCAAACACCACCCGGAAACCCTAGGGTTTTACTTTTCTTGGCGATTTCATAGTAAAGTTCACCTAGAGTTGCACCTGATTGAACCCATGCAGTTGCAGCTACAGGGTCCACGTTGATTGATCGAAGATTAATCATATCAAGCACGACAAACGGGTTTCTTGATACGTAAGAAAGACCTTCAAAATCATGACCTCCGCCCCGAATCCGAATCTCCATTCCATGTTTCTTGGAGCAATAAATAACCGTTTGGATTTGGGTTGCGTCTACGGGTTGAACAATGACTAGGGGTTTAGGTGTAGCGGATGATGCAAATCGAAGATTGTTAATGGAGAACTGCAAGGCGGATGTGTAGGATGAGTTGGTTGGGGTGTAAATGACTTTGGAAATGGATTCGGAGTTGGAAGAAGCATGTTTAAGGCATTTGTGAAAATTTTCTTGAGAATATGCCCAAGTTGGCTGTGAAAAAGTTGACAGAAGGACAAAAGGAAGCAGCAGAAAACTTGGAATCTTCATATCTTGCTGATACTTGAGGTTTGAAGAATGAAGGTTTTTGGTTTGTGTTTTTGGTTTGTTTGGGAACGAGATAACTGAGGTATTGTATGTAAGAAGATGAGCTTGCTATTTATACTACTTGGCCACTGCGAAAAAGAAATGGTCAGCTTCTTCTTTTGTGGTAAAACTACGCGCATGGCACCCGATACACATGGAATTGGTATAATAATTAAAGGTTTGACAGGAATTTTAATAACTAGTCAAATTTCTAAAGACAAGTTGTCACTTTTCCGAATAAAATTTGCTATGATATAAATTTTAAACAAAAAACAGAAGATTTAGTTGTGGTAGCTGCAGTATATATATATTATAGCTAATATTTTTATATTTTTCGTTTTTCACTCTCAATTTTTAGGTGTTGAAAAAAAAACCGTTCAAGTGTAAGAGTTTTGTTCACACTTTCCTATAGTGATTTCTTCCCCTTCCCGTCTGTGTTTTTTTATTTGAAATTTTATCAAAAATCATGTATTCTTTACTTTAATTTTGGTACTAAACTTAAAAATATTTTACATCAAAATTTTACTTATAATATAATCAAAAAGAAAGAGCTAAACCCATTAAATGTAATTAAGTTTGACAAGATTTTAAAGATTTTCGTCCCCCGCTTGACTGGTTAATGGGTTGGGTCGAACTGGCTGGACGTTGAAGATGATAGATTTTTGGAGTTTTTATTTTTTTTAAAAGTGGATTTTTATTGTATTAAAGATTGAGACTTTTATTGTATTAAAGATTAAAAGCTGGGATTGTTATTTGGAAAAACTCTGTGTAGACATGAAAATTAGTTTTACAATTTCACCTAATTGTTGGGGGTAAAAATACAAATAGGTAAATTATAAAACACTAATGTCCAATTTTCATGTTCACATAAAAGAACTCGTTTATGGCCAAAACCAATTTGGAAGGGCCACATCATTTGTGACTCATTTTTCCTTTTATTTTATTAAGCCACGTAGAAAATTACATAAGTGAATTTGATGGACGTTTAAAAAATTGCCGGAATGGGACAATTGTAATGTTTTTAATAGTTCTGTTTTCTAATTGTATTTTTTTTTATTTTAGCGGACTATTGTACAAAACTTGCGAACTTGAATGGAATAAAGTATATTTTTGCCTTAAATTAATTTAAGAATAAATGTGAGATGTAGGTGGACTTCTTAAAATTTATCATGCATCTCATGCAAGAAAATGCATTTATGGATTATGGAGAGAGAATCAAACATAATAATTAAAACTAATATAATATAAATGTCAAACAGAGAATTGAATGATTTTGAATGCAAGGTAACATGTTATGGTAGAAAAGTTCCTTGAGAGGTAATTATAAATTAAAAAAATTCATAAATTATTAAGGATGTTTGACGCATCCATATTATGGTGAAAGCTAAAATATGAAACCCATAAAATTAAATTAATTTTATAATTATTATATACACAATAGTCATCAAGTGTTATATGTTTGCTCTCCCACAATCATGAAATGAAACTAAATTACAGATATATTTACTCATCATCAGAGGGTAGATTACTAGATGATATCTGAAATATTGAGGAAATATCATCTTGACGATTTATTTAATAATTAATCTAGCACACAGTACCCTTACATATAAACACACATTAAATTAGTGCCTTTACAATGCCAACAAAAATATAATCATAAAGGAGTATATCTGTTTATGCATATATATATATATATATATATGATAAACTCATCATCTTACATTAAAAGTAATCTTATCAAGCTTGCATAGAAGCAGAACTACAAGCAAAATAACGATAAGAAGGTACACAATGGGGAGATTAAGCAGAACAGCTGTTATGGTCTTATAGGGAAGTGCTTGTAGAGGTATATATGATTTAATTATATCTTCACCCGCACATGTAAAAATGAGAGTACAATTAATGTTCTAATAATTTGCAAAAGTTTCATACGCCCGAAGTGTCTATAAGGACAACCATAATTAAAGTAGATCAACAAAACAAAAAATTGAAAATTTGAATATATAGAACAATTAAGGAATTTGATTACAATGTTATCTGTATTTAAAGGCCATAAACCAATGAACAAATCAATGAATTTTTTTCGCTAGCAAAGATACTAACACTTCTGATCTAAAAGTTTCGACCCTTAAAAGAAACCGGAGGTATACTCTGCTCATGCCTGAAAAAGTTACCAGGATCAACTCGTGACTTCACCTGAACCAATCTGTCGAAATTATTCTTGAAGTACTTTTTACCCCATTTACTTGCTTGTGAATAGCTCGTCAGACCATTCTGATTGTTCACCCCCAAGTCAAGATCATTATAGTTTACATACGCAGTTCTTGGTTTTTTAGTAACATGTGGCGTCAAGTATTTATATAAGCTTTTGATCCAATTCATAGCCTTGGTTGTGTCTCCATCCATAAGCACCCTCATGTACATCATATACAATGTTCCAGCTCTATGTGGAAATGGAATCGCGGATTCTGAAATCTCATCCATTCTTCCTCCGTACGATGTCAAGATCATATTTGTCGTTTCGGGCTCACCTTTGAGCAGCATTTCCCAAATACCTTCCAAGCCATTTCTTGAAATTGGTTTATCCACAAAGCCGGATTTTGCTTTAAACGGAATCTTAAACGAAGTTCTGTTTAGCAAAACATCAACAGATTCATCAGCTGAAAATTGAGAAAAAAGAAGCACTGATTGGATATAACTAACTTCGTTGCAATTTTCTCTCATCAAGCCTAACTCGGGAAATCTATTTTGCATCAATGGAAGTAGTGTATCTATTCCACCAAGGAACATTCCCACAAATCTTAGACGGACTGTTTTGTCATCTTGATATGTACTTGAATCAATGCCAAGTGTCGTTTTACTAGGTACGCTAGGTGCGGCTTTTCGTATAGTATTTGCTACAATTCTGATTTCTAAATCTTTTGGAAGCTTAGGAGCAACAGATTGCCACTTATGAACTATTTCAGTTGCATTTTGTTCCAAAGTTCTATCAACTTGAAAAACAGTCACAATTTCCGGGACAGGAACTAGCTTTATCTTCCAAGAAAGAATGACTCCAAAGCTAGAAGCACCACCTCCTCTAATAGCCCAAAATAGATCTTCACCCATTGATTTTCTATTGAGGATTCTTCCATTAACGTCTATCAATCTTGCATCAATGACATTGTCAGCAGCAAGACCGTACTTCCGTCTCAACGTGCCGTATCCTCCACCACTAATTAGTCCACCAACTCCAACGTTTGACCAAACACCACCCGGAAACCCTAGGGTTTTACTTTTCTTGGCGATTTCATAGTAAAGTTCACCTAGAGTTGCACCTGATTGAACCCATGCAGTTGCAGCTACAGGGTCCACGTTGATTGATCGAAGATTAATCATATCAAGCACGACAAACGGGTTTCTTGATACGTAAGAAAGACCTTCAAAATCATGACCTCCGCCCCGAATCCGAATCTCCATTCCATGTTTCTTGGAGCAATAAATAACCGTTTGGATTTGGGTTGCGTCTACGGGTTGAACAATGACTAGGGGTTTAGGTGTAGCGGATGATGCAAATCGAAGATTGTTAATGGAGAACTGCAAGGCGGATGTGTAGGATGAGTTGGTTGGGGTGTAAATGACTTTGGAAATGGATTCGGAGTTGGAAGAAGCATGTTTAAGGCATTTGTGAAAATTTTCTTGAGAATATGCCCAAGTTGGCTGTGAAAAAGTTGACAGAAGGACAAAAGGAAGCAGCAGAAAACTTGGAATCTTCATATCTTGCTGATACTTGAGGTTTGAAGAATGAAGGTTTTTGGTTTGTGTTTTTGGTTTGTTTGGGAACGAGATAACTGAGGTATTGTATGTAAGAAGATGAGCTTGCTATTTATACTACTTGGCCACTGCGAAAAAGAAATGGTCAGCTTCTTCTTTTGTGGTAAAACTACGCGCATGGCACCCGATACACATGAAATTGGTATAATAATTAAAGGTTTGACAGGAATTTTAATAACTAGTCAAATTTCTAAAGACAAGTTGTCACTTTTCCGAATAAAATTTGCTATGATATAAATTTTAAACAAAAAACAGAAGATTTAGTTGTGGTAGCTACAGTATATATATATATATGTATATATATATATATATATATGTATATATATATATATATATATATAGTCCGGATCAGGTCCGAGAGTCCGGACCTTCTTAAAATGCGGACTTTTTTTTTCTCTTTTTTTTTTGGTTTTTTTTTGAACAACTAATAAAAAATATATAGTAATTTATGGAACTGAAAATATTTCATAATACAGTGTTTTGGGTGTGATTTGGATACATATAACAAAAAAGGTTGTACAGACTGTACAGACCTATTTTGTTATATGTATCCAAATCACACCCAAAACACTATATTATGAAATATTTCCAGTTCCATAAATTACTATACATTTTTTATTAATTGTTTTAAAAAAAAAACCAAAAAAAAAAAATATAGGGTCCGTATTTGATCAGGTCCGGGAGTCCGGACGTGATCCTTATACTATATATATATATATATATATATATATATATATATATATATATATTATTGCTAATATTTTGATATTTTTCGTTTTCCCTCTCAATTTTTAGGTGTTGAAAAAAAAACATTTCAAGTGTAAGAGTTTTGTTCACACTTTCCTGTAGTGATTTCTTCCCCTTCCCGTCTGTGTTTTTTTATTTGAAATTTTATCAAAAATCATGTATTCTTTACTTTAATTTTGGTACTAAACTTAAAAATATTTTACATCAAAATTTTACTTATAATATAATCAAAAAGAAAGAGCTAAACCTATTAAATGTAATTAAGTTTGACAAGATATTAAAGATTTTCGTCCCGCTTGACTGGTTAATGGGTTGGGTCGAACTGGCTGGACGTTGAAGATGATAGATTTTTGGAGTTTTTATTTTTTTTAAAAGTGGATTTTTATTGTATTAAAGATTGAGACTTTTATTGTATTAAAGATTAAAAGCCGGGATTGTTATTTGGAAAAACTCTGTGTGAACATGAAAATTAGACATGAGTATTTTACAATTTCATCTATTTGTTGGAGGTAAAAATACAAATAGGTAAAATTATAAAACACTAATGTCCAATTTTCATATTCACATAACAGAACTCGTTTATGGCCAAAACCAATTTGGAAGGGCCACATCATTTGTGACTCATTTTTCCTTTTATTTTATTAAGCCACGTAGAAAATTACATAAGTGAATTTGATGGACGTTTAAAAAATTGACGGAATGGGACAATTGTAATTTTTTTAATAGTTCTGTTTTCTAATTGTAATTTTTTTATTTTAGCGGACTATTGCACAAAACTTGCGAACTTGAATGGAATAAAGTATATTTTTGCCTTAAATTAATTTAAGAATAAATGTGAGATCTAGGTGGACTTCTTAAAATTTATCATGCATCTCATGCAAGAAAATCCATTTATGGATTATGAAGAGAGAATCAAACATAATAATTAAAACTAATATAATATAAATGTCAAACAGAGAATTGAATGATTTTGAGTGCAAGGTAACATGTTATGGTAGAAAAGTTCCTTGAGAGGTAATTATAAATTTAAAAAATCCATAAATTATTAAGGATGCTTGACGCATCCATATTATGGTGAAAGCTAAAATATGATACCCATACAATTAAATTAATTTAATTATTATTATATTCACAATAGTCATGTATGTTTTCTGTGTAATTAAAGTTTGGCTTAAGCCTCATTGAATACTTAATTCTTTTATCATGATAAAGATAGTACAATGGTGGTAGCCAAAAAAGTTTTTGGTCTCTTACAATGTCATCAAGGCTCTTCCACAATCGTGAAATCAAACTAAATTACAGATGATATATATATATTGTTAAATAAATTATATCGGAACGTGCTATTACATAGGATAAAATTAATTAATTAATTAATTAGGTACTTACATGAATTAAGAGAAGACATTTTGTATGTATCACACTTCCGCTACGTTTAAGGATAAAAGTCTTCAATTGCCTCTCTCAATCTTATGATGGATGTATAGGTGTGCATAAAGTTCTTGAAACGACAATTGAGACCAAACCCTAACTGTTTTATTAATAGAATAGTTAAGGGTCAAAATTGTCCATCAAGATAATGAAAGCCTAGGGCCTATTGTGCCAAACTAATATTAGTAATAATATTTATGAGCCACATAATTACCAAACCCATAAATAAGGTGATAAAATTAATACAATATATAAGCCCAATAATTCCATAAATAGTAGAGGCCACATAAGGAAATAAAATATTCTAACATTCCCACTTAGTCGAAATACTATTTATATACAAAACATAACGCTTACAATCATTAATTTGGCCAAGTATTAATTTAATATCTACATCTTGTTCAAATAAAACACCAATGCGAATTAATACAATATTTGTGTCACTATTAACACAAGATCCCCATTAGTTACACAATTAGTACTTTTATTAGAACAAATATTAACATTAAGCATAACATGTATGAATAGAGTTTACATAAGTGGTAATAGATTAAACTAATTCATATGGTCCAAAACAAAACTGTTTGCTCACAAGTTCTCAAGTGTGCACAATAAAGATAATAGCAAACCATAAACATAATGTGAAGTTCAAAACAACGAGCTCAAAATGTTGTCTTACATCAAAATAACTCACTAATTAAGACTACCAGTTAAACTCATGCCGACAACATGCTCTAAAAAGAGCTTAGGTGGTACGCCTTTCGTAAGTGGATCCGCCAACATATCATGCGTACTAATATACTTTATGACAACGCTTTGATCTTCAACTCTTTCCTGACAAATAAGTACTTAGTGTCGAGGTATAGTCCAATACCACTCGAACTGGTGCTGTTGGAAAAACTAATAGCAGAATCATTATCACAAAATATTTTTAATGGCCTTGAAATGGAATCTACAACCTTAAGTCCTAAAATAAGATTTATCACTAATACGGCGTGACAAGTAGCATGATAACAAGCCACATATTCTGCCATCATCGTGGAAGTGGTAGTTAACTCCTGCTTATGACTTCTCCACGAAATAGGACCTCCTGAAAGCATAAAGATTTACTCTGATGTAGATTTCTTTTCGTCTTTACACTTATCAAAATCAAAATCAGAATAACCAACAACTTCAAGGTTATCTATTTTTCTGAACGTAAGCATAAAATCCTTAGTACCCTGTAAATAGCGTAAAATCTTTTTTGGCAGCTTTCCAATGATCTAAACTTGGATTTGACTGGTAACGTCCAAGCATGCCAGTTACATACGCTATATCTGGACGTGTACAAGCTTGATCACGTTCATAGGGAATAAGATTCATTTGATCACGTTCAAGTTGATTCTTAGGACATTGATATGAACCAAATTTGTCACCCTTAACAACAGGGGTGACAGTAGGGGAGTAATTTTTCATGTTGTATTTGTTAAGAACTTTGTCAATATAAGCTTTTTGGGACAATCCTAATATCCCTTGAGACCTATATCGATGAATTTCAATACCTATAACATAAGAGGTTTCACTAAGATCCTTCATATCAAAATTTCCAGAAAGAAAACGTTTGGTCTCATGCAACATGTCTAAGTTATTATTTGCAATTAGTATATCATCAACATACAAAATAAGAATAACAAATTTACTCCCACTGACCTTCAAGTATATGCATTGATCCACTATATTTTTTTTAAAATCAAAATTAATTATCACCTCGTGAAACTTAAGATACCATTGTCGAAAAGCATGTTTTAACCCATATATGGACTTCTTAAGTCTACATATCATATGTTCCTTGCCTTTAACCAGAAAACCTTCTAGTTGTGCCATATAGACATTCTCATGCAAGTTGCCATTAAGGAATGCAGTTTTAACATCCATCTGATGTAATTATAAATCATAATGAGCTACTAGAGCCATGACTATTCTAAATGAATCTTTCCTGGATAATGAAGAGAAAGTTTCATTATAATCCACACCTTCCTTTTGAGTGAAACTCTTAGCAACCAATCGAGCTTTATACCTTTCAATGTTCCCTTTAGGATCTAATTTGGTCTTATAGACCCACTTGCAACCAACAGGTTTAACACCTTTTGGTAATTCTTCAAGATCCTAAACGTTATTAAGCTCCATTGATTTCAACTCATCATTCATGGCTTCAAGCCATTGAGTTGATTGAGCACTCGTAATGGCCTCTTTATAGGAGACATGATCATTAATCTTACTTGAATTATAGTCAATCTCATTAAGATAGGTTATAAAATCATCAAAATTAATAGGCATTCTAGGTCTTTCGGACCTACGTAATGGCTGCATAATTTTAGGAAAATGATTTTCAATAATGTGGGGTTCAACATTAGGTGGTGGCTCAGCTTTCTCAAGGGCATCATTCACCTCAATAGGAAGTTGTTGTGCCTCACCCTCTTGAATTACAGGAATAGAAACATAAATTCTATTTTCTTTAAGATCAATTTTTCTAGGCTCACCACTCCCACTTAAATCACCATTCTCTAAAAAATCAGCATGCCTAGTCTCAACAATTCTAGTAGTATGTGAGGGATATTAAAATCAAAAACCCTTAGATCTATCATGATATCCAATGAAATGGAAATTAATGGTTTTAAAGTCAAGTTTCTTTATTTGTGGATTAAAAATCTTAGCCTCGGCTAGACAACCCCACACCCGTAAGTATTTTAAACTAGGTTTCCTACCTGTCCAAATTTCATAAGGAGTGTTTGAGACAGATTTACTAGGAACCCAATTTAAAATATGAACATCCGTCTTTAATGCCTCAGTCCACAAAAATATTGGTAAGTTAGAATTGCATAACATACTACGTATCATATCTATAAGGGTATGATTTCGCCTCTCAGCAACACCATTCTGCTGCGGTGTACGAGGCATTATATACTGAGTGACGATTCTATTTTCTTGACAAAATAAGACAAATGGACCAGGACCATGACCTGTATCGGAGTGTTTAACATAATACTCTCCACCTCTATTTGATCTCACTACTTTAATTTTTCGATCAAGTTAATTTTCAACTTCAGCCTTGAAAATTTTAAACATATTTAGTGATTCAGATTTTTCATTAATCAGGTAGACATAAGTATAAAGAAAATAGTCATCAATGAACGTAATGAAAGATTTGTGTCCACCAATTCCAGGAGAAAATGGTCCACATATATCATTGTGAATCACTTCAAGAAGTGCACCACTTCTACTGGCTCCTTTCTTATTACCTTTCACAAATTTTCCTTTTATACATTCAATACAATGGTCAAGATCAGAAAAATTTATTGAATGAAGAATTACATCCTTTATAAAACATTGCATTCTGTCTTTTGAAATATGACCTAAGCGTTGATGTCACAATTTTGAAGAATTCTCATTATCTAGTTTTCTTTTATTTTCACTTTTAGAGGTACTTTCTGTCACATTCATTGTTAACAAGGATTCGGCAAAGGCATTATCCAAATTTAACTTATAGAGATTTTTCTCTAAATAACCAGAACCAATAACATGAAAGTAATGATAAATAATTATTTTATTATTCCCAAACTTAAACAAAAACCGTCAACGTCAAGTTTAGACACATAAATTAAATTTCGTGTCGTACTGGGAACATAAAGAGTATCATATATGTAACGCCCCCAAAATAGGTCCAATCCACCCAACCCATTCTGGGTCGCCACGGAATACACTCAACAAAAATTCCAAATACAAATCTTCAAATTCTAACTTTTAAACTGTCGTACAAAATACGACCACAATTAAACTGTGAGTTTCAATACCAATACAGTGCCCATACTCCAAATTAATGATACGTTACATAAAGGTACAGTCAATAACTGTTTTAGAAATTAAAATCTTTGAAAAATACTCAAGAAAACCTTCGTACATGGGAGGCCATGCATCTAAGTTATAATAGATATCATATGACTTGAGAATTATCCTTGGTTGACCCAATAGACCCCAAAGAAAAACGAGAAGATTACTATCATGTTCTTTCCAATGGTGGGCCTTCTCTTGCCATATAATTATCTCCAATGTCTCCAATTGAGAATTATATTTCAACCAAATTCTAATATTATATAGGTAGTGCTCATAGATATAATCAGCAAGTGGATGTGCACAACCCTGTCTTATGATAACACGAAGTTGTATGTCGTTAGACATCTTGTACGATAGTGGCAAAACACCCTTCCAAAGTTGGGTTCACCTCAGCCTATTTGGTTCACCAAAATTAACTGTTAAATGACGTATAAAATACGACACACACATTTTAAATTCTCAATATAATTCTTCTCATACTGTTTTATGGGAAACCTCAACAGCTATAGACCATCGTTCTATTCCCTTGTTATCCTTGCTTGACCCCGCTATACTCTTATTACCTGAAAGGAATTATGAAGAAAAAGGGTGAGCACAAATGGTCCAGTAAAGAATATCATGACTAAAGATAATTAAAATATCAAAAGTCTTCATCAGTAATAAATCAGAGATTTATAACATATGGTAGATGATAAAAAATTTCAACCATAGTTGCAGCGGAACGAACAATCCATTAAAAGAGTCAAATAGACCATAATGTCTATTATCTTCCCCATGTTAAAAGTCCACCAACAATGTTTTATCCCTTAACATCAATCAACAGTTCTTGTCCATAATCATGTGAATAATTCATAATCATAATTGTGTTGCTAAATTCCTCTTCGCACCTAGGACGAAGGTAATATTCATCACCTGTATTTACCTGAAACACCAAAGATCATGGTTATAACAAATCACAGTTCCTATTCATAATCATGATAATAAATTCATCTTTGCACTACGGCCAAAGGTATTCATCAATCAACAGTTCATCTTTGCACTACAGACCAAAGATATTCACAAATCAACAGTTCATCTTTGCACTGCAGGCCAAAGATATTCATAAATTAACATCTCATCTTTGCACTACAGGCCAAAGATATTCATAACTCAACAACTTATCTTTGCACTACAGGCCAAAGATATTCAGTTATATCACCATTTAGGACTGAAAATGATGAAAAATAATATAAATAACGAATCCAGTGAGATAAAGGACAAAGATTAGGGATTCGTAATTTAGTTTATTCAAGTTCAAAAATACTCCGTAATAATCAATTGTGGAGCAAAATTCAAGAATGAAGTTCAAAACTTGGATACAATCAAAGATAGTAACCATAATAGACAACTTGGACAAATAAAAGAAAATTTAATTTTTCTGTGAATAGTACCGTATTCGTGAATAGTAACCAAGACATGAAAAGGAAAAAATTTCATAAGAAAGTTTATACCAATATTCCGGTGAAATGATACTAGATGAAACACAAAACTCCAGAATTTTTTGATCATTTCAGAAATTATAGAAGCAATACTTACCGTAGTAAGTTTTAATTTGGATATATGAAATGAAATATTATCGCTTTCATAATATGGAATATAAAAGAAAATAATATTCTTTATGAATATTGAAAGAAAGCAACATCATTTACGAGAAAAATAATATCCTTTACGAATATTGAACGAAAATAATATTCCTTACGAATATTGAACGAAGACAATATCCCTACGAATATTGAACGAAAATAATATTCCTTACGAATATTGAACGAGAATAATATTCCTTACGAATATTGAACGAGAATAATATTCCTTACGAATATTGAACGAGAATAATATCTCTTTGAATATGAAATAAATAATACCCCTTACCTCAAAAAGAGAGCAATTCCGACTGGTATAGCAGAGATATTCTTGAAAAAAAATTTATACTATTTTCTACACTCAAAGCTTCCTTAAACTCAAAAGAAATACGCTCAATATTATAGAAGAAGAATTCTCTTATTCTAGTGTGATTTTCATTTCTAAACTAAGCATCCTATTTATAGGAGAATGGAAGGATGCTATTTGAAAATAAAAATCACGGGCAAATAGTAATTTCTTCACGGGCGCAACCGGCGAAAAAATTGATTTTACTATTCATTATTGTGCAATAAATTATTCTAATAAAACAAAAATTTTATATAAAATATAATATATATATATATATATATAAATATATATTACCCACACACACCCTCACACCTACGCACACACACACTTTATATTTCAACATTTTTTTACATGGGTGGGGCCCACCATTCTAGAATAAAATCTCCTGCATTCTACAAACAAGTGTGGGGCCCACCATATGTTTTAATTAAAAATATTTATTTTGAAACTTCAATAATTTATAATAAATAGCCCGTTTATCAGAAAAATACGAATTTTATGTCTATTCCATAGGAAATTTAATTCTCTACAACTTTATAGAAGAAAGTTTTTCCAAATTCCGAACTAAAAATGACCGAAATTCACATGCAGATAAAATTCCAATTTCCTTCTCGTCCCTCCTTTTCTTCTTTCTTTCTCTTTTCATCTCTCCCCCTTTTCTCCCACCATTTCTCACTTATTCTCTCTCCTCTCTCTCTCTCTCCCCGTCCATTCCTCCCTTTCTTCTCTCTTTCTCTCTCCATCTTTTCTCCCACCATTTCCCACTTATTCTCTCTCGTCTCTCTCTCGCTCTCTCTCTCTTTCCCCATCAATTCTTCACTCACACACACACACAAACACACATATATACATATATATATAATAAAATATTTATAATTATTAAAAATTCAAATTCCATTTTCTCTCTTCCACCTCATTTACTCATACACCATAAATTTATTGTAAAAATATCATCATTATTATATTATTATATTATTATATTATCACATTATACACTTATAATGTAATATTATAATAATATATTTGAATGAATTATTTTATCGAAGAAGATAAAATATCTACTCTCAATAATTGTCTATTTAAAAATTCCTCCATTAAATAAATATTTTCTTATCATTTTTATCAATAATTAATTATTCACAAATAATATTGCAGAACCACAATATTGACAACCAGGTCGTTCCCAGAAAAGAGGGGACTTTCCAATAAGGATTTCTCCTTACTGGCGCGCAATTAAATAACCTAACCCCTTTCCTCGACAGAATTTTTTAGACATTGTCAATAATGTTATCTAATAATATTATTCAAATAATATGAATTATTGATTTAATAATGTAAAATACTGTGCAGTGACAATTATTGAAACAACAATAATATAAAATACTGTGTTATACCGTGTGCTACTGTGCAACAACGCGTATTACTTTATTTTAACCACGGGGTATTCCAACAGTGTTAACGGTAACCGTTATGCCGTTATTTATAGAAAACTTATTCTTGTCGTTTTCTTCATCCGATAATTTTTCGTTATGGGGCCCACAAATGATTGCGCCATCGTACGAATATTTCCCGACAAAAAGAATATTCCCCCGATCGAACGAATATTCCCCGACAAAATGAATATTTTATAACCACTTGCTTATTTTGTAAACTTTGCGCATATTACCCATAACTTTAACCTTTTATCAATTTAGCCATTTATTAAATAATAATTATAAAAAAAATTGAATACTTTTATTTCATAAAATTCGGGGTCTTACAATATAAATACAAGGTGAAACCACTCTCCAAAACTAAAGGAAGAGTTCCTATAGCTTCAACTTGTATAGACTCTCCATTGCCAACTTTAATGGTTATTTCCCCCTTTTGGAGTGTCTTATTTGAAAGGAATTCATGCAATGAATTAGTATTGTGAACCATAGCACCAGTGTCAAGCCAGCATGTATTAGAAGGAACATTAATTAGAAAGGATTCACAAGTTACATAATTGAAGGACATACCTTTCTTTTCAAGCCATTCTTTGAACTTAGGTCATTCTTTCTGAATATGTCTTGCTTCTTACAGAAGCGACATTTAGGACTTGTCTCAGAGTTGTTACCTGAATAATTTGCTTTATTTGTTTTGGTAGAAGTTGACTTAACCTTATTCTTAAAACTTTTGTCATTTTTATTAGCCTTATTCTTATGGAATCCAGTGGTAGTAAAATGAGCAATATTAGGTTTTTCAATCTTAAGCCTTTCTTCTTCTTGGACGCACATGGAGATTAACTCGCTCATATTCCACTTTTCTTTCTGCATGTTATAATTGATCTTAAATGGATCAAATTGTGCATGAAGATAAATCATAATGAAGTGAATAAGAAAGCCCTCAAAAATCGCCATGTCCATACCTTTTAATTTAAAGGCCATGTCGTTCATCATCATAATGTGCTCGCGCACTCCACTAACCCCATCATACCTACTAGTGATTATTTTCAAAATAAGGGTACTTGCATGAGATTTAGAAGAACTCTTAAATTGTTACTCGACTGAAGATAAGTACTCTTTAGCATTCTCAGAGTCAGGAATGGCTACTCGAATGGCTCGTAATAGAGTTTTTCATAATCAGAAGGGACATGCGATTGGATCGCTCCCACTTTTCATAAATAGCCTTTTGCTCAGTTGAGCTAGTAGTTGTAAGTGGAGCAGGAGGATCCGCTCGTAATGCATAGTCCAAATACATAACGTCGAGAACAATTTTCACTTGCTCTTTTCAAGTAGTAAAATCAGTTCCATTCAAGAATTCAATTCCAGAGAGATACCTAGAAATACAAGTTGGAGTTAATGCTGAAATATAATTAAGCTCATAAGCATGCTTACAAAAAATTAAAAAAATCCACAATGTATAACAATAATTAATAATTAATCATAATAAAACCAACTGTAGGGCAAACAATTAATTACATAAAATCTATTTACAACCCCCAAAAAATAGATTTTAATGAGATGTTGGTGCATAATTATCAATCTTTCGTTGGTCCAATTAATAATATGCTAATAACATCCCACATAAAATAATGCACAACACATTTATTCATGCATCACCGTTGGGCAGAAACGAAATAAACATGTTACTTATGCAATAAAATTTCATTTAATAAATTCTAATTCTAATTTTTTTCGTTGGGTAAAAATTAAAATCTTCATTTATTAAGTGTAACATTATGTGAATTTTATTAATCTTTAATTGTTTCAATTAATAACACTCTGTTGGGTTGATTATTAATTTTAACAATGAAAGAGTCACTCATACATGTAAATTATTATGATCAAACTCATTTTCTTTTAACAACATATTAATTAAGTTTGAAAATTAACATTATTTATAATTTACATGTAACAACTTAAAAGCCCTAATAATATATCACATCACGTTCTAGAATCTTAAATTAAGATATATAATAATGAACATGAATTGATAATATTTAAAGTAATCAAATTAATTCTAACTTGGGCATAATAATACCATATAGTCAGAATGACTAAAAATAAATAAATAAATAAAATAAAATGCAATACATGTATATTACTGATGATTTCATGTAAAAGGTGAATTAATATATACCACCAAAAGAATATATTACATGCACAGTGGATAATTAGCTTTTCTGAAATTCCATAATCATGGATTGAATCTGTATGAACAAATTCTTAAATTTTAAGCATTCTTCGTCTTTATATGCTACTTATTCCATCAATAATTAGTTCCTTTGCAGTACGGTAACGCATATGCATGAATTCATCAATTCATTATTCTTTCAGAAATTCCTTAACATATTGCATACTGAATATTTATATATTATACCAATAAATAGGTTATGCGAAATTAAAATTTATAGCATAACAACGTAATTAATTTATTCTATACAATAGCGTAACTATAGCTTTGATACCAAATGTTAAATAAATTATATCGGAACGTGCTATTACAGAGAATAAAATTAATTAATTAATTAATTAGGTATTTACATGAATTAAGAGAAGACATCTTGTATGTATCATGCTTCCGCTGCGCTTAAGGGTGAAAGTCTTCAATTGCCTCTCTCAATCTTATGATAGATGTATAGGTGTGTATAAAGTTCTCCAGACAACCAAGCCCTCTTGGCTCAATGGTAAAACAACTACTTATAAGGCTTTGGGTGCAAGAGGTCTTGGGATCCATTCCTGCCAAAGACAGGAATGTTACAATTGGGACCAAACCCTAACTATTTAATTTATAGAATAACTAAGGGTCAAAATCGTCCATCAAGATTATGAAACCCTAGAGCCCATTATGCTAAATTAATATTAGTAATAATATTTATGAGCCGCATAATTACCAAACCCATAAATAAGGTGATTAAATTAATACAATATGTAAGCCCAATAATTCTATAAATAGTAGAGGCCACATACAAAAATAAAATATTCTAACATATATATATATATATATATATATATAGTACATAGAAGTTCCTCATCATCAGAGAGTAGATTACTAGATGATATCTTAAATATTGAGGAAATATTAGCTTGACGATTTATTTAATAATTAATCTAGCACACAGTACCCTTACATATAAACACACATTAAATTAGTGCATTTACAATGTCAAAAAAAATATAATCATAAAGGAGTATATCTGTTTATGCATATGTAAAATTCATATACTTACATTAAAAGTAATCTTATCAAGCTTGCATAGAAGCGGAACTACAAGCAAAAGGACCATAAGAAGGCACACAATGGGGTGATTAAGCACAACAGTTGCCTATGGCATTATAGGGATGCGCTTGTAGAGGTATATATGATTTAATTATATCTTCACCTGCAATTGTAAAAATGAGTCATTTGCTCTCTCTCTTCTCCTCATCTTCCCTAATTCTTCAAATTATTTTGTTTCTTCAAATTTGAAAATTTCAGTGCCTTGGATTCTGTCCAGTAGCTTTAATCGACATAAGCAATATCAGCACAATATAACAATTAGAAATTAGTTAGGATAATGTTTTTGAATTTTCATAATTATCTTTTCAACATATCTGATTCCTTGATTCTAGCTTAGTTTGCTATCACATATGTATATATATAGGACTCCATTATTTATATCTGACATGAAATATAATACAAGAGTTTTAGTTTCTTTCTCTCCCTCTCGTTTTAACTTGGTATCAAAGTCAAACGGCCTAACGACAAATCTTTTTTCCTATCATTATTCTGTATAACATGTCCACCATGGATTCTGCTTCCACCACTATCATCTTCACCCCTCCTTCATCATCTGTTATTCTCTCTCAAGCCCACCACTATATTACCCTGAAATTAACTTCTTCCAACTATATCTTATGGCGTACCCAAATTGATCCATACCTGTAAGGTCATACTTTGTTTGGCTATGTCACCGGTGAGTACGCACGTCCTCCATCTTTTCTGCCATCAAGTCCTTCCTCCATTACTTCTGCTGTTTCCTCTATTCCCAATCCAACGGCACAAACCTGGATGCTCAGGAAAAACTTCTCATGAGTCTAATCATCTCATCTGTTAGTGAAGATGTGGTCCCTCTTGCAAGAGGTCTCACAATATCTGTCGATGTTTGGTCTACTCTCTCTGCCATGTTTGCTAGTCCTTCTAACACATGAGTACTTCGTCTCTCTATGGAAATGCATTCTCCCCAGAAACATGATGAGACTCTAACTGTTTATCTTCACCATCTGAAACGAATTTCAGATGAACTATCCACTTCTGGACGACCCATCTCCCAATTTGATTTCATGGTAGCTGTTTTAAAAGGCCTTCGTACTGAATTTGTATCTCTCAAATCAGCCCTATCCATGCTTGATAGTCCTCTGCTCTTCTATGTGTTACTCAGCAAATGTCTCAGTCATGAGTTTATTACCGAACCAAATGTGCTTATTAATTCTCCATCACCATCAGCCAATAATGTTCAACGCTTAACCAATAATGCTCAACGATTCAACAACCACCGTGGTCGTGGTCGTGGTACCCGTGGTCGTGGACGAGGAAATTTTTGTGCACCTACATCTCAGTATTCATCAAATTTCACTCGCCCACGATGTGAGTTCTGTGGTGGTTCCAATCACGACTCGTACCAGTGTTATTTTCTTCCTCAACAACCTAATTCTGCTGGTCTTCTTGGTCTGCCTCCTGCCACCCCTTCACTGGCTGCAAACTTTATGGCTTCTACACCCATCAATTCGCCAACCATGTCTCCACCCTCTCTGTCTTCTCTCCAATGGTATCTTGATACAGGCGCAAACTACCATGTTACACCAGACTTAGCGGGTATCAATCATGTTGATGAGTATAATGGGTTGGATCATCTTCAAGAGCCAATGGTAATATTGCTCATATCATTCATTTCTGTTCCACCACCTTTAATTTCAAAAATAAAAATTTTCATCTTTCTCAAATCTTACATGTTCCCTCTGCTTCAAAGAAATTATTATCTGTAAATAAATTCTGTCGAGATAATAATGTTTATTTTGAATTTCACCCATCTTGTTTTCATGTTAAGGATCCCGTCTCTCAGAAAACTCTTCTCAGCGGACCAACTAAGGATGGACTCTACTTCATGCACATTCCACCATCTTTCACTGCTCTTTCTGCTTCCCGAGTCTCTTTATTTGATTAATTGGCATCAACGCTTGGGTCATCCTCATGAACGTGTCCTTCGTCATATTATTTCTCAAAATAACTTAGGGCTGTCTTCCTATAAAAGTACTCCTGTATGTACTGCATGTCATACGGGAAAGGCCTGTAGGTTTCCTCTTGATAGTAGTTCTTTTTCAGCAAAACATGTTGTAGAATTAATAATGTGCAATGTTTGGGGACCTGCTCCCTTGACTTCCTTGCATGGGAATAAGTATTATGTTCTTTTTGTTGATGCTTTTACTAAATTTTCATGGATTTATTTTTATCAAGTTATGCAGTGAGGTTGCCTATAATTTTTTGCATTTTCAATCCATAGTGGAACGTCTCTTTAACTCCAAAATAAAATATTTCCAAACTGATGGTGCTAAGGATTTTTTACCACTTAAGTCTCATTTTTCTCAAAATGGCATCATTCATCGTCTTTCATGTCCACACACTTCAATTCAAAATGGTCTTGTTGAGAGACGTCATCGTCATGTGGTTGAAGCTGGCTTAACATTATTGGCTCATGCCTCAGTTCCAGGAATTTTTTGGGACTATGCTTTTGACTGTGCCACTTATCTAATAAATCGCATGCCATCTCCAGTGAACAACCATCTTTATCCTTTTCAAAAATTATTTTCCAAACCACCAAATTACAATTTACTTAAAAATTTTGGGTTTTTATGTTTTCCTCTTTTAAGGCCGTATAATAAACACAAATTGGAATACCACTCTCTTCCGTGCATTTTTTTGGGATATAGTGCTACTCACTTAGGATACTACTGTTTTGAACCAAAATCACAGAAAATGTATCAAGTTCGCTATGTCAAATTTAAAGAGAGTCAATTTCCTTTTTCACAACCACACAATTCTACTTTGTCAACTCCATCTTCTCCCACTAACATTCAACCATTGTTTCCGAGTCTCATCATATCTCCTGCTTCAGATCCTACTTCTGGGCAATCCAGACACCCTTCTACGCAATCCAGACACCAAGAGACCCAATCCAGACAGTCTACGTCCCAATCCAGACACACAGAAACCCAATCCAGACAACCAGAAACCCAATCCAGACAGTCTAAGTCCCAATCCAGACAGTCTGCGTCACAATCCAGACAGTCTTCTTCTTCTTCGTCTCTACATTCTCCTGTGTTCATATAAACACGTAGGACTACAAGCTTAAGTGATATTTATGATTGTATTATCCCTCTCCATGTTGCTCCATCTTCTAATTCTGAACGATCTCAATCTACATCCAACAGTATGCTGCCAATTCTTCCAGGTAATACTTCTCACATGTCTGCCTCCACTTCTCCATCAATCGCTTCTACCAACAATCATGCTACACAACCCCAACCTCAACACCCAATTCACCCCATGGTTCTTTGTTCTCATAGACAAGCTCACAATGCCACCATATTTACAACAGAGTTCACCTTATTCCAAGCGGCAAATAATAGTCCCGTTTGGCATCAAGCTATGCTAGACGAACTCACTGCTTTATACAAAATCACACATGGAAGTTAGTTCCCAAATCTCCTAACATGAACATTATCGGCAACAAGTGGGTTTTTCGAATCAAGACTCATGTTGATGGCTCACTTGCTCGGCACAAGGCACGTCTTGTTGCAAAAGGCTATCACCAGCAACCTGGGTTGGACTACTTTGAAACCTTCAGTCCAGTTATTAAACCAACGACCATTCGCTTAATTCTCTCTTTGGCGATTACCAGAAATTGGCCTAGTCGACAACTAGATGTCAACAATGCTTTCCTCAATGGGTTCTTACCATAGCCTGTGTATATGCAGTAACCACTAGGTGTCATTGATGCCGCCCATCCAGATTATGTGTGTAAACTACAGCAGTCACTATATGGGTTAAAACAGGCACCTAGGGCCTGGTTTTAAAGACTTTCTTCTTTTCTCCTAACTCATAATTTTATACAATCTCAAAATGACACTTCTTTATTTATTTATAATGATTTTAACACTTATTTATTTGTCCTTGTATATGTTGATGATATTTTAATTAAAGGTAATTCAGGACATTCTCTTTTTAATCTGATTATTACTCTTGGTGCTGAATTCTCTCTAAAAGACTTAGGGCCCTTACACTATTTTTTGGGAGTCGAGGTTGTACGAAATGAGGCTGGTCTTCTCCTTTCTCAGAAAAAATATATCCAAAATATTCTAAATCGAGCATCTATGCCAAATTGTAATCCCCAATCCACTCCTATCTCTCCATCAGAAAAATTATCCACTTCATCAGGAATCTTGTTTGACAATCCCACTCTATATAGGCAAATTATTGGCTCACTTCAATATCTAAGCCTAACTCGGCCAGACATCTCCTTTGCTGTAAATAAAGTCTGCCAGTTTATGCATAAACCCATGGAACCACATTGAGCTGCTGTAAAACGGATTCTTCGATACTTAAAAGGAACTCTGTCTTATGGTTTATTTTTGTCAGCCAAAGCCTCTCACACTCTCCATGCTTTTACAGATGCAGACTGGGCCGACAACATAGATGATCGAAAATCAACTGCAGGAAATGCAATCTTCTTGGGCAGCAACTTAATTTCTGGGTTTTCTCGAAAGCAACGCACAGTTGCACGATCTTCTACAAAATCTGAGTATAAAGCCATTGCTGATGCCGCCGCTGACTTAAAATGGTTTTGTTCACTACTCAAAGAATTGTGTCTGCTTCTTCATCACCAACCCGGGTTATGGTGTGACAATCTTGGAGCCTCTTATCTTGCTTCTAACCTTGTCTTTCATGCCCGAACAAAACATATTGAGATAGATTATCATTTTGTTCG
The DNA here is from genome assembly GCA_020205555.1 of Panax stipuleanatus. Lineage (NCBI taxonomy): Eukaryota > Viridiplantae > Streptophyta > Magnoliopsida > Apiales > Araliaceae > Panax > Panax stipuleanatus. The sequence continues at coordinate 118,649,769 of CM035119.1, read as the reverse complement.
TGAAATGGTTGCCAACAAACAGATATCTATTCAATTTGTTTCCTCTAAAGATAATGTTGCCGACGTACTCACCAAACCATTAACAACCAGCCAATTTTTGTACAACCGGAAGAAGCTCAAAGTGTTTTCACGGATACCCTTTGGCTTGTGGGGGGATATCAGCACAAGATAACAATTAGCAATTAGTTAGGATAATGTTTTTGAATTTCCGTAATTATCTTTTAAACATATCTGATTCCTTGATTCTAGCTTAGTTTGTTATCACATATGTATATATAGGACTCCACTATTTGTATCTGACATGAAATATAATACAAGAGTTTTAGTTTCTTTCTCTCCTTCTTGTTTTAACTAGCAAAAAATAACTTGAAACTTTATTTTAATTCAAAGACTTTTCTGACGGAAAAAGGTTGATTATCGCCATTGAAGGAGGAGGAGAGAGGAGATGATGTGCAAAAAATGAGTTGCAAAGAGAGAATGTACATAAGACGACATATGTAATGTATTTTGAATTTAGAAAATGAGTTATTTTTATTTAGTTAAAAGATTCTTCAAACAAATAGTTGTTAATTAGTTTATTCAACAATACTTTCTTTCTGTCCGTTTTTCGTTTTATTCTTGAAACAAACAGTAGTTAATACATATATTGTACTTATAAAAAAATTAAATTTTAAAATTGTATCTATAATTTAACAAATTTTATGTATAAATTTCGCAACTTAAATCTTGCAAATTATAAATTATATCATAAATTATACATTTTATGTATTAAATTTTACAAATTATATCACAACTTAAATTTTATAAATTATATTTTTAATTTTTATAATTTTATTTATAAATATTTACAATTTTAAATTATATTTATAATTTTATACTGTATTTCTACGGTATTAGTTACTTTTTTTAAAGGGCTAAAAATTATTATATTTATATTTTTTTATAATTTTAATTTTTTTCTTTGAGGCCAGAATCATGAATATGGTGGTACTTGATGTAATGAAACTGTAAATAACCCTTTTTTAAATTAAGTCAAATTGTATCTTTATACGGTCAACTTGTATTAAATGTACAAGACCCGATTGGATTCTTGAGTGGGTCAGGTATTTTGGCCAATTTTGGCCTTATTCTAAAATTGGGGGCTAAATTGTATCAAATTAGACACTTGATGAAGTAAATTGTAAGCTCAATTTCTTTGGGGGTTGAATTATAAATTTGATGGTACTTCATGTAATAAAAGTGTAACTAGCCCTTTAATTATATCTTCACCCGCACATGTAAAACGCAGAATACAATTAAGGGCTAATTACACTTCTGTTACATGAAGTACCATCAAATTCATAATTTGGCCCCAAAGAATTTGGGCTTACAATTTACAAAATCAATTGCCTAATTCGAGATAATTTAGCCCCCAATTTCAAAATCCGACCAATTTTGGCTGGAATACCCGAACTGCCAAGAATTCGATCGGGTCTTGTGTATTTAATAACAATTGACCGTATAAATATACGGTTTGACTTAATTTAAAAAAAGGTTATTTACAGTTTCATTACATCAAGTACCACCATATTCATGATTCGGCCCCCAACGAAAAAATAATAAATTATAAAAAAACTATAAATATAATAATTTTTTGCCCTTTTAAAAAAAGTAAATAATACCGTAGAAATACAATATAAAATTATAAATACAATTTGTAAAATTTATGTTGTGATATAATTTGTAAAATTTAAGACTTAAAATTTTCAATTTATGATATAATTTATAATTTGCAAGATTTAAGTTGTAAAATTTATACATACAATTTGTTAAATTATAGATATAATTATAAAATAATATTTTTATAAATACAATATATGTACTAACTACTGTTTGTTCGAAGAATAAAACAGAAAACGAACGAAAAGAAAGTGTTGTTGGATAAACTAATTAACTACTATTTGTTTGAAGAATCTTTTAAATAAATAAAAATAACTCACTTTCCAAATCCAAAATACATTACACATATGTCGTCTTATGTACCTTCTCTCTTTGCAACTCACTTTTTGCACACTATATCCTCTCTCCCCCTCCTTCAATGGCGATAATTAGCCTTTTTCGTTAGAAAAGTCTTTGAATTAACATAAAATTTCAGGTTATTTTCTGCTTAAGTCGATCAAAGATACTGGACAGAATCCAAGGCGCTGAAATTTTCAAATTTGAAGAAACAAAATAATTTGAAGGATTAGGGAAAAGGGAGAGAGGTGAGAGTGCAAACGGGCCATTTTTTTCTTTTTTCTTTTTCATTTTTTTCCTCCTTCTTTTGTATGCTCTTCCAATATAAAAAGGTATTATTTAATTAATTAAATTTTGGACACTTTTGTCAATTGTTTAAAAGTTTAATGTTATTCGTGTTAAAAATATAATTTGTATGTTTAAAAGTTTATTGATTTTTTTGGTAATTAAGCCTTTTTTTAAAATTTTAAAATAAAAAAATTATATCTGGTAATCTTTGTATTAATATTTAATTTTATTAATTTAACATATAATAATTATTTATAAGGATTTATACATATTTAATACGTCAAAATAAGTATTTATACAAATTAGGTACTTGATGTAGTAAATTGTGAAGTTGGTGGTACTTGATGTAATATAAGTGTTATTAGCCCGTATTCTATACAGTCAAACTGTATACAATTCTTATCTGGCCGGAAAATTGGATATTCCGATTAATTTTGGCAGGATTCTGAAATTGAGGGATAAATTGTATCAAATTAGACACTTAATATAGTAAAGTGTAAGTCCAAATTCTTTGGCGGCCTAATCATGAATATGACGGTACTTCATGTAGTAAACTGTATTTAGCCTTATAATTAATGTTCCAATAATTTGCAAAAGCTTCATACGCGCAAAGTGTTTGTAAGTACAACCATAATTGCAGTAGATCAACAAAACAAAAAATTGAAAAATTGAATACATAGAACAATTAAGGAATTTGATTACAATGTTATCTGTATTTAAAGGCCATAAACCAATAAACAACTCAATGAATTTTTTCACTAGCAAAGAAACTAACAATTTTGATCTAAAAGTTTCGACCCTTAAAAGAAATCGGAGGTATACTCTGCTTGTGCCTGAAAAAGTTACCAGGATTAACTCGTGACTTCACCTGAACCAAGCTGTCGAAATTATTTTTGAAGTACTTTTTACCCCATTTGCTTGCTTGTGAATAGCTCGTTAGACCATTCTGATTGTTCACCCCCAAGTCAAGATCATTATAGTTTAACGCAGGTCTTGGTTTTTTTAGTAACATGTGGAATCAAGTATTTATATAAGCTTTTGATCCAATTCATAGCCTTGGTTGTGTCTCCATCCATAAGCACTGTAACGACCCCAAAATCAGAACTATTCTAACTCTCGATCTTGTGCGTTAACAATACTATTTCATCCTAACCTTGTGTCATTAATTAATATTATAATCGATAAAATGCAAAAAAAATAAAACTTTATGAGTTTCGTTTATAGCTTGAGTTTGCATCATGATTCAGATAGATTCTTGTAATCAATACCAATATAGATCATATTAAAACTCAGTTAATTAAATCTCGTCTTAGTTCCAGAATTCACAACCTTTAATTAACATCTCTAAATATACTAAGTATCGTTGTATACTATGATCTATTTCAAAATGCTATATGTGAACATACAGTTCAACTTCTAACTTTAAACATTTCCCTGAACATTCACACTTAATTCAATAACTAAATATTCTCTAAAAACCACTTTTTATATATTGCCATTACATTACTTTACTATATAACGTAACTGAAAAGTTACATCTCATATTCAAAGGGAGTACATATTTCAATTTCTATTTGTTGAACCTTTCAAATATTTGCACAATTAATGTGAGAACCGAGAATATTATTGTACGGTATATATTTATAAATAAAACAAAATTTTATTGCACATATATGTTTTATGATTATGGATTATTATAAATGAGATATGTGATGGAGTGTAAGACCCCAAATTTTATGAATAAGATTTAATTTTCTTTATATATTATTTTGAAATAGTAAGGTGTTGATTTGATAAATGTGATAAGTTATGGGTGAAATGTGCAAAGTTTACAAAGTAAGCAAGTGGTTATAAAATATTCGTTGTGTCGGGGAATATTTGTTTGGTCGAGGAATATTCTTTTTGTTGGAGAATATTCGTACGACGACGCAGTCATTGGTGGACCCCACAACGGAATGAATGTCGGATATTGAAAGCGACAGAAGTAACTTTTTTATAAAAATAACGGCAAAGCTGTTACTGTTAGTACTGTTGAAATACCCAGTGGTTAAAATACAGTAATACGTGGTGTTGCACAGTAACACACGGTATTGAACAGTATTTTAAATTATTGATTCTTACGTAGGAAGACACTTACTCAATTATTGTTACAGTAATTACTGTTCAATATTTTATATTATTGATTCAATAATTGCATAATATTTTATTGGTTCAATATTTGCTACGTTGATATTTTATATCAATAAATGCTACTTTACTATTTTATATTATTGATTCAATAATTGTCATTGCACATTATTTTAAATTATCAAATCAATAATTCATATTATTTGAATAATATTATTAGATAGCATTATTGACAATGTCTAAGGAAGTTCTGTCTAGGAAAGGGGTTGATTAATTGTGCGCAAATAAGGAGAAATCCTTATCGGAAGGCCCCCTCTTTCTTGGGAACGACCTGGTTGTCAATATTATAGTTCTGTAATATTATTTATGAATAATTAATTTTTGATATATATGGAAAATATGTATTCAATGTGGTTTAAACGGAGGAATTTTTAACATGTGACATTTGTTGAAAATTGGTATTTTATCTTGTCCGATAAAATAATTTATTCAAATATATTATTATAATATTACATTATAGTAGTATGATGTGATTATATAATAATATGATTTTTATAATTTAAATGGTAACATTATTATAGTAAATTCATGGTATAAAAGTTAAACGAGGTGGAAGATTGCAAATTGAATTTGAACTCTTATGATGCAAACAATGATGTCATCGGAGCGATGATGCAAACAATGATGTCATCGGAGCGATGAGGTAAGCAAGGATGTCATCGAAGCGAAGATGTAAACGATGATGTCATAAATTATGACGAAAAGACTATTTTACCCTTACTCTGCCTAGCCTATAAATAGAAGCTCATTTCTTCATTATTTCTCACCAATTCACTAAAGCTATAGAGAGAGAAAGTATAGAGAGAATAAGAGAGAAAGAAGAAGAGTATTCTGTTATTATGCTAGTGCAGTCTCCAAATTCTAAGGTAAGGGGTATTATTACTTTCGTATTCATGAAGAGAGTTATTTTCTTTCAATACTCGTAAGGGTTGTTATTTCATTCCTTATTATTCTGTTGGAATAATCTGTCTGAGCGGACTACCGCCAGACGGGTGAATCTTCGTATTCAGTTGTTATTAAATTGTGAAAATAATCTGTTTGAGCGGACTACCGCCAGACGGGTGAATAACCCTTCGTATTCAGTTGTTACTAAATTGTGAAAATAATCTGTCTGAGCGGACTACCGCCAGACGGGTGAAAATCCAATTGCAGTTTCGTATATTGTTTCATTTCATATTCTTAACTCTAAACTTACTACGGTAAATATTGCTTCTATAATTCTTAAAATGATCAGATATTACTTGAGCTTTACGCTTCATCTAATATTATTTCACTGGAATATTGGTCTAAACTTTCTTGTGAAATTTTTATCTTTTCATGTCGAGTTACTATTCATGAATTACTATTCACGAGTTACTATTCATGAGTTACTATTCATGGGGTACTATTTACGGTAAAAAAAATATATTTTTTTTCTTCTTCCAAATCATCTTTGATTGGATCCATGTTTTGGTCTTCATTCTTGAACTCTGGATAAATTCTTTAATATTTGTCCTTATTCTCACTGGATCTGTTATTCGTATTATTTTTCATCATCCCTAGTTCTAAATGGTGATATAACTAAATATCTTTGGCCTGTAGTGCAAAGATGAATAATTACGTGGTGAATATCTTTGGCCAGTAGTGCAAAGATGAATGATTATCTGATGAATATCTTTGGCCCGTAGTGCAAAGATGGACAGGTGTTGAGATGAACATGACCAACTGATGATACAAATGAATATCTTTGGCCGTAGTGCAAAGATGGATATTTGATTCGAGATGTATATTGATTGATGTTACAGGGATAAAATATTGATGATGGACTTTTAAATCAAAGAAGATAGTAGACATCATTCTCTACTTAACTCTTCTAATGAATTGTTTTTTCAGCTGCGAATATTGATCTAAAACTTGTTGTCCATGATATTTTATCTTATTTATTGAAGGCTAACGATAATTTGTTTTTCATTATCTTAGTCATAATATTCTTTACTGGGCTAGTTGAGCTCACCCTTTTCTTCCATTGTTCTCTTCAGGAAATGAGTATATCGCGGGTACTAGTCGGGAAATGGAGTGATGGTCCGAGTTAGAGCTGTAGATGTCCTCACTATTTGTTTTATTTAAAATAGTGTGATAATAAATGTAATGAGGACTTAGTTTGAATTTTAATATTTTCTACATGTCTGTATTGACATTCACAGTGATGTGTGGTCGTATTTTGCACGACCGTGTGATATGAAAAATTGTATTTGAATTTTGTTGAGTGTATTTGGCGACTCAAAATGGGTTGAGTATTGAACCTATTTTGGGGGCGTCACAGTTGGTATTAGAGCTTAGGGATATGATCTCTGGCGGAGATCTTGGAATAAAACTAGGAGGGGAGAGACGAGTAAAACCTTCGCTAGTGTGTCGTACCTATGCTTAATTGTTATTTAATTGGTCGGTTGGAATATAGGGTAAATATGAGATATGTTAATTTGCTTGATTAACCCTTGTTTTGTGTCAGTATTTGAGAATGGCAGCTGAAAATTTAAACAATGGAGTGAATGAGACCGTTGAGACACCTTTAATCACCAACGAGGAGAACGTGCAACAGGAAGGCTATATTCCTCCTGCAAATAACCCTACCGAAGAAATGATAAATGACGGGATGTTTAGAAGCTTTTTGCAGTTCATGCAAAATCAGACGAGGGAGACTCGTGTTCATAATACAGGTGGAAATAACAACTCGCGGCTTGTCACTGCCAAGCAGTTTAAAGAGTTGGGACCACCAGAGTTTCAGGGAAAGCCAGATCCAATTAAGGCGGAAAATTGGATTAAGCAAATTACGAAGATATTTGATGTCTTGGGATGCACGGAGGAACAGAAGGTTCCATTTGCCACCTTTATGTTCCGTGGAGAGGCAGATTACTGGTGGAAATCTGTGAAGCGTACCCAGCCTGCTGCACTCAAAATGCCTTGGGGGGCGTTCCAGAAACTATTCAATGACAAGTACTTTCCAGAAAGTATTCGTCACATGAAAGAGGTATAGTTTATCAGACTGGAACAGAACAACATGACTGTGTCCCAGTACGAGGCTAAGTTCGCGGAGTTATCCCGGTTTGCACCTCATTTGGTGGAGAATGAGGAACGTATGACGCGGATGTTTCTAAGAGGTTTGAAACCCGAGATTCATCAATACCTCATTTCTCATAAATTTTCTCTATATTCGGATGTAGTGAACAGGGCCCAGTTATTAGAACGAGCTAATGATTATGTTCAACCAAGGGACAACAACCAAGGTCGTACCGATTGCAGCAGTCATCGGAACAATGACAACCAATAGGGAGGAAAGTATTATGCCAGAAGCGGTAACCACTCCGGTGGTAATCGTGGCCATGATAATAGAAGAAGTGAGTCGGGGGGAGATTCCAAGAAGAGAAGGTACAACAATGAGAACGTGAAAGCATCGACAGCAGCACCAACATCAACTGTTTCTAGGGGAGGAGAACGACCGCCGGTCGTATGCTATAAATGCGGGCAAGAGGGACACATCAGCCCTAACTGCACATAACAATCCAAGGTGTGTTATAACTATGGAAAGGAAGGGCGCATAGCTCGAGTGTGTCCTGTAGCAAAACCAAGTCTAGTAGGGATGGTGACTCCAAAGGCTATCCCTAACAAGTCAAAGTCAGTGGTTTCTGGAAGAGCATTTTTCGTGACTGCCCAACAAGTAAGGAACCCGAACGAGGTTATTATGAGTAAGCTAATAATAAACTCTTGCGAAGTTTACACTTTACTAGATACTGGTGCTACCCATTCTTTTATTTCATCTGCTTGTGCTCAACGTTTGAACTTGACACCTGAGAAATTAGACTTTGACTTATCTGTTGAAACTCCGTTGGGAGAAACCTTCGTTACATCTACAGTTTATAAATCTTGCTCGATTCAAATTGGTATCCTCACCCTACCTGTTGATCTTATATCGTTGAAAATACTTGCATTTGATGTGATTTTAGGAATTGACTGGTTGACCACTTATCATGCCAAAATTGATTGTTTTCGTAAGGTTATTAGTTTTCATATTCCTAACCAACCTATTGTTCGAATTCAAACAACCAAACCACTAAAATCAATCAATGTTATTTCAAGTCATAAAGCTATTCGTTTATTGAAAAACGGATGCCAAGCTTTCTTAGCCCATGTCACTGATCTAAACCAGAATACGTCAGGTTTGAATGATATTTCTGTTGTTAATGAGTTTCCTGATGTATTTTCTGAAGAACTTCCCGGTCTACCCCCGGAACGTGAAGTTGAATTCTTTATTGGCCTTGAACTCGGTACAAAACCCATTTCTAAAACCCCATATCGAATGGCTCCTATAGAACTTCAGGAGTTAAAGGTCCAACTACAGGAGTTGTTAGACATCGATTTTATACGTCCTAGTACATCTCCTTGGGGTGCTCCTGTTTTATTCGTAAAGAAGAAAGACGGGAGTATGTTACTTTGTATTGACTATCGGGAGTTGAACCATGTCACCATCAAGAATAGGTATCCGTTACCTCGTATTGATGACCTGTTCGACCAGTTGCAAGGTGCACAATTCTTTTCAAAGATCGATCTTCGTTCTGGATATCATCAGCAAAAGACTAAAACTGAGGATACTCTGAAGACTGCTTTCAGAACTTGATACGGGCATTATGAATTCTTAGTCATGTCTTTTGGATTGACTAATGCTCCTGCTGCTTTTATGGATATGATGAACCGTGTATTCAAAGAATATTTGGATTAGTTCGTAGTTATCTTTATTGATGACAACCTCATCTATTCCAAAAGCCGTGAAGATCATGAGCACCACTTGAAGCTGGTACTTCAAAGGCTTCGTGAAAACAAGCTATATGCCAAGCTGAAGAAATGCGAGTTCTGGCTTGAGGAGGTAGCATTCCTTGGGCACGTAGTATCAAAACGTGGAGTATTTGTGGACCCGACGAAGATTAAAGCAATATAAAGTTGGGAGCAACCGAAGTCGGTGACCGAAGTACGTAGCTTTCTGGGCTTAGCTGGTTATTATCGAAGATTCGTGGAAGGATTTTCTCAAATAGCTACTCCATTAACTCAGCTGACTCGGAAAGATACAAAATTTGTATGGAACGAGGAATGCGAGAAGAGCTTTCAAGAGCTCAAGAGGAGACTCATTTCGGCACTTGTTCTGACGATACCATCTGGTTCGGATGGATTTGTCATTTACAGCGACGCTTTGGGCAAAGGGTTAGGATGTGTTCTCATGCAACATGGAAAAGTCATAGCCTATGCCTTACGGCAACTCAAGGAATATGAGAGCAATTATCCTACTCATGATCTAGAGTTGGCAGCTGTCGTTTTCGCATTAAAGATCTGGAGACACTACCTGTATGTAGAAAAAGTGGAGATCTATACGGATCATAAGTGCCTCAAATATTTCTTCACTCAAAAGGAACTCAACATGCTGCAACGACGTTGGCTTGAGTTGTTGAAAGATTACGACCATACCATCCAATACCATCCTGGAAAAGCCAACGTGGTAGCTGACGCGTTGAGTAGAAGATCATATGCGGGAACGAATGCGATACTTTCAAGACCTATCTTGTGTGATTTACAAAAGATGGAGATAGAGTTCAAGACTCTGGAGACCTATGCGATGATGTCAAGTATACGCGTAGAACCAGCTTTGATTGATAAAGTTAAAGCTTCTCAAGCTACAGACTAGGAGCTGATGAATATGAGGAAGAAGGTGTTATTCCAGAAGCAAGGATTGATGAAGAAGGAATACTTTGAGTCAACTCCAGACTTTGTGTTCCTAACGATTATGATTTGAAGTATAGAATCATGATGGAGGCACACAACACACCGTTTGCAATCCATCCTGGGAGTACCAAAATGTATCGTGATCTTCGACATACATTTTGTGGAGCAATATGAAGAGAGAGATCGCAGAATTTATCTCGAGGTGTTTAACGTGTCAATGTGTCAAGGCGGAGCATCAAGTGCCAAAGGGTCCATTGCAACCACTTAAGATTCCAAAGTGAAAGTGGGAACACATTACCATGGATTTCGTTACGGGTCTTCCCAAGGTTTCTCAAGGCATAGATGCGATTTGGGTTATTGTTGATAGATTAACCAAGTCTGCTCATTTCTTGCCGATACGAGAGACTTATTCCCTTGAACGTCTTGCACGTATGTACGTGAATGAGATTGTGACATTGCATGGCTTGCCAGTATCCATAGTTTCGGATCATGACCCAAGATTCACTTCACGATTTTGGGTCAGCTTGCAGAAAGCTATGGGCACGGATTTACAATTCAGTTCGGCATATCATCCACAAACGGACGGGCAATCGGAAAGGACTATCCAAACTCTTGAAGATCTATTAAGACTCTGTGTTCTAGACTTCAAAGGGAGTTGGGATAAGTACCTACCATTGGTGGAATTCTCCTACAACAACAGTTATCAGGCAAGTATAGGCATGGCTCCATTCGAGGCGTTGTATGGACGAAAATGTCGTTCTCTAATATGCTGGAACGAGGTGGGTGAAGCAACATTGTTGGGACCGGAGTTAGTACGTATGACTACGGAAAAGATTCAAATGATCCGACAACGTATACAAACTGCACAAGATCAACAAAAGAGTTATGTTGATCTTCATCGAAGATACGTGGAGTTTAATGTCGGATATCATGTGTTATTACGTGTTGCTCCATGGAAAGGAGTTACGAGATTCGAAAAAAGAGGAAAGCTCAACCCACGATTCATTGGTCCATTTGAAATCCTTGACCGAGTAGGTAATGTGGCCTATAGACTCGCCTTACCTCCAAGCATGTCTCGTGTTCATAACGTTTTTCACATATCTGTGCTTCGTAAATATGTGAAAGATCCAAATCACATTATTGAGTTAGAACCAGACGAGATAGCCGAGGATTTAACATACGAAGAGTTACCTGTTAAGATTTTGGATAAAAAGGAACATGTCCTACGCTCAAAGGTTATACCTCAAGTTAAAGTTTTGTGGAGGAACCATGATATCGAGGAAATGACCTGGGAGTTAGAATTGGAAATGAAAACAAGGTATCCTCACATTTTTGACATACCAGGTACGTACGTCAATTTCGAGGACGAAATTTCATAAGGAGGGGAGGTTGTAAGACTCCAAATTTTATGAATAAGATTTAATTTTCTTTATATATTATTTTGAAATAGTAAGGTGTTGATTTGATAAATGTGATAAGTTATGGGTGAAATGTGCAAAGTTTACAAAGTAAGCAAGTGGTTATAAAATATTCGTTGTGTCGGGGAATATTTGTTTGGTCGAGGAATATTCTTTTTGTTGGAGAATATTCGTACGACGGCGCAGTCATTGGTGGACCCCACAACGGAATGAATGTCGGATATTGAAAGCGACAGAAGTAACTTTTTTATAAAAATAAAGGCAAAACTGTTACTGTTAGTACTGTTGAAATACCCAGTGGTTAAAATACAGTAATACGTGGTGTTGCACAGTAGCACACGGTATTGAACAGTATTTCGAATTATTGATTCTTACGTAGGAAGACACTTACTCAATTATTGTTACAGTAATTACTGTTCAATATTTTATATTATTGATTCAATAATTGCATAATATTTTATTGGTTCAATATTTGCTACGTTGATATTTTATATCAATAAGTGCTACTTTACTATTTTATATTATTGATTCAATAATTGTCATTGCACATTATTTTAAATTATCAAATCAATAATTCATATTATTTGAATAATATTATTAGATAGCATTATTGGCAATGTCTAAGGAAGTTCTGTCTAGGAAAGGGGTTGATTAATTGCGCGCAAATAAGGAGAAATCCTTATCGGAAGGCCCCCTCTTTCCTGGGAACGACCTGGTTGTCAATATTATAGTTCTGTAATATTATTTATGAATAATTAATTTTTGATATATATGATAAGAAAATATGTATTCAATGTGGTTTAAACGGAGGAATTTTTAACATGTGACATTTGTTGAAAATTGGTATTTTATCTTGTCCGATAAAATAATTCATTCAAATATATTATTATAATATTACATTATAGTAGTATGATGTGATTATATAATAGTATGATTTTTATAATTTGAATGGTAACATTATTATAGTAAATTCATGGTATAAAAGTTAAACGAGGTGGAAGAGTGAAAATTGAATTTGAACTCTTATGATGCAAACAATGATGTCATCGGAGCGATGATGCAAACAATGATGTCATCGGAGCGATGAGGTAAGCAAGGATGTCATCGGAGCGATGATGTAAACGATGATGTCATAAATTATGGCGAAAAGACTATTTTACCCTTACTCTGCCGAGCCTATAAATAGAAGCTCATTTCTTCATTATTTCTCACCAATTCACTAAAACTATAGAGAGAGAAAGTATAGAGAGAATAAGAGAGAAAGAAGAAGAGTATTCTGTTATTACGCTAGTGCAGTCTCCAAATTCTAAGGTAAGGGGTATTATTTCTTTCGTATTCATGAAGAGAGTTATTTTCTTTCAATACTCGTAAGGGTTGTTATTTTATTCCTTATTATTCTGTTGGAATAATCTGTCTGAGCGGACTACCGCCAGAAGGTGAATCTTCGTATTCAGTTGTTATTAAATTGTGAAAATAATCTGTTTGAGCGGACTACCGCCAGACGGGTGAATAACCCTTCGTATTCAGTTGTTACTAAATTGTGGAAATAATCTGTCTGAGCGGACTACCGCCAGACGGGTGAAAATTCAATTGCAGTTTCGTATATTGTTTCATTTCAGATTCTTAACTCTAAACTTACTACGGTAAGTATTGCTTCTATAATTCCTGAAATGATCAGATATTACTTGAGCTTTGCGCTTCATCTAATATTATTTCACTGGAATATTGGTCTGAACTTTCTGGTGAAATTTTTTTCTTTTCATGTCGAGTTACTATTCATGAATTACTATTCACGAGTTACTATTCATGGGGCACTATTCACGATAAAAAATATTTTTTTCTTCTTCCAAATCATCTTTGATTGGATCCAGGTTTTGGTCTTCATTCTTGAACTCTGGATAAATTCTTTAATATTTGTCCTTATTCTCACTGGATCCGTTATTCGTATTATTTTTCATCATCCTCAGTTCTAAATGGTGATATAACTAAATATCTTTGGCTTGTAGTGCAAAGATGAATAATTATGTGATGAATATCTTTGGCCGGTAGTGCAAAGATGAATGATTACCTGATGAATATCTTTGGCCCGTAGTGTAAATATGGACAGGTGTTGAGATGAACATGACCAACTGATGATACAAATGAATATCTTTGGCCGTAGTGCAAAGATGGATATTTGATTCGAGATGTATATTGATTGATGTTACAGAGATAAAATATTGATGATGGACTTTTAAATCAAAGAAGATAGTAGACATCATTCTCTACTTAACTCTTCTAATGAATTGTTATTTTAACTGTGAATATTGACCTAAAACTTGTTGTCTATGATATTTTATCTTATTTATTGAAGACTAACGATAATTTGTTTTTCATTATCTTAGTCATAATATTCTTTACTGGGCTAGTTGAGCTCACCCTTTTCTTCCATTGTTCTCTTCAGGAAATAAGTATATCGCGGGTACTAGTCGGGGAATGGAGTGATGGTCCGAGTTAGAGTTGTAGAAGTCCTCACTATTTGTTTTATTTAAAATAGTGTGATAATAAATGTAATGAGGACTTAGTTTGAATTTTAATATTTTCTACATGTCTGTATTGACACTCACAGTGGTGTGGTCGTATTTTGCACGACCGTGTGATATGAAAAATTGTATTTGAATTTTGTTGAGTGTATTTGGCGACTCAAAATGGGTTGAGTATTGAACCTATTTTGGGGGCGTCACATGGAGGCTATGAATTTTGTGCGGAAATAAAAAATTTGTGTGGAAGAAATTAACTTATATTGGATAATCATTTTTAAAAAATAATTAAATAATTAGATAATTATTCAGTATTTGGGAAAGGAAATGAGGTAATGAAACTATATATTAAATATATAGAAATTATTCACGCAATTAATAAAATAAATATTGGATATTTATATAATTTATTATATTATATTATGGGAGTTATTTTGACTTCATAATTTGTTATGTAGTTTTAAATAAATAATTTATTTAATGGAGAAATGTGTAATAATAATATGTTAGATAATAAAAATATTATAATTGATAATATATGTAAGTATATATATGGTTGCTTGGTGATATATATATACAGGTTATGATGGAATTAGGCTAAGGTGCTGTTTGTTTACATCTGATTGCCTCTTAATATACTGCCTCTTATTCGCTAAGAGGCATGATGCTGTTTGTTTATTTTTTGTTACCTCTGAATGCCTTTTAATCGGTAAGACAGAAAATGAATTCTTAATAATTAAGAGGTACCTCTTAATGAATTTTTTTTGATAATTTATTTTTATATAAATATATTCAACAATATTATTCACTCATTTTTATTAAATTGAATATTTAAAATTATTAAATAAAATTTTACCCTTTAAAATGGTAAAATAGTGTCATTAAGAGATAACTTACTTTTTAGTTATCAAACAGTTTTTTAGATTCAGACCTCATAACCATTCAGATGATCTAATTTATTAAGACATCATAATCATTTAGATCTTAATTCCCAGATTTATTAAACATAACCTAAGTAGTTAGTAGTTACTGAGGATAGAAGTTAGTAAGCATGAGGTGGCTTACTTAAAATGAACGGTCTAAACCGGAATCCTTCAGAAGCGAACTGCAGGGAGCAAACTAAGAGCGAACCGGCTATAGCGACGGTTTTTTCCATCGCTATAGCATAAAAAACCGGCTTTTTATGCTATAGCGACGGAAAAAAACCGTCGCTATAGCCGATTCGCTCTTAATCCGTTCCTTCCGGTTCGCTGGAGAAGCGGACTGCGAGCTAAACATAAGCTGGAGCTGTCGGTTTAGGAGAGTGTTGACAGTATGACTAAGCCACATTATTGATTTCTAAAAGAGAGCTAAATAGTTGCAGTGCTATTACAATTCTTCAGATCATTTCATGATATCTTCCTTTGCTCACAATTTTCGTCTCACTTTATTCCTTTTTATCTTAGAATTCTGAAATCCTCATCTTATATACCAAGAATTTTGCCTAAACTTCTTATTTATGCCAAAAACAGTAAATGGAGCAAGGAAATTAAAGTACTTTGAGCTGGGCTTGGTTCGGATAGCAGGGCAGTACCAAGGGGAAGATTGTAGCTGATCCATAAGCATAGGATCTAGTGGCGGAACCAGAACATTTTTAGAGCAGGTCAAAATACATCAGTAAAAAATATTATTTATTGATGCTTGAAATACTTCTTTCAAATTCTTTTTGCCCAATTATAGTATTTTAAAACATCCTATTCCAACCCTTGTCAACCTATGAATTGGGCGACGGTTCGGTCCGTCGCTATAAATACAACTGTCATCTTAGTTTTTAGCGACGGACAACATATAGATGACGGCTATATATATAGCAACGGACTGAACCGGCGTCCGGTCCGTCGCTAAAGGGAGGTGAGCAAGGTATGTTAGATAAAGGGTCAGTTTAAGATCCGGACCGTATATATATATATATATATATATATATATATATATATATATATATATATATATATATATATATATATATATATATATATATATATATATATATAGGGCAATGATTCATATCATGTATTTGTTATGAATTAAAAATGGGCGAATAGCATCCTAACCTTTCATTGCAATAATCAAGGGCTGTGAGTCAATTGTTAAACATGTTGTCCGCTAGTTCAACTAACGGACGGAATAAAAATAATTCTCGGTCAATTATGCCCCCATTGTATGTTTTTCGGCGGGTAAAATGCATAGTTGGCCCCTGAACTTTAGGTCTATTTGGGTATTGAGCCCCCTTCTTTTGGTCAACGCAAATCGCGCCCCTTTTTATCCGAAAATTTGGGTATTGAGCCCTCAGGCGCCACATGTGCGTTGACTTCCTACGTGGCACTCCAGACACTGACATGGAATATCTGACATGGTTTATTTTTCAAATTTAATTTTCACGTGTTACTGACATGGCCGTTTTAGACTTATATCCCAAAAATATGGTCAGCCCATGAATCGAATCCAAAACCTCAAATTTGAAATTTTGGTCATCAAACCACCTGAGCTACATAAAATTTATAGTCATTTTAACAAAAGAATTAAGTTTTATACCAAATCAATTCATTTCTCCCAACAAAATATTAAAAGGATAACAAATTAAATAATCAACATTAATTTAAAAAGTAAACAATTAACATTAATTAAAAAATTAAACAATTAACATTAACAAATTTATAAATTAAAATTATAACAAAACAATTCTTTTTTCCGTATTATTAAAAGACAAAGATACTCATTAATTTAAGATACACCATCATAAATGTCTTCTCTCCAATTATAAATGTCTTCTCTCAAATTCTTTTTATTAACTAAAAATATGGAGTTTTACCAACAAAAAAATAAAAATAAAAAAATAAAATAATAATAATAATAACCATAATAACAATAATAATAATAATAATAATAATAATAAAAGGATTTGGTAATAAACTTAATTAATTTAATATTCTTTTCACCAACATGAATTAATAAATAATAACATGAATAATAACATGAATCTCGCCTGCCATCCCAGAACTCCTTAATCTCCCATCCAAGAGCTCCTTAATCTCCCAACTCCTCCTCCTTCTCCTCCATCTTTTTCCTTTCCCAAATCCCCTCAATTCCAATTCCATCGGAAATATTTTCCCTTTGCTCCACCATTTTCTCTCCTCCATAGAGATTGCGCGCCTCACTCTCTCTTCTCCCCTTTTCCAGAAAACGGAAGCGAACCCATTTAGCAGAACACGATTCCCCGGCGGGGGACGACGGCAGAGGCGCAGAACCCACTTCGCGAGTCGACTGAGTCAACTCAGCCATTCCCCAAAACCCCGACTCGTTCAAGCAATGCTTCAAAATGACATCTTCGATCTTCAAGTGGCTTTCTGCTCTTCTCGAGCCGTTACTCGAGTGCCGTGACCCGGTCAACTTACCCATCAATCTCTCCGCTGAAATTTGACTCGGCATCGAACTTTTTCGGCTCTCCACCGGCTCCGATTACCCTGAAATCTCACGCCGGTTTGGGGTTTCAGAACCCATTTCCAGATTCTGCGTCAAACAGTAACTGGTTTTCATGGCCAAAAGGGTAATTTATGGTGATGGGGTAAAAAGCATTGCTTTGGATCTGGTAGTGTGCGTACCATCTTTATCCCTGTAATGAAAAATCAGAGGTGGAAGACATTTTTGATCCTCTATACTATGTGTGTTCTTGGTGTGTTAGTGTGTGTGTTTGAATTTGTATGTGTGTTCTTGGTGTGTTAGTGTGTTTGTTTGAATTTGTATGTGTGTTGGTGTGTTAATGTGTGTTTTTGAATTTAAAAGTTGTAAAATATGTTTAATGCAGCATGAAAAAATAAAATATGTTTAATGCAGCATGTGTTAATGTGTTAATTGCATTTTACCTTGTAAAAGTTATAAAAGAGAGAATTTTAATCTTAAGATCAATTAAGTTTATAAAATTAAAAAATAAAATAAAATAATTATAATAAAATATTTTCTAGGTTTGTGTTTTTGTTAAAAATTATAGTATATTAGAGTTTGTAAGATTTTATAATATGGGAAAAAGAATTGTTTTGTTATAAAACTTAATCCTTGAACAAATTTAATAGTTAGGTTACGTAACTTAGTTGGTTTGATGACCTAGATTCCAAGTGGGAGGTTTTGAGTTCGAATCATGGGCCTGAAGTGTCACGTAAGAAGTCAACGCCCATGTGGCGCCTGGGGGCTCAATACTCAAATTTACATGGGCGCCTGGGGGCTCAATACCCAAATTTACACATGTAGAAATTTAATTTATAAATTGTTGATTTCAGATATTCCAGGTCAGCGCCTGAAGTGCCACGTAGGAAGTCAACGCCCATGTGGCCTGGGGGCTCAATACCCAAATTTTCGGATAAAAAAGGGCTCAATTTACATTGACCAAAAGAAGGGAACACAATACCCAAAGGACCTTAAGTTCAGGGGCCAACTCTGCATTTTACCCGTTTTTCGGCCGAACCATTGTAGACCTGGGATAGAAAATGCAAGCCGTTCTAGTTAGGGGCCGAACTGACCTGACCCAAACTAGCTTTTCTTATTTAGTTTCCTTCCTCTCTTCATCGAGCGAAATGTAGAGGGAGATTTCGCCGGTGTCTCTTCATCGACGGAAAGAGTTCGTTATTCATCGAAATTGTTCTAATTTGGAATATCTGACCAGGTATTGTTCAAAATCTACTTAATTTAATACTACTATTGAGCTGTTACTGGATCCCTAATTCCTCGTGTGGTTGCTAGAACTATGAGTAGAACATAAAGATCACACGTTTTCTATTTCGGCTTCATTGTAGCTTTATTGTTGCAGTAAAATAAATAGTAGAACTACAGGTAATTTGAGAAATTCAGTAAATGTGTTTTTTTTTTAATTTGTAAATTTGAACATGCTGCATTATCTGTAGAAACAGTTTGGGTAATCCCAATTTGGTTTTTGGTCATATGGATTTTCAACAACCCTACACAAATTTATTACTGACCTCTTAGAAGTCTTGATAAGCTTGTTTTCTCTTACAGCTATTTCAGGGCATAGCTCCTTCAGTAGGAAACCCTTATTGACATTTTCATTTTGTGATTTTGAAATTTGAATATTCATATGTATGTATTTAAATTGTTGTTTATTACTTTGGTATCCTTACTTGGTAGTGCTCAATTCATGTGCCTTTCAAATCACTTCTCAAATTGGGCAAGAAAAAAATATCAGTAGAGCGATTGTAAATGTTGTCTAAATTTATTTGCATTTGTTGTTTCATTAATCTTTGTTATCTTCAGATTTTTTACTGTTAATAAATCGAATTTCGAATGCTTATTTTCCCACTTCCTCTCTCACTCAGAAAAGGACTTTGTGTTAAAAAAATCATGTATTAGTTTTGTGTTCTCTAGCATGTAGATTGAAGTTTTGCAACTCTTCTTGACCTCATGATATCAATTCATGCAGTAATCAATTATGATGGAGGTACCGCCAATGCATATGATAATGCTTACTATGGGAGTGGGGAAACCTCTTCAAATTTTTGTTTATATGTCAGGTGACCAACTTAAAGCATTGAGCATCCTAAATTTCCTCCAACATTAATTCCCTTGGTTGATTTGGTGACTGTTGACTCTCATGTTTGGTATTTTGCCCAAAATATCCTAATGATATCAATGCTGGCCACCAGACTATTTTGCGTAATTGACAGTTTGGTCAGTTTAAGATCCGAGCATTCACAGGATTTTTTTTGTGATTATGAATATAATTGAGTCAAAACAAGAAAATTAAAATTGTTCCCCTCTGATTTTGACATAACGATATCTCCTTCACCATTGTCTCTGCTGTTTTTGTCATCTAAAACATGGGAATGCGAATATATAATTATATTTCAAATTCAAGAGCTTTATTTTTTGGATCTTAGCATAGACTTGATCTTAGCATAGACTTGATAAAGCATCATGAACTCTTGCTCAGATGTTCGAGAGCTATTCTTCGTGCAGAGCCCATTCTAGCAAGAAGAATCCGGGGAAAGTTCCTAAAGGAATTAATAAGGCTGAGAGGGAGAAAATGAAGCGTGGCATCTCAATGACCTTTTCCTTGCGTTGGCTAATGCTCTTGGTAATCTCGATTTGCAAGATATCACTTTTATTGCAATTAAATTATCCAATTAGCTTCAGTCACCATTAAATGAACTGGCAACTTCAAATAAGACTCTCAATAATATATACATGCATCCTTTTTCCAAAAGTGTCAGAGCAGACCAATGGAAAAGCCTGTATATTGGGTGAAGCTATTCCAATGGCAAAGGACACACTTGAGCAAATTGAATGCCTCAAAAGAGAGAATGCAGAGACTTTATGCATGGTAGTTTTACAAGAATCTGCATTAAAATATCCATGTAGTAAGGAGTAATCCGCAACAGCAGCCATTGCCAATATATAATTTTGCTATGAATGATTGTTCTCTGTCAATTCTCTCTCTCTCTTTCAGGTTGCTCAAAGTCCCTGTCTTTTGTTGTTGCAGCCTCAAAATTATGCCTTCAAATAATAAA
The DNA here is from genome assembly GCA_020205555.1 of Panax stipuleanatus. Lineage (NCBI taxonomy): Eukaryota > Viridiplantae > Streptophyta > Magnoliopsida > Apiales > Araliaceae > Panax > Panax stipuleanatus. The sequence continues at coordinate 118,629,066 of CM035119.1, read as the reverse complement.
CTTAATGATTATTACATGGGGTTTCTCTGTCTTTCCAATATATCCACTAGGTGACCTTAGAAAGATTGGGGTTATAATATTGAAATGTTAAATAAAATAGTTGCCATCACTTTTCATTCATCTGCATTCATAAAGTTTGTTATTAGAGTTAATTTTGTTTCTGTATGTATTCTGAATTTGAACCAGTTGAAATCCAAAATGTAACAGGAAACAGACATCCTAGAAAAGTGAAACCTTTGTCTATCAGTTCTCTTAAATTATGTTTCATCTCTCTTTTAATGTTTTTACAGAAAACAAAGGTGCAGGTAGGACTCCCTTAGACTGGGATACAAGATCAGGGATTGCACTTGGAGCTGCACGTGGGATAGCATACCTCCACTCACAAGGCTCGACAGTCTCCCATGGAAACATTAAGTCATCAAATATCCTCCTCACTACGTCTTATGAGGCTCGTGTCTCCGATTTTGGCCTTGCTCAACTTGTTCGACCCTCCCCCACTCCCAACCGCATTGCTGGCTACCGGGCACCAGAGGTGACAGATGCTAGCAAGGTCTCTCATACAGTTTAGGGGTGTTGCTTTTGGAGCTCCTAACAGGGAAGTCTCCCAATCATGCCCTCTTGAATGAGGAGGATGTAACCTCCCAAGGTGGGTTCAGTCTGTGGTTAGGGAGGAGTGGACAGCTGAGGTTTTCGACCTTGAGCTCCTAAGGTATCAAAATGTTGAGGACGATATGGTTCAGCTTTTGCAGCTTGCTATTGACTGTGCTTCTCAGTACCCTGACAACAGCCCTTCAATGGCTGAGGTGACACAGAGAATTGAGGAGCTTTGTCTATCCAGTTCACAGGGAGAGCAAGCAGAACCACAAAGCGACATAGTCAACTCAGTCAGTCCAGGTGCACCAACACCTTCGATTGCAGACTAAAATATAATTACCATTCTTCATCATTACCTTATTTTTTGGCAAATTTGATTTGCTGACATTGCTGTTGCGATTGTTTCATACTTCCATTATTCTTTAGGCTGTGAATCTCTTTTCAGATCTAAATTTTATGTTATATGTCTATCTTATATTAGACATATGTATCCAGTTATTTGTGCAACAAAAAATTTTTATATAGCAGATATTAGACAATTACGTATGATACATGATTATTTATTTTATTGTATTAAAAGTATTAAAGACTGCATATTATTCGACATATTACATTGTAATATTGGTAAAATAATTATTTTAGGTGTTGTATAAGTTGTGTGCAGAACAGTATAAACTAAGTGTGTTAATGTAAATGTATAGTGCAAGGATTGCTAGATTTTTTTTGATATATCGTGTATTAATAACTTCTCTTCAAAAAGTGTATCTGGCAAGTGAATGCAAAGAATGCTTTAGGTACCCCTTTATGTAAATGAATAGAGGTACTAGCAGGAACCATTTAAAATCTTCAGAAATGCTACTATCACATAAAGTGAGTTACATAAACATTACATAATTGCTGACGTGGCCGTGGGCCCCATGCCCACTTAACTCAACAAAATTTAATTTACCTTTTTCTAGTTTTCATTTTCATTTTCACGGGCAAGCGTGATCACCTGCAGAGAGAGTTTAACCTGCAGAGAGAGAGTTTGGGGGGAGGCATTGGCAAACATTCTTGCTTTAGATTTTGCTTTGATTGTGGCCAACGTAGATCAGATTGATAATCTTAACCTCGTCTTCCTCCTTGATCTCAGGTAAACCTTGATCTCCATTGTTGTTTGCCGTGAATTTGGAGTGTCTGGCTAGAGGAGAAGGCCCCTAATTTTTTTTATTTCTGCCCTAATTTCAGAAAACCCTTTCTTACTCTTGTTATTCCCCCATCATATACACACTTTTAGATGCATTTTTGTTGTTGATATGGTTCAGTTTCAGTTTGGGATTTGGTCGCCCAATCAAGTACTATTTATTTATCTCCAAATTTAGAAGACATATTTGAATTATAGTTTCGTTATCATTTTGACCTGTAGGTGATGTTTCAATTACCATCACCATCATCTCTTATGTTGCCCGAGTCTGTTCCGTCAACAATGCATCCTCTATCTCCACAAATTTGCAGAGATGAAGAAGTAGAAGAGGTATGGAGTGGAGAAGAAGAAGAAGAAGAAGAAGAAGAAGAAGAAGAAGAAGAAGAAGAAGAAGAAGAAGAAGAAGAAGAAGAAGAAGAAGAAGAAGAAGAAGAAGAAGAAGAAGAAGAAGAAGAAGAAGAAGAAGAAGAAGAAAGGGTGTCGAATGGTTCTTCAATAAAAGAGTGTGATGATGGAAAGGAAGCAATTGAGAATTGTCAGGATAGAGTTGAGGAACCCAAGGTAGGAATGGAATTCGACACCTCAGAAGAAGCTTATCTTTATTACTCAAGATTTGCTAAAGAAAAGGGGTTTGCAATGTTTAAAAGATCTTCGAAAAAAGGGAAAGATGGAAACTTGTACCATGTAATTCTTCAATGCAGCAAAGGTGGAAAACCAAGGCCGAAAGGAAGCAACCCTGTCAAGCCACATCTACAAACAAAAGTGGGTTGTCCGACTCGCCTTAATGTTTGTTTATCCAAGGATGGAAAGTGGAGGTTAAGAGGAGTTTTTTTGGAGCATAATCATGAACAGAGCCCGAAAAAGTCTAGATTTTTCAAGAGCAACAGGGTACTTGATCGAAATGTGAAAAGGAAGATTGATTTGAATGATAGAGCTGGGATTAGGCTACACAAGACTTTCGACACATTTTAGATTGAGGCAGGAGGCCCTGATAAGCTTCCATATTTGCCCAAAGATTGCCGGAATTATTTGGACAAGATTCGACATTTACGACTTGTAGAAGGAGATGCTGAAGCAATGTATCGTTATTTCATGAGAATGAAAGCTGATAATTCAGATTTTTTTATGCAATGGATTTGAATGAAAAAGGTCAGTTGAGGAATGTATTTTGGGCTGATGCAAGGAGTAGGGCGGCTTGTAGGGAGTTTGGTGTGACATTTGACACAACGTACTTGGTGAACAAGTATGACATGCCTTTTGCTCCGTTTGTAGGCGTGAATCGTCATGGTCTGTCGCTATTATTAGGTTGTGGGCTCATCTCTCATGAAGATACAGAATCATTTTCATGGTTGTTTCAGACTTGGATGACATGCATGGGGGATTGTGCTCCAAAAGCTATTATTATCGATCAATGCATGGCGATGAAGAATGCTATTGAAAATGTATTACCCAACACCCGACATTGATGGTGCATATGGCATATAATGAAAAAGGTGGCAAACAAGTTGAAAGGGTACGAGGCATATGAAAAGATTAGTTACCGTTTTCGCCATACTGTTTATGATACTCTGACAATAGAAGAATTTGACACTGCTTGGGATAACTTCATCAAAAAGTATGAGCTTCAGAGTAACACATGGTTACAAGGGTTGTATCTAGAGAGAAAACGATGGGTGCCTGTTTATGTGAAAGAAGTTTTTTGGGTCGGAATGTCATCCACACAAAGAAGCGAGAGTATGAATGCATATTTTAATGGTTACATTAATTCGAAGACGAAACTGAAGTAATTCGTTGAGCAATATGAAAATGCATTAACCAGAAAAGTAGAAAGTGAAAAGTTAGAAGATATGAAAAGTTGGCACTCTTTCATTCTGTGTGTAACTGAAGATGAGTTGGAGAAGCAATTTCAAAGTGCTTACACGAATAACAAGTTTAGAGAGTTTCATGAGCATTTTCTCGAGAAGATAAATTGTTCTATACGTCAAAAAACAGAAGATGATGTTTGGAACGAGTATGAGGTAAAAGAGTCCATATTTTTTGGAGAAGGAGAAGAGAGACAAAGGAAGCGTGTGGCATTTAAAATTGATTTTAATACTGAAAATAATGAAGCATATTGTAATTGTAGGTTGTTTGAGTGTAAAGGAATGATGTGCAAACATCGACTCTTGGTGTACCATGATAGGGAATTGACAAAGTGCCTGACAAGTACATTTTGAAAAAATGACGTAAAAATGTGAAAAGGACTCACACTAAAATCCGAATAAGTTATGATATGTCGTCAAATGCCATTGAATCGCGACAACATGACAACATGTGCAATCTATTTAAGGAGGTTGTTGACTTGGCAGATGATTCTGAAGAGAGGTATAATTTGGTGATGACACGGGTGCGTGAGTTAAAAAAAAAGTTGATGGAAGCGGACATTGTTTGTGGAAGTAATATGGTTGATGAGACAAGTACCCCTAATGATCATTTTTCATTTGGAGATGGGGTTTTGCCTTCCAAGATCAGCATGAACATACGTGACCCGAAAGCTGTTCGTCGAAAAGGGAGACCACCGTGTAAAAGGAAGCAAGGCGTTGTAGAAGAAGATGTTAAGAAGAAAAAGGAAAAAATAAAAAAGACATTGGCCAATGAAAAACCCAAGTTATGATCATTTTTATTGAATTTTTTCTTGGTAGTTAATATGGACATGTAGATATATTCGATAAATGGTTGGTAGTTATGAACCTTCTTTAATTTCAGGAGATCAAATATATTACGGCTGTCCATGTGGGTGGGACACGAGAGTGTCACAAATGTATATGTATGTATTTTTATATTTTTCTAATTTCCTGTTCATTGTCAAATTTATTGGTAATGCTGTTGATTAATGCAATATTTTTCGGCTGAATTATCCAAGCTCTTATGGACCTATAATGTGGTCAAGCATGCGACCACACGTGGCACAAGGCAGAATAGGCTTTAACCAACCACAATTTATGCATAAAGGGCAAAGCTACATGCCAAATTTACTCCATAGTCAAGTTTGGGGAGGGCCACAACCAAGTGTTTTGGAAGATCTACGTCAAAGTCAAGGTTGGGGAGGACCGCAACTAAGTTTGATGGAAAATCAATGGCATGGTTGTAGAGAAGGACATCAAAGTTTTTTTATAACATGTGTTCGTGTCTTGTGTTTGATCGTATCGTGTCCGTACTCCGTTTCCTATGAATCTTTCAATCTCTTGGGCTAATTTTTGTGGAACCTGTGATTAGTGTTCTGATTTACCTGTATTTTGTCTGTATCTCGATAAGGTTTTGTCTGATTTGATGAGTAGAATGTGTTGCTGTTGTAATTTAATAAAAGATGACTGTACTCAGCAGTTTTGTCAGTTTTGTACTCAAAGATATGCAATGAAGTTTCTTTGCTAAACATGACAAATTACAAATGGTTTTCTTAATTGGCTACAAGCCCTTCTTTTTGTTTACAATTCAAGCAAAAACTCTACAATTACAAAATACCTTCAAAGACTAGATGAGAAAGACGCACCCCAAACCCATGGGAGAGAACAATCCCATGTTACAGATGTTTAGGTAAGCTTAAAAATGAAGTACAAGATATAACAAGTGTTATGAATTGAAACTTCCAGTGCATCTTGTATATATTCCAGAGTCTCAACTCTTTGATCACTTCCAGCAAATGTTGAAAATTGAAGAAGCTGCATCAAAAAGAGCATCAAAGAGTATGCAGTTTTTTGTATCAACTTCAACGTCTGTGTATGCAGTTTCAGCACCTTATGAGAGCATCACTTCCTCTCATCTCTTCCTTTTCTTTTTCCTTCCTCTATAATCTATCACCATATTTGTGATCAACACACAACCTTCCTCCAATGATTCTGCAATTTTTGTTTGCCACTTGTTAAATAGCTAACCAGAAGGAAATTAGCCAAAACATCAAAGATGACAATACCGATGCCAAGACAAGCAAAAGAAATAAACCATCTATTCAATTCCAGCAAGATATATACAACTTTTTTGCTATGTTTTTTTTTGTTGAAGTACATGATTTAGATGAATTATGGCTTCTGGATTATGTCGCAAGAAGAATAGAAAGTGTAGTGTCGAATCCGTCAATTATCGATTTTATGTTAACCGATTATGTCGGGTAATGTTTAACACTTTCCTCGCAACAATAAATGTCACTAGCATAACAGATCAACACCAGATAATTAATCTAACGTCAAATAAAAAAAATTAGAGCTTTTACAAAACCAAAAATTTGAACTGTTACAGAATAAAAAATTAGGGCTTTTACAGAACCAAGAATTAGGGCTTTTTTCAGGAACCCTAATGCCGAAGCGCGAGAGAAATACCTTGAGAGAGAGAGAGAGAATGAAACGAGAGAGAGAGACCTGTTGAACGTCTTCTTCCTTGATCTTCTGATCATCTTCTTCTTCTCTTTCTCTCGGGTTCCACGGTTTTGATCGTCTTCGTCTTCGGTGTTCTTCGTCAATCGTCGTCGTCTTCTTCGATATTCTTCATCGATTGTCATCATCTTCTTCACCTTCTCTCTCTCGTATGAGCAGAAGAAGAAGAAGAAGAAGAATACGCTTTTTGTTTTGAAATTTGAAATTTTGGGTTTTTTTGTTGAGTTACGTCAGCAATTATGTGATGTTTATGATACTCACTTTATGTGATAGTAGCATTTTTGCAAAATCTTCTTCACCAATAATAATCTTGGCTTGATGATCTTGGGCCCCACCAACCATTAAACAATGTGAATGAAAAGATTGCTTTATGGTGTTAAAGTAATCCGCTAGCATTTCTAACGGACCTTTAAAAAAAATTAACTGGCTTTGGCCTGGAAGGGGCATAAGAGTCCAAGGAAAACTTTATAACCAGTCCGCTTGTCTAACTAGCGGATGGCGAGACTTTTTTTTAAATCCTAACGGTTCATTATTTTAGTAGAGATGGTATTTGCCCATTTTTAATCCATATCAAATAGATGCTATGGATCATTGCCCATATATATATATATATATATATATATATTAATTTCTCCCGAACTGTGGGACTATTAATCAGACTTTGAAGTTTTTAGTCAAGTGATTAACTACTTTTATAGATAAATTATAAATTATAATATAATATATTCAAAACATTATTTTGTGGTTCATGGAATTAATTAGCTTGAAAGAAGGAATTCCAGCAACAAAAAAAAAGAGATTTAATAATCTTGATAGGATATAACTATGGTGCACTTATGGTTACTATAGTGGGATCCAAAAAAAATTATTTTATTTCTTTAGCCTGTTATTTTTAATTAATTTACAGAGAGAATTGCTATCACTTTTTTCTGCCCCACTTTGATGATAAAGCAAAAGTAAGAGAAAAGTAAAGGAGAAATGAAAATACATAAAAGAAAATAAAAACGAAAGAAAATCCAATAACCCCCGAAGATTCTAGGGTGAGGGGTCATATGACCCCCCGAACCCCACTCCTCCCGCCTCTGATAGGATCCATCTCATTAGACCATTATAGCAAAGTGAGTGTTACTTCTTGATTTTAGAAGCAATACGTGACGCAAAATTAGGACCGTTATTGTTGTAAGGCTGCAATTTAAAAAAGATGGAGCTTAGTTGTTGTTGTGCGAAGTTATAAGAGGAAAATATGGTATAAAATGTACAAATGCTTATGAAATACACTTAAAAATGACGCATATATTATGTTTGATAAATTGTTTCTTAGAGATTTTAAACTCAAAATGGGCAATATAAGTAAGGTATTGATCAAGAACTCAGTAAACATGTTGTATTAAGTATATGGAGTAATTTTTGCAAGATTAAATAGGGTAGAAAGCGATTTTGGAATAAAAGCTATGTTTTATGTTAGGTGTAAAAAATTGTTTCGACATAACATTTTGGGGGCCCTGTTAGAGAGGCCTATAATGTCTGAAATGTATGGGTTATATTTTTTAAAAATACCTTGTGATCATGCCCTCTACAACATATCAAAATTTTGTTTCAAATGGATATGTAGTCTGCAATCTAGAAAATAGCAAAAACTTGGTAGTTTGAGCATGGGGGCAGCAGCAGCTGCGCGCCGTGCTGCTGTGATTGCTGCAACCGGGCAGTTTTGGCCCCTTCTTTTCGCCTGTCTATGATGTCTAAATTACCAAGTTATATTTAAAAAATAAATAAATAATATGATGTATTAGCTATAGCATGCTAAAGTTTGGTTATAATTAATTGTGAAGGTTGTAAACTAGAAAGTTGTGAAAAGGGCATTTGGCTATGGGGGCAGCGGCCAGCTAGCTTGTTGATGCGCTTAGATGATGTTAGATGTTTAGTTTATGGGAAAATGGAAGCAAACAAAGTTGTATATATAAATTAATATGTTAGTTATAATTTATATATTTAAGAGTATAAATCAATTCAATACATGGAATAAATTAGAAATTATTTATTTAAATATGAGTTTGAGTAGAAATACATAATGTAATTATGTATTGAGTTGAGAACGATTTAAAGTATATTATGAACTAAAAACGAAATATGTTGAGATTGTTTAGACTGTTTTATATTGTTTTGCAGCTATTAAGATATAGAAAATCACTATAGTAATTAATAAAATATTGGTAATATATAATAGTGTAATTAACTTCAATATATAGATACATTAAGATGGAATGTGGATAATTCAAGTAGAAAAGTATAAGATTATGTGAATTATGCTCATTGAATAATGTAAATATTATGTGAATATAATCTTTTGAACTACTAAAAAGGTAATAAAACTTGAGTTACATACAAGATATAATTTGTGAATATTAATAGTGTGATGTATTATAATAATATTATATTCATTCATAGGTTCTATATTGAAGCCTAGTGCGTTAAGTTCGAGTAATCGCATAAAATTAAAAGCTTCGCAACAAGAATGCTAGTATACTAACCTTCTTTCTTCAATGCAAAGTCTTGAACGTAAATTCTTGTTACATGAAAATTAAGTGTTAAATATTTTGAGTTAATTGTTCTTATATGAATTCATCGTTCCAATTGTTATTGAGTTTTATCTGACACATGAGTTGAAATTTAGAATCTATGCCATTTGAATTTGGCTAGATTATAATTGATGAATGATTCAAGATCCTTAAATGAAGTTATACTCATCAGATTTCCTTGAATATGAGCTTTTATAAACTGAGTTGAGCAACCTTTTAATTAATAGAAGACATGTTATCGTAGGTACAAAGGGCTGATCCCCTGCATACGAAAATGGTCGTCTACAGTCTTTGACTGATAAAGGTTAAGGTAGAAATACCCGAAACCTGGGATATAGTTCAATGGTCATGTGACACTCAGTTATTTGCTTACATCTTTTATTTCAAATCTTCACATTAAGTATTCCTTAAGTATAAAGCTTTTATTAAACTCTGCAGCTGCAGCCTGACTTTATTCAGGCAATACCGCTCTCAGAAGCTAAACTGTTATTTGTTTTCCACTACAACAAAACAGGCTATCTGCGATCGCATATCAGCGACCGCAGTTGGTCGCTGATATGTATCTGCGACCGACTGCAGTCGCTGATACTGGTCGCAGTAAATCTAGTCGCTACAAGTCAAGTGGCGACCACCTTCAGCGACCGGATTATCAGCGACAGCTAATAGCGACCGACCTGGTCGCCAGAATGTGTCAGGCCGCGTCAGCCTGTGTCGTGACGTGAATCCACGTTTCAGCAACCAGTATTAGCGACCGCTTGCGGTCGCCTTTATCAGTGACCAGTAGTAGCGACCGAGTTCGGTCGCTGACAAGGAAAAGACAATTTCGGTCGCTGATAAAGTACTAGCGATCGATTGCGGTCGCTGATACTAAAATTAAAAAAAGGTTTATTTTGTACCAGTTTATATCCCAAAAAATTGACCTGTTTTGTACCTGTCCCAACTCACAGCAATTTATATACAATCCAAATCCATAGGTCCATCCATACAATAATTAAGACCAACACAATATATAAAACACCATATTAAAACCAATAAACATAAACATCCGTGAATATAAAACGCCTATACATTAATTCATTCATTCAGTAAACAAATAAATAATACAAGTGTAGAACAATAGCTGAGAAAATCAAGAGAATACAAATGTCTGGGCCGCATTAAATATCGTCCGAATGAGGCTGTAACAACAAAAGAAGAAAACACGTTAAACATATATGAAAAACAAAAAATGACATTAGCCTTTCTAATGTATTACATTAATAACATAAAACCTAAACAATTAATGATAATATTACCTCATATATCCTGATGCTCTGCTGCTCTAGCCACTGCCTCTGCTAGATCCTCAGGACTCAGGGAGTGCAGATGTCCGCCTAGTGTAAGGAGAAGATTTCGATCTTGACATATTGCTCTCACACAATCAGCAGGAGTGTGCGGCGTTGGATGGCAAGAGGACTGAGTAGACTGAGTAGCAGAGCTGCCCGGTTTGCTGATAGTCGGTCGTCGTCGTTGTCCTTGGCCTTTGACGTAGTTTTTATTCACAACTGACGCCCTCTCCCCCAATTCTTGATCAATTGACGGCTGCGGGGTGCCTTCAGGATAACGCTCGTTCATTAGGCTCTTATAAGTGTCATGTCAGCATACAAATAATCAAGTTGTTAAAAATAAATATAAAATGCTTAAGAATTAATTAATGACGGAAATATAAAGTTATAAAAAACAAATTACCGCTATCTGCACAGCCTCAGGCAAACTATTGCGGGTGGCCACGTACACATCCAGCCAATGAATGGGCTCACCCTGAGACTGAGTCTCCTATAAAACATTCTCATATATTAATATGTAAACATGTGATATAATGTATACATAATGATTGACATTTGCAAAATACGTACCCGTGTAGCAATATGCTACAGCTGTGATATACTGCCGCCCCTATACTTGCCTTTTGCCTTGGCACCTTCAGGTACACCTGATGCTCTGTTAGCGGCGGCAGTCTTGCGTCTCTTCACCCAGGCCTCATCCCGCCACACCTCACACATCTCTGCCCATATGTCAGGCGCACACAACCAGGGGCTATACACGTGTATGTGCTGCTCACCCTCCCCTGGATGGTTGACCGATGCATTATTCAAGGTTTTTATTCATTTCATATTCAGGTTATCCTTTGTTCGGACTGCTCACTTTTGCCAGAATAATGTCTGTATTATTGATGCATGTGCGTCGTCCCATCTATACCTCTTCTGCAAATAAACAACAATAATAATATTATGGATGATGATATATAATCCAAAATAATATATACACATTAATTATATTATCTATCAAAATTAAATAAAATATACTTAGAATTCAGCTCAAGCTGCATCCTTATGGGCGAGAGGTGTGGCCGCCCACATAATCACTGGCGTAGGCCAGTTCTATAAGCATAATTGTGAAATGCACTTAACAATCTTGCTATCTTGAAAATCCCTACAATATACAACAATTAATACACAAACCCAGAAAACATTAGTATATAACTACAACATTAATGATCTTATTATAAAATGATTAAATATGAAATAGATAGATAACGTACGTGATGTTCGGAGGAGGTCTGATCTGTATAATAATTCGAGGATCCGAATTACTCGGGGCCTTCGGGACCTGATTAGGCCCCCGACCCATGCCACACTTTTTAAGCGAGGCTTCAGAAGACATCTATACATACAAAATTAACGGATGTTAGTAGGAGTTATATGATATATATTAACATATATCTTGAATAAAAGGACAATAATGACAGATAATTGTATGAATTAGTTAACTACGACACCTATGAATGAAAGGTACAAATGGAGGTGAGTGTATATATGTAATTATATATAAAACCTTGCATAAAAGGACAATAATGACAGATAATTGTATGAACTAGCTAACTACGACAACTATGAATGAAAGGTACAACTGCGGTAAGTGTATATATGTAATTGTAACGCGTGCCTAATACCCATGCGGTGCTATGTCTGTGTTTGTGTGTCGTTTCAACGCCCGAGACGGGTTTTGGACTCTTTTTTGACTATTGTATGTGTATTAAATGTATATATATGTAATTGTATGTAATACAAGTAAAACTAAAAATACATTTCTCACCTTAATTGCTGTCTGAGGCAAAATCATTTTGTATACGTATTGGAGATTCATAACCATCATTTTCTTCATATTCAGTGTCAGTGTCAGTCAATAACTCTTCCTCCTCAGTATCAATGTCATCTGGCACATGTACTGACTCGGGATCCAGTTCATCAGGTTCATCTCCAACCTCTGACTGGATTACTTCATTGTTGTCCTCCACATTTATTATCGGAGGTCTATAAAGCATCTCCTCTTGGTAGAACTCTCCGCCTACTAATTGGACACGATTTTGCGCGGGGGTATGAATTATAACTTGCCAATCTGTAGGCGGTCTATCCCTTTTTCTAACAGCACTAGGAGTGTAATATACTTGTACTGTTTGAGTTGGAAACACAAATGGTTCGTGGGCGTACGCAGACCTATGGAGGTCAATATCGATGATTCCATGTCTGTCAACACGTATCCCTTTTTCTGAATCAAACCAACGACATTTGAACAAATTAATCTGACCCCCATAAGAGCCCTTGTACGACAACTCTATGATTTTCTCCAACTCTCCATAAAAGGCACGAAACTCTATGATTCCCTTTCCTGAAGTGTTCTCTATTTCTTCGAAACGGGTGGTCTACTTGCAAGAAACGACGATGACAGTCAAACCAGCAAGGCTTTCGACTTTTTGATAGATTGAAATACTTTGTACGCTCCATACAATACGGACAAGCCAACTTCCCGTGTGTACTCCATCCAGCTAACATACCATAGGCAGGGAAATCACTTATAGTCCACATAACTGCTGCCTTAAGGTTGAAATTTGTTTTTGTGGAAACATCCCAAGTATGTACTCTATCCTACCACAATACCTTCAACTCGTCTATAAGAGGTCTCAAGTAAACATCTAGGTTCTTTCCAGGACTCTTGGGACTAGGAATCACGAGTGAAAGAAACAAGTATGGTTGTTTCATGCACATCCAAGGAGGCAAGTTGTATGGAGTAACAATCACAGGCCAACAGGAGTACTGAACAGCTGAGTGGCCGAACTGGTTGAATCCATCAGTGGACAAGCCAAACCTCACATTTCTACGTTCCAATGCAAACCCATGATGTGCTAAGTTGAAATTTTTCCAAGCCTGCCCATCTGCGGGATGGTTAAGTTCTCCATCTTTAGCTGGAGATTTCGCTTGCCAAGTCATATGTTCAGCTGTTCTTGAAGACATGTACAACCTTTTTAACTGATGCGTAATTAGAAAATACCTTAAAATCTTAAAAGGTATACTTGTCTTTTTTGTAGTCACACCCTCTTTATTAGGCCTGAACCGATCATGACTGCAAAACGTGCACCTTGTCATTTGTTCATTTTCATTATAAAACAACATGCAATCGTTCGGACATGCATCGATCTTTTGGTATCCAAGACCCAACTTCTTCACAATTTTCTTACAGTAGTAGTAGTTATCGGGTAATTTTTCATCGTCAGGCAACATACTCTTAATGGCCTTCAATAGCGACTCAAAACACTTATGGCTCATGTTGTGATCAGCCTTGATGTTAAGTAATGTCGCCACTGCAGACAATGTAGTGTGCTTGGTGCAACTATGCCACAACGGCTCGCTACCCTCGTCTAACAACTTAAAGAACGCTTTGGCATCAGAATTCATAGGTTGCTCTCTGCCTTGTTCCCAATCAAAATTTGGCTATGCAATATCATGAACCATGGCATTCATACGATGGGTACTGCTGCCTGGAGTGTGTACTTGTGCATAGCCACTATCTCTTCTCTGCCCATGTGCCCACCAGCATTCTTCATAATTTCTCATGAACCCAGAAATAAGTAAATGATAGTTTACTATGTCTCTGTCCATATAATTTTGATTTTTACACTTCAAACAAGGGCATCTTATCTTGTTCTGACCATTCACACATTCCGGGTGATTATATGCATAATCCAAAAACACTTGACAACCAGTTCTAAATTTAGTTGTAGCACTTATCTGGGCACTTGACTTTTGTTTTCTCATCCAACTACGATCTAAATAGAGGCCCATGATACCACGGTACCTATTGCAAACAAGAATTATTGTATCCTCTTGTTAAATATTTACAATTCAGCCCAATATCATTTATGATGCATACTTGTAAGCATATGATTAACATTTAAGCATACTTTTGTAAACATATACATGACTTGAGCATATACACGTATATGATTAACATTTCAACATACATGTAAGCTGCTGTTGTTTGAGGGTGTTCAAACAACAACACAACCCCAACCATACTTTGTCAGCATATGACTTGAGCATACTTGTTAGAATCTGGGTTAAGTTCTTGGCTCAAGCATTTCACTACCTTCTCTTTCCCCCCTTCAATTCCCGAGCAAAAACAGAAATCTGGTTCAAAGCTAATCTGGTTCGCTAGCTTTCAATGATCAAAGATCATGTAGCTAATCTGAGTTTTCTTATTAGAATAGAGAAATTATGAGAGAGATAAAAAAGAGCTCTGAAGTCGTCGGCCTTTGCCTTTCCGTGGCGACTTTAGGTTATGCCGTGCACGCCGGAGGTATCTAATCCTCCCCTTTTGTCTATATTTATTTTGTTTATTAATTGGTGTGATTTACGGATTTGAATTCAGATCTGAACTAATTGTTGTGTATTCGTTTTGAATTAGTGTGTTGGATTTCGCTTCTTTCGAGATCTAGGGTCAGGATTTTAGATCCATGTGTTTAGTATCAAAGGTCTTAGTTTGTTTTAGGGTTTCAATTGGATTGAGTTTTTTTCTCTGTTATTTTAGGATCAATGTGAATTAATTGGTTTTAGGTTATTGGGGTTTTCTTCTATTGGATACTTTAGGGCTTGATGTTGTTGATCTGAGCCTTTCAAGTGATTGTTGTGGATTGGGTCATAATTTATTAAGATTGGATTGCTGGTAGATATGTTTTGGTACCTTAGAATATTTAAGATGAGATTGAATATGAAGTTATTACAATTTTTAAGATGAGATTGAAATGTATTGCTGGTGAATTAAGATTGAATATGAAGTTATTATAATTTTTAAGATGAGATTGAAATGGCTAAATGCTTATTTAATTGAGAATAATGTTATTTGCCATGGGTCATTTTGCTCCTAGAGAAACTGTCATCTTGAAAATCCTTGAGGGATGCAGTTCGGCGGTAGTTTTTTGGGAGATGAAGAAGGTTTTAGGCACATGTTGTAGCTAATTCAGAATTGTGGACATAGGTTAGGGATTAACTATGTCGCTGAGGCTACTGTAGAATGTCTATGTCTAATGGAATTAGTTTAGTGTCAGTCAATGACTCATGGAGTATTAAAGATATGAAGTTTAATTTCAGTCTTACAAAAATAAACTCACCAATATTATGTTTTACTTCCCAAGCATAAGTCATTATTTTCTAGCTTATTGCAAACTCGGTTATCTAATAAATAAAAACTTTAAAAAGAGTGTAAATCCCAACTCCACGTATAAGATTATTATTCCATCTGTCCTAATCTAATTGCTTTTAACTAATTTATTTATTTTGAAAATATTTCTCTTCCTAAGTTCTTTTGTTAAATGAACACGTGCACATTAATAAAAAGCTTGAAAAGAGAATTACCCCCACCCATCAACATTCAAACCCCAAATCTCAACAATTAAATAAAGAAAACAAAGTCTAATAATTAAAACTACTACACATTTCAACCAATGAACACTAAAATGCCAATTCAATTTAATATATACACATTTCAACCAATAAACCCTAAAATCCATATTCCTCTGATCATATGCCAGGTCTCAGATCAAATCAACAACCAATAACATTCAAAGCACATAATTTAATTTTAAAAAGGTAACAAACAAATCACAATATAGAAAATCAGTCAAAATAGAAGTAGAGATACAAATTGGGCGAGAGTGTGGCGGTGGACGGCGTGGACGGCGGTCAACGGCGTGGACGGCGGTGGACAGCGTTGACGGCGACGGCAGAGTAGCCGGCGGCGGCGGCAGGGTGGACGGCCTCCCTCTTCTCCCTCTCTTCTTCTCCCTCTCTTCTTCTCCCTCTTCTCTATCTTTTCTTTCTTTCTTTCTCGCATCTGTATGACTGTCTGGCTGCGGATAGATTTAATAGGATCAGCGACCGCCAGTAGCGACCGCCTGCGGTCGCTATTTTTTAATGATGTGGACGTATCAGCGACCGCACGCGATCGCTGATACTGAGTGGTCGCAACATAAAAGCCCGCGAGCAATTCACGCCAATTTTTAGGTGGCAAAAACACACCCGCGACTGGGCAACGATCGCATGCGGTCGCTAATATGAACTAGCAACCAGATCACCTAACGGTCGCCAAAGGCGGTGGCTGATATGAACAATAGCGACCGGATTTGCGGTCGCTGATACCGTTGGTCGCTGATAGCCTCTTTTGTTATAGTGTTCTTTCATTTTAGTGTTCTTACATAATATACTTGTTGGGCAATTTTGTTGCTCGTTCTTGTTAAATAAATTTCAGTTAAGAATGAAAAGGCTGGAGGAACTTCATCCGACAAGGGTAAAGGGAAGCTGAAGGAGGAAATGAGTGATTAGTTATAACTTTTGTAATAGGTTGAGCAGCAATGTCCATTGATATTTTTGGATTTAATGTAATATTTTTGATACTTTAATATGTAATGTAAAGGTTAGACAACTTGGAATTTGTGGATGTATAGAATATATTTTGTAGAGACTGTTGTAATAATACAGGTTATCAAATGTGTTTTGGTAGAATAGCAAGTGATGTGGATGATCGTGAGCACTAAATCTGTGGGTAATAGGTATCCGGATTTGGGGGCGTCACAATTACAACAAGTAGCACCGGCTTAGTACGAACTAAACTTAAAGAAGCAATACACCGTTTTTAATCATGTCGTGTTTCGAACAGGGCCGGTCCTGAGGGGGTGCAGAAGGGGCGACCGTACAGGGCCCCCAAATTCGGAGGGCCCCCAATTTTTTTTTTTTGTGTATATGTAAAAAATTGATTATGGAAGTTTGATTGATGATTTTACAGCAAAAAATGCAAGAATGATGCTAGCGATCGTGTGAAGTTTATTGTCCATTTAAGTTTTAGCTACCTTTTCTTTTTAATTGATAATTTATTGAAGTTTTAACTATATTTTTTTTTCTAATTGATAATTTTGTTACTCAACGTTGACATTTATTATTTTAATTAATGATGAATTTTGATATAAATTGTGCTTTATATATTGGTGCTGATAAAAAAATTAGTATTTTTATATGCGAGAGGGCCCCTATTTTTTTCTCGCACAGGGTCTCCAAATTCTTAGGCCCGGCCCTGGTTTCGAACCTTTGTTGTTATGATCATCTGAAAGATCAGTTTGCATTTGCAAATTTTATAGTTTACAAGGTTGAACATAACGGCCCAACAAGTCTAATAGTTTTCACGCATCACATTTCATACATAATATGTATTTAAATCATGCAGTACATTTCTCATACTATACATCTTATACATGTATCATAGGTCTTATACAATGCAATGTATCTACATGTATTTCATTTATTTCATAGTAAACATTTTCATATGCATGCTTTTACTTACTTCATATATATTGTATTTAAGACGTACTTCATGTTTAACAACTTATCATATTTCACATAACACACATCACAAATAAATTGAGTTTTCATAACTCAGTTGTCTTCAGTCATAACTTGACTTCAATAATTCATAAAGCATTGCAATTCAAACCATGTGTTTCAACATATTAGTTATAATTATTATAACATTTGCACATAATCCATAGCAAGTTCATGTAATACAAGTATACGACTGAAACTGAAAACTTGCCTTTACAATGAACAGCTTTTGGACCTACTTAATCGCGTTCTTGAAGCAATGTTATCTCGTATCACACCTATATAACATATATCAAGTTATTACATAGGTTAATGTATACCTTTTCCATGAATGTTTACTTTATATTTTTCAAACTTAATAACTTATTTTTAACATTACTAAGTTTATTAGTTTTATTAATAATATTATATTTTACTAACATATAATATTTTAGTTTTATACATTTTTAATACTTCCATGCATTGAATCAAAAATTAACTTGAAACGAATCTTAAACGTCGGCACAGCGCGCGCGCCCAGCTGCTGCTGTAGCTGTTGCTGCTGGTGCAGCCCACCTGTACCCGAATTTCAGATATTATTAAAATAAGAATTTAACATATAAAATTCTTATTGTGAATACGTAATGGGCTTTAATGTATGAATATATATATATATGTGTGTGTGTGTGAGAGAGAGAGAGAGATGTATACATTTATGTGATATATGTGATAGATTTAAAATGTATATATAATATACATTTATTGAAAAATAAGGTTTAATAGTGGATTTAACTTTTAAATTAGTTAGTTGAGTTAATAAAAAAAGGAATATAGAGGCAAATGAAGTTAACTAAATAATATTAGTTAAATTAGATTAAGTCAAAAATTATATGGGAATAATTGTCATACACACTTGTGTATGTTTTATTTGTGCACAGTCCGTCAAAACTACGTCGTTTTGGCATATTTATTTTTGATTTCTGATTTGGGAGGGGGGAAGTTGTTTAATGATCATATTGCCCAAATTATATTATGAAATAATATAATTTGAATATTAAAGCCTTATATAGCAATGGATTAATTATGAATTTAATTTCATAAGCAAGATGGTTAATTCACTTAATAAAATTAGTGAATTAATGTATGTATTTTGTTTTAATGAGAAAATTAATTAAACTTGTTATTTTTATATATTATATTTATGTAATGGCTTAATATATTATTATGCCAAATAAACATGAATTAAACTTGGGATGTAGTTTTTAGTTTATTATTTGAAAATTGGTGGATAAATATATTCGCTTTGATTAATTAAGGAAAGAAATTTATTTTCTTGATATTATGAGAATTATGTTACTATAATGTAACATATAATGGTATAATACTTAATATTATTCTAAATGGATGTGAATTAAAATAAGAGATGAGGAACCAATAAATTTGTACATGAATAAAATATATATTATATATGTATTAAATAAATTAATTAAGAACAATTTATGGAAGAAAGTAAGGAAAGGTAATTATATATAAGCTATTTAAATGAATATTATGAGAATTGTGTTAATTATGAGGTTTGACTTCATAATTAGTAAAATGACTTGTATTATACATTGCAAATAAATAATTTATATTAAATAGGATATATGAAAAATTGAAAGTATTATGGTGTAAATTATGTTGTGTATATATGTTACAATTTGATATGGAATGTGTTGGCCAATCAAGTATTAATGTAGTTATATGTATGTAATATATTTCTTATATAATATATGTAGCATTCATGTATGCTGAGATTTAAAAAGTAATGTTATTGAGTATGATGGTAAGCATGAGGTGGCTTTTATTTAACTTGCTAATGGTATGACTAATACCTGTTTAAGCATGAGGTGTAAATGTTCAGACTAACATATGAAATAAGAAACTAGGACTTCTTTAACTCTCCCTACCATTACAACCGTTCCACACCTTCTTCTACTCTCTTTATATTGTCGAACCCCTGTGCTCCCAAATCGTAGTCAAAAACCTTTTTGGGTTCGGTTACAAACATGAAATTCATCAAGGAAATGAAGCTATAAAATTGAATTTGGAGTTCTTTACAGCAATTAACAACTGGGGTCAAGAAATATTATATCAATTATTGCTCACAAAGGGATTGAAGTTGGAATTTTATCAAGTAAACAAGGTGAGTTCTGAACTTTTGATTTTGTTAGCAATAATTGAATGTTTTTTTTTATAATTGATGGAATAGCTGCTGTGTTAGCTATGATTTAGTGCGAAGGAGTTTAGTTGTTGTTTTGCGGAGGGTGGAAAATTTGGGTTTAGACAAATATAAACCTCTGTGAATTCTGTCCCGAAAATGGTTGCACACAAGATGTTTGTTAAAAGTTCTCTTAAGGGTTGTTAAGCCTAAATAAATGAATAATGTGAAGTTTGAAGCTAAGAACATCTTTAAGCATGCTATATGAAGTGAATTGAATGAATTGTATAAGTTAAATTAGGTGGGAAAACTATTTTAAAGAAAACAACATGTTAGTACTCAGTCTATAAACTGCTCCAACGGGGCAGTTTTGAGGCCTTGTAAAACCTATCTAAGATGTTTGTTTTGGCTAGTTTGTATTTTTTTAAAAATAGTATGACATATAATCTATAACATATCAAAAATTGGTCTCGTTCGGATGCAAGTTCTGTGAGATAAAAATTGGAAAAGTGGGCTGTTGGGAATGGACTGCAACAGAGCTGGGCGCAACCAGCAGCTGCAGGCAGTAGCAGCTGCTGGCTGCGGTGCACTGCAGTGCTTAGCCTGGATCGTATGGGCTGTTTTGACGTTAGATATAATTATATAATTACGATGGAAATAAAATTCTTATTGAGAGACGACATTAAGAAATATTTGTATGTTGGAACAAGGGAAATAAGAGTTCAAAAGTGAGACCAAAATGGATTTGATAGTAGG
Organism: Panax stipuleanatus; assembly: GCA_020205555.1. NCBI lineage: Eukaryota > Viridiplantae > Streptophyta > Magnoliopsida > Apiales > Araliaceae > Panax > Panax stipuleanatus. Next base: position 118,608,628 of record CM035119.1, on the reverse strand, counting down.
AAAATGTTCATCCCGTCTCTCTGAAAGTTCAGGAAATATGCCTATTTGGTTACATTTTGTAGTATACAAACTCATTCAGTTGTATATTTTGAAGAGTTCACTTATGCTTTACCAACTATTCTTGGGTTCAGAATAAGTTGCAACACTTTTCTATACTTGGTAAATGGAGAAAACAAAATAGAAAGAGAAATTCAGCGGGTAAGCTCACTTATTTATGTCTATGCTAGATTTCAAGTAATATGTTAGAATATGATTTTATATTCGTAGTGAAACCTGCTATTCCAAGCCCTTAGTTTTGAATTGAATGTCTTATTGCTTGGTGTATAGCTGCTCCACTATTAAGAATTTATAATATGTTACATATACACTTGGTATATGATCATATGTTAAGAATTGAGATGTGTAATGATATTATACATATAATATTATATGTATATCATAATTCTTCTATAATCATAAGCATTTATATTATACTCGGTATATATATATATGTGATATCAAGGCAATAGTACTAATTATAAATGCTTGTGTGTATATATTATGTAACATATAGGTTTCATATCACAATCATGAAAGTATATCATAGTTGTATATATATATATATATATATATATTCAATTATGATTATAGAAGCAAGATTGGACATCGGATGAGGTAAACTGATGAATGAGGTTATGCGAAAGATGTTCGATGAGAGTATGACGATTTATGCAATCAAAGGCAAGTTTTTCAGACTTGTTATATGTAAACTTATTAACATTTATGTGCCTTTGTGCTACATTGATATTTGTTCTTGTTAAGGTCAAAGTATTACCGGATTGAATTGAGTTACGAAAACTCAATTGATGTGTGATATGTGTTATTCGAGAAAAATGATTATTATATTAGCAAGCATGATTAAGCATGATGATGTGTTAACTATGATCAATATGGTGATGCAAAACATGGTAATATTAAGCATAGTAAATCATGACACGCGTTCTAAATGCAATGCGCAAAAAATAAAAAGTATATTATAAAATACAAGATATGATAATTGTAAATCATGTATGAAATGCAAATATGTGTTATTTAGATGTTAGACTTGTTAGGCCATTGTGCTCAACCTTGCAAAGTATAAAATTTACAGATGAAAGTTGAATTATCATATGATCATAGCAATGAAGGTTCGAGACGCGGCACATTTGTCTGGTTAAGTTAGCTTTTGTTAAGCTATAGCAAATTGTTGTATTGTAATTTGACTGAGTTGTGTTTATTGTGAAATATTCAATAAATAGAGCTAGAACAAAAGTATTCGTTTGAATATGTGATGTAACTTTATAATTACTTTATAAAATAGATTAATATTACGACAATGATGTGTAAAGAATAATGTAAAGTGAATATATATATATATATATATATATAGGGAGCATTTCAAGAACATAACTCTTAAAAAAAATAACAAGCATAACAGCTTTAACGACAGACCAAACCGTCGCCTGTCCGTCGCCATAGGTCCGTCCGACGCCATAGGTCTTATCCGATGGACAATATATAGCGACGGACGGACCTATGGCGACGCATTTAGCGACGGTTTGGTCCGTCGCTAGAGGGGAGTTATGCTCTTTAAAGAGTTATGCTCTTGATCCTTGCTCTCTCTCTCTCTCTCTCTATATATATATATATATATATATATATTCGTGTGATTACATTGCGAATATATTTAAGTCCGAAGTTGAACCTTACGTTCATATATGATATTTTGAAATGAATCTTTATATATATACGATCTTGAATATAAGTACAGATGATAAAGGTTGCAAATCCTTTATTGTTGCTGCTCAAAATTCCTCCCCAATTCAGCTCATTTTCTCAATTATCTATCGACACTACTGGCAGGGAATGACTTGCTTCGGTTCTTTTCCTTCTATTCTTTTCTTTTGGGACGAAAATGGAAAAACAAGGAGATATGTAGTTTGGGCTGAGAAATGGATTTGGACTGGACGGGTGGACGAGGAGTATGGGAATTGTGTGTGCTGAGAATTGCTAATCTTAAGCTTAATTTATTTATTTTTTCAGTTGTAGGCTTAGTGTCTTGATGATAGTGTAATGGCATTATAACGACACCAAAATTCGGACCATTTTCATTCCCGATCTTATGCGTTAAAATACAATATTATTCCCATTTTACGTCATTATCAATACTATAATCGATAAAATATGTATATTTTTAAAACTTTTTCAATCACTTGATACAAATATAGATATTGCAATTCAGTTATTTTAAACTTTACAATTACTCGATTCCAAAATCGCAACCTTTACAATTCGTTATGATTCATTTCAACATCTCATTTGATTTTTTTTGATTCAACCTTTAATATCATATTCATTCTTTTATACGTTTTCTTTTATATCCTAAAAGCTAACGGATTTCCAAAACGACAACTAAATTCTCCATTCAGCAACCCATATATTTATTGTATACTATTTCTCATATAAAATTTCAATCTCATTTGAGACTTTAAAAATTAACTTAGTAACCTTTATTTCGTCCTATGCTCATAGGTACTTTTAACACATAATGTATTCAATATTATCAAAAGAGTGAAATTATTACATAAGACCAATTCAAGGGTAGAAACATGACAACGTGTACTAACAAACGTCTCACTTAGCAACAAAATGTGCTAATGCTATTTGTATGTTACATTCTATCAAATCATATGTAATCTGTTAACGCCAAGTTTCATCGGCGCGTCCAATCACAGAATCCACACGCTAGAATCTGCACAATAACAGGCCACACGCGAAGCTTGACGGCTTGTGCCGCCGGGTGATAGCTCCGGTGTGAGAATGAGTACAGGCTGGTCACAAGGTTTAACAATGAAGGCTTTAATATTTAGTGCTCAAAAGGGTATTACCTGTTAATGTATGTCAAGCCTTGTATTTATAGTCATTCTCACCGCCTTAGAGTCCACAACTGTATCGGATTAGGACTCTTAAACATGGTAGTTACCATTGTTTGGGTCCAACACAATCTCCTTTAAAAGGGCAAGTTGGATACAATCCAAACACTTGCCTCAAGAGTTGATATTTATGCATGATTAGGGTTTAAGTCCTTAATCATTTAGACTCCTTATTGCTCCGGACTCCATACGAAGAACAACCATCTGTATGGGCCTCAACAAACTGGTCTGGGCTCCGGCCCAAAGGGCTCGGTCACCCGACCGCGAACACCACCAATCAAGTCTGGACAACGGCCCCAAGGGCTCGGTAGTCCGACCCCGAACACCAACACACTGGTCAGGGCTCCGGCCCAAAGGACTCGGATACCCGATCCCACCTATCACCAATTCGGGTCAGGGCTCCGACCCAAAGGACTCGGATTCCTGATCCCGAACACTATTCGTTCCTCCGCTGGCTCCGGCCCATTGGGCTCAATGAACCCTTCTCGGCCCGGGCCTTCAGTTCTCGTAGGGGTCGGTGGATTATATCCGAACATTACCCCCCAGTCTCTTGTTATAACAAGCTTATAATCAGAGACTCGAAGAGACGCCTGGGGAATCCAACCGACCTATTAAATTCAGCACACGTTACCCAAGAAACGGGTCCCACACGCCATCATTAGCTGCCCTTGGGTTTCATGCAACAACAGTATAAATACCCCATCCTAGACACAACCGTCACCTTTTACAAACCTTCTCTATTTCAAACTTTCTTTCAAAGCTTTTTGCAAGTGCATTTTCCGGCGAGATACTACCGTTTCCGATTTCAGTCTTTTCCGGCCTCAATCATCTCACATTTTTGTTGTTTTCTGATTCGATGGCAGATTCTAGCATACCCCCAGCCTCCTCCACCACCGAGCAAACTCCAACTGTTGATGCAACTCCCAGTGCCGCCACTATCGCCGCCACCGATCTGGTGCCGGTTAATTTGCCGGCCGCTCCGGCTGGTATCACTACTGATGGCATCGAGGCCCAGATCCGAAGGTGTTATGCATCCGAGGCGGATTTCTCCCGCATCAACACGAAGTCCATCCTTGTTCCCCAGATCTCTGACATCCGAACCTTATTCCACATCCTAAAGGAATACAAGCTTCGGGTTCCGGAGTCAGGTGAAAGAATGTACTGGCGCCCCGAAGGCAGATGAGTTGCTGTCCCCATTTAGGCTTTGAAGTACGGGGTCTGATTCTCCCTCCACGAATTCATTGTATCCTTCCTCTGCTTTGTGGGGATCAGGTTCGCGCAACTAGTGCCGAACTCGTATATCCACCTAGTCACGTTTATCGCCCTCTGCCAGGAACTAGGGGTCACTCCTGGGCTAGACTTCTTCTTTGTTCTATTCTCCGTCGGCAGGTCAAAAGAGCCTGGGATTCGGCAATTAAACAGAGTAGCAAGCCGGGCCACCTTCAACAAGACCCCTTCTAGTAATAAAGGCTGGCACGAACAATGGATATTCATCAGGGGGACCGATATCAATCTTCTCCCGAACTGGGCCTCCCCCGATGATCCTATTGCGAAGGTGTCCAAGTCCCGAAGGATCGTCAAGATGCCTTCAAGATATTTTACCAGAAGGTGAGGAAGACCGGCTGGGCTTGGACGTCTTGTCCAATGAAGCTTGGCTATACAAGCATGGATGTAATTACTTTACCCCGATCCCCTTCATCTTTTCTGATTTCATTTGACTTGCCTTTCTGACCTGTTTATTTGTTTTGCAGTAACCATTTTCAAGCCCGAAGGAGCTGACGAATCCTTGACATCACTTCCTGTTCGGCCCGAGCCGATCCGCCTTCCCGTCAATGGTGAGGTGGCCGAAGAGGAGGCCATTCTTATTTCCGAACTCTCAACTGGCTCCGCCTCCGCTGAACCCTCCAACAAGAACATCATGAAGATGAGTCGGTCGGAGAAGGTGGCTCAGTTGAAGAAGGGTAAGAAGAAGGCTCCTGCCAAGGGCCCCTCCAAGCCATCTGCTCTGAAGCCGATGGTCATGAAGTCGACGCCTCCACCACTTCCCGCGGTGACAGTCCTTGAGGATCCTGAGGAAACCGAAGAGGAAACTCTCGAACCTCGTCCCAAGAGATTGAAGCTGAACCTGGTTGATGAGCCCGACCTTCAGATGATCACAGCCGGTCCGGCAGCCGAGCCGACCCCCTCTGGTCATCCCTCCGCCGAGGCCAGTCCCTCCGAAGGGACGCCTCTTTCCTTCTGGCCGAAGGGTCCTTCGGAGGCGTTTCCCTTTGACCAGCTGGAATACTTCAGATTATCTAGAGATGACGGTCGGTTCAAAGGGTACTCTTTCGAGGATTATCTTGTGGAATATGTCAAGGCCCAATGTCAGGTAAGCCCGAAAGCATAAAATGTTTCCTTTAAGTATCCTATAGGCACTGTAACTAACATATGTCGCCATCTTATTGCAGGCCAATGCCATCCTAGCCCGAGCCATTCCTCTTCTTGCTAAGTCCACCAAAAAGGAGGTTTAGCTTCGGAGCAATGTGGAAATGCCTGAGGCTGAGGTTTGGGGTCTGTCGGCTGAGTTGAAAGAGAGAGATCTTCATGCCGACACCCGCAACAAGGTGACTCACGCTAAACGTCAGGCCAGCGAACTCAAGAAACTTCACTACAATCTTCAGAAGGAGTTCGTTGGACTTGACGGTTATAATAAGCAACTCCTCGAGGAGAGGACTCTTTTGAAAGAGAAGGATATGGATCAGCAGAACGCCATTCTGATCCTCCAGAGCAAGGTATCCGAAATGCATGCCCAATAAATGGTGCTGATGAAGGAGAACACTGCTCTCGGGCAAGAATGCGCCGAAGCCAAGCAGCAGGCTGTCAAGGAATATGAAGAATCGCCCGAACTCCGTGATGCTATCATGGCCCAATTCGCCGAAGGCTATGAAGCTTACAGGGATAAGGTTCGGGCAAAGATGACAGCTGCTGGGTTGGATACTGCTGTCCTCGATTCTTCTGATGAAGAGTTTGATGCTGAGGATGGAGCATCTGATGCGGAGGGTGGAGCCCCCGACCCTTAGTTGCTTTAGAATTTTTTACTTGTAATTTTTGTTATCATTTTTCCCTTTTGTAACTTTCCCGATCAGTTGTGTGTAACTTGTCCGATCAGTTAAGTTGTTTGTAACTTTTTCGATCGATTCTGTTCACCGCTTATCTGATCGGTTTTGTAGAAACTTATGGACATAAATGAAGTACAAGATTTTTCGAAGAGAAATTCTTATTATTTTATTGATAAATGAGGCAACTTACATAAGTAAGGGAAAGAATAACATAACCTTCACTGATAATATTTTCTAAGTCTTCCAGCATGCCATGTATTCTTTATCTCTGTTCCATCCATTGCCCGAAGCTGATAAGTACCTGGCTTCGGCACTTCAATTACCTCATAAGGCCCCTCCTGGTTCGGCATTAACTTGCCCGTGTTCTAGGGGGTAGACGCCTCTGCTTCCTGAAGCACCAAATCCCCGATCTCGAACCTTCTTTGTTTCGCGTTCTGGTTATAGTGTCGGGCAATTCGCTTTTGATAGATAGCTAACCTTACCAGTGCTGAATCCCGGACCTCTTCTAGAAGATATAAGTTTAGTCGTAGGCCGTCATCATTATATAACTCTTTGTACTGACTGACCCGAAGTGTAGGAGACCCGATCTCGACGGGTATAAGTGCCTCGGTCCCATAGGCCAACCTGAAAGGGGAATCCCCGGTGGTGGTCCTTGGGGTAGTCCGATAGGCCCATAAGGCACTGAGTAATTCTTCGGGCCAACGCCCCTTCAATTCATCCAGTCTTCTCTTAATACCACTAAGTAGAGTCTGATTGGTGACCTCTACCTGCCCATTTGACTAAGGGTGGGAGACTGAAGTCTTTCTATGTTGGATGCCCAACTCTTTCAGGAAGGCTTTAAATTTTGACCCCACAAACTGTCTGCCATTATCCGAAACCAGGACCATCGGGATACCGAACCGATACACAATGTATTCCTTGAAGAACTTAAGACACTCCTGTTCGGTAATCTTCTGTAACGGTTTGGCTTCTACCCATTTGGTCATGTAGTCGATGGCTACGATCACGAAAGTGGTTTGCCCTTTGGCCTTTGGGAGTGGTCCCAAGATATCAATCCCCCACATGGCAAATGGGATCGGGGATAAGACTGAATACAACTCTTCGGGAGGCTGATGAGGGATGGAACTATTTAACTGACACTTAGGACATTTTTTAACGTAGTCCTTTGCTTCTTGAAAGATGGTCGACCAATAGTACCCCTGCCTCAAAACTTTGTAGGCCAATGACTTGGCCCCCATGTGATCCGCGTAGATTCCTTCATACACCTCCCGTAGAGTATACTCGGCTTTCGAAGGTGTCAGACACTTGAGCGGTGGAGAACTGAATGCCCTTCGGTACAGATCTCCATCGATAAGGAGGAAGTTCGAACTTCTGTGTTTGATTTTTCTGGCGTATATTCAATCCGAAGGGAGAACCCAATCAGCCAAGTAGGAAATGTAAGGGGTGAGCCAGCAGTCCAGCCGATCTAAGGCTAATACGTCCACTTTCTGAACACTAGGTCTGTCCAATACTTCCAAGTATACTGAGCCGGTAAAAGAACTTGCTTCGATTGTAGCCAGTCGGGCCAGGGCATCTGCAACTGTGTTATTTGACCGATCTATTCCTTGACAATTGTGCGAACTGAAGTATGTGAGTTTATCTTTCACCTCGGCCAATTATTCCTCCATCCTTGCTCCCCGAGCTTCATACTCCCCCGATATCTGTTTAACAACCAACTGGGAGTCACTATAAACCACTAGCTTCTGTACTTCCAGGCTTCGGGCCAACCGAAGTCCAGCCAAGATTGCTTCGTATTCTGCTTCATTATTTGTGGCCTTGAACCGAAACCGAATGGCTTGTTGGACTCGGAATCCTTCGGGACTTGTCAGAATAACCCCTGCTTCACTGATGTCCAAAGTTGATGACCCGTCCACGTAGAGAGTCCAAGCAGTTTGCGCCGGCTGCGCTTCGATGACTGAAGCTACATCCGGTTCGGAGAAAGTGCACTCTACAACGAAGTCTGCCAAGGCTTGTCCCTTAATTACCGTTCGTGGTGGTACTCCAGCACGAACTGAGTTAATTCTATTGCCCATGCAGCGAGTCACCCCGAGACTTCTGGCCTGTGCAGTACCTTCTTCAATGGTTGATCAGTGTACACTACTATTAACCGACCCTGAAAATAGTGTCGAAGCTTTCGACTAGCAATGATTAAAGCGTAGGCAAACTTTTCTAGGTTCGGATATCTGGTCTCGGCATCTCGGAGGACGTGGCTGACATAATAGACCGGGAACTGTTTTCCCCCTTTGTCCCGCACCAAAGTCGCCCCCACTGCCATCGAGCTTGCAGCCAAATATAAGTATAGTGGTTCCGAAGGGATCGGCTTCATCAACAAAGGTGCCAAAGACAAATATTGCTTGATCCCTTGGAACGCATCTTCACACTCAGAGGTCCACTGGAAACTTTTCTCCTTCTTTGGCCCCTTTAGAGTGTCGAAGAACGGCAGGCACCTTTCAGCGGATTTTAACACAAATCTCCGAAGAGCCGCTATTCGACCTGTCAACCTCTGCACATTTTTATAAGACTTCGGTGATTTTATGTACAAGATCGCCTGTATCTTCTTCGGGTTTGCTTCGATGCCCGTTTTGCTGATCAGATAACCCAAAAATTTTCTTAAGCCAAGTCCGAAGGTGCACTTGGTCGGGTTCAATCGCAGCTTATGGTGTCGAACGGTCTCAAAGCAGCTTTCTAGGTCGACCAGATGGTCTCGGACTGACACGCTTTTTACAATCATGTCGTCCACATAGACCTCCATGCTTCGGCTTAGCTGCCTTGTAAACACATAGTTCATCATCCGCTGATGAACTACCGTTCGTGGGTGGTACTCCAGCACGAACTGAGTTAATTCTATTGTCCATGCAGCGAGCCACCCCGATACTTCTGGCCTGTGCAGTACCTTATTCCGACTAGCAATGATTAGAGCGTAGGCAAACTTTTCTAGGTTCGGATATCTGGTCTCGGCATCTCGGAGGACGTGGCTGACATAATAGACCGGGAACTGTTTTCCCCCTTTGTCCCGCACCAAAGTCGCCCCCACTGCCATCGAGCTTGCAGCCAAATATAAGTATAGTGGTTCCGAAGGGATCGGCTTCATCAACAAAGGTGCCAAAGACAAATATTTCTTGATCCCTTGGAACGCATCTTCACACTCAGAGGTCCACTGGAAACTTTTCTCCTTCTTTGGCCCCTTTAGAGTGTCGAAGAACGGCAGACACCTTTCAGCGGATTTTGACACAAATCTTCGAAGAGCCGCTATCCGACCTGTCAACCTCTGCACATTTTTATAAGACTTCGGTGATTTCATGTCCAAGATCGCCTGTATCTTCTCCGGGTTTGCTTCGATGCCCCTTTTGCTGATCAGATAACCCAAAAATTTTCTTAAGCCCAGTCCGAAGGTGCACTTGGTCGAGTTCAATCGCAGCTTATGGTGTCGAATGATCTCAAAGCAGCTTTCTAGGTCCACCAGATGGTCTCGGACTGACACGTTTTTTACAATCATGTCGTCCACATAGACCTCCATGCTTTGGCTTAGCTGCCTGGCTTAGCTGCATTAAGCAATCCGAAGGTCATTTTTCGATAAGCATAGATGGCCCGATGCGTGATGAAACTGGTCTTCGGTATATCTTCTTTCCTCATCGAGATTTGATGGTATCCCGAAAATGCATCTATGAAACTCAGCATGCCATACCCCGAAGTGGCATCAATCAACTGGTCAATGTTGGGTAATGGATAGAAATCTTTCGGGCATAGTCTATGCACAGCCTCCATTTCCTGTTCTGCTTCTAAACCAGTACCACATTCGCCAGCCACTCGGGGTAGTCAATTTCGAAGATGAAATTTGCCTCCAGAAGTTTGGCAATTTCTTCATCGATGATCCTCTGTCTCTCTGGGGCAAAAACTCTTCTTTTTTGTATGATTGACTTCTTATTAGGGTCTACCTGCAGGCTATGTAATGCCACCGATTTATCCACCCCTGGCATGTCGCTGGGTACCCAAGAAAAAATATCAGCATATGCCCGAAGTAAATCTATTAATCCGGTCCGGAAGGGTTCTGTCAATCCCGAACCAATCTTATCAGTTTTTCCTCGTTCCCCGGGATCAACAACTGCACGTCCTCTGTCTCTTCGACCGGCAAGGCAAGTGGCTCTGTACTACCTTCAGTGAAGGGCTCTATCTCAATGGCCATTGTCTGTTTTTGCTTGCTTACCCCGACTCCTGATGAGATCAATGTATTCCGATAACACCTTCGGGCAATATCAAGGTCACCTTTTACCTCCCCGATCCCGTTCGGTGTTGGAAACTTGATTTTGAAATGAGGTATGGAGGTAATTGCTTGCAAGGCTGCCAGGGTCGGTCTTCCCAAGATTGCATTGTATGCCGAGTCCACCTGGACTACAAAGAACCTGATCATAACCTCCATCTGCTGAGGTGCTGTGCCAAACCTGACCGGCAACTCAATCGTGCCCGATACATGCACCGGGTCACCACTAAATCCATATAAGGGTTCTTCTCCTCCCAATTCTATCTTCTTTCCCTCTAGATCCATTCTCTGGTAGGTATGGGTATACAGTATGTCAACCGAGGACCCGTTGTCAATCATCATTCTTTTCATGTCCACCGGTCCGACCTGAGCCGTTATTACCAATGCCCCGTCATGTGATTCTATGGGATTTGTGGGATAATCCTCGTCCGAGAAGGCAATGACTGTTCCTGGGAAGTTCCGATCCTTCTTTGCCAAAGACCTAGCAACCGACAATACTGCATCGAGGTGCTCGCTTCTTTTCTTCCTGGTTACACGCCCTACAGAACCGCCTGAAATAACATCGATTACCCCTCGAGCAGGCTGGTTCTATTTTGGCTGTGTGTCTCGAGTCTGCGCTCCGCTTTCCTCCCTTGGCTGGGCCTCGGCATTTTCCCGACTCACTACATACTGAACCAACTGACCGTTCTGCACATTTTTATCTATCAGTTTGCACAAGTTATAGCACTCTTCTGTCGTATGGCCCGAATTCCGATGATACTGACAATATTTATCCCGACTCAACCTCCTAGGCTTCGGGTGCGTCAAGCAAGGCTCATAGAACGGTTTGTTTCGGATCTCCTCCAGTATCTTGGCCCGATCGATATTGAGGGGGGTGTAGACTTTGTTGACGTTTCTATTTTGGAAAGATGGTCGGCCACTGCCCGATCCCCCACCATTAAAGTTCTTCTTCCCCTGATTATCCGATCTCCCCTAATTATTGTCCGATCGTTGATGAGTCTGCTTGTCTCTGTCTTTGGATTTATCGTGAGACTGTGAGTGTGGCTTGAAGTTTCCCATAGCTTCCTCAATGGCAATGAACCCTTCGGCCCGATGGAAAGCTTCAGTCAGGTCCGAGGGTGGATTGATCACCAGGTCTTTCATCAGTTTCTTTGATCTTCCTATGTCAAGACTTGTTGTGAAGAACCCCAAGGCTTGTGGTGAATTTAACTCTGCCACCGATCCCACAGCTTCCCGGAACCTTTTGACATACTGACCGAGGTTTTCGTCCGAACGTTGTCTCACTTGCATAAGAGAAGCAGTGATCTTCCCTCTTCTCCTGTTACTCCCGAACCTAGCGTGGAATTTTTCCTGAAGGTCGTTCCATGAGCTGATCGATCTCGATACCAAGGTTCCCATCCATTCTCTGGCATTCTTCTTCAGAGTTGTCGCGAACATGTGACATTTAGCCGCATCCGAATGCCCAAAGTATGTCATAAGCCTGTCATACCCATCCGAATGATCATAGGGATCCCCCAACCCGTCATACGTCTCCATCGGGGGCATCTTTTTCTTTGGGTCGGCCGTGACCTGGTTGATTTCGGGCGAGAAGGGTGAACTGTGACAGCTCGAGGGCGTCCCCATCTTATTCTTTGTCGCCAGTAGCTTTTCCAATTTCGCGACTCTTCGGGCGAGGGGCTCGAACTCCTCTTTGCGAGGGGACATCCTATACCGGTCCCTCTCGTATTCAGGAGATGCGATCCTTCTCCTCTATCCCGATCTCCCCGGATGCTCAGACCTTCGGTCAAGGGACCGACTCCTTCTTCGGCTCCTGCCTTCCCGAAAGCGACTCATGTGTCTGCTCCTTCCAACCTCATCCGGATGAGGTGACCTGGACCGGCTCCGATGCCTGCGCCTCTTCGATGAGGTCTCTTGTTCCCCCGCCACCTTGGCCATTTGTAATTCGAGCTCCTCATGCTGAAGCTGTAGGGCCATCATGGCGTCCTTATTCTGCTGCATCTTTGTCAACAGAATGAGCTGACGCTGGTCCTGGTTATCCTCCCTCCGATCCCTCTCTCGCCGTTCATACGCCTGGGATTGATTGTCCTCAACGTGAGTGTGCTGGGGGATCGGGGTATGCTGACTGGGTACAAACAGTTGCTGTCGGGCCGACTGGCCATGTACTGAAATGCCTTACTGGTTACTTGGCCCCAGTCTGTCTTTGTCGGACGCTCTGACCAGAGTCGTCGGATGAGTTTTGGCCTTTTCCAGGTTTGAAGCCCCACCGTCCTTGCTTGCCATGACTTTCAATCCGGAAAAGTGCAAAGTGATTGTAGAAGCACTAAAACCCCTCCTTCTAGCGCCAATGTTAACGCCAAGTTGCGCTGGCACGTCCAATCACAGAATCCACACTCTAGAACCTGCACAATAACGGGCCACACGCGAAGCTTAACGGCTTGTGCCGCCGGGGGATAGCTCTGGTGTGAGAATGAGTACAGGCTGGTCACAAGGTTTAACAATGAAGGCTTTAGTATTTAGTGCTCAAAAGGGTATTACTCGTTAATGTAGGTCAAGCCTTGTATTTATAGCCATTCTCACCGCCTTAGAGTCCACAACCGTATCAGATTAGGACTCCTAAACATGGTAGTTACCATTGTTTGGGTCCAACACAATCTCCTTTAAAAGGGCAAGTTGGATACAATTCAACTCCATATGAGAAACAACCATCTGTATGGGCCTCAACAAACTGGTCTGGGCTCCGGCCCAAAGGGCTCGGTCACCCGACCCCGAACACCATCAATCAAGTCAGGACACCGGCCCCAAGGGCTCGATAGTCCGACCCCGAACACCAACACACTGGTCAGGGCTCCGGCCCAAAGGACTCGGATGCCCGATCCCGAACACTACTCGTTCCTCCGCTGGCTCCGGCCCATTGGGCTCAATGAACCCTTCTCGGCCCGGGCCTTCAGTCCTCGTAAGGGTCGGTGGATTATATCCGAACATAATCTAATACTGTTACGAAGTTGATAAGATTAACCCTGTTTAATATGTTATGAATGATATATTTGTTATGTTATAATATTGGGTTTAAATGATACTTCTTGATAAACCTTAATTCATTATCATAATTAGCCAGGATATTTAATAACACATCGAACATATTCTTACCATATTATTGATATGTAATCACATCATTTATGCATAACTTTTAATTAATGAAAACTACTCATGAAAAATAAATCATATGCTCAACAGGTTATGCAACGCCCCCATACTCATTAAGTAATGATGAATTACTCCATCCATATTTTTTGCACACAAAACAGATTTCCACAATGAGTTTTTTTTTCTTCCAAAATTAAATTTGAGGCCTCTGCCAAAGACCCAATTTATTCATGCTATTTTATTCATTTTATTACTATAAAAATTTTCTTCTAATCGTCTCCAGCTCTCTTATAACAACTTTCCTGAGTTTCTCCTAGGTACAGACAGTTGCTTCAGTATATTTTATTTCAGTACACTAGATTTTGAAAAGTAAAGCTTTGGGATCAACTAAATGTTTGGAATATGAAAGCAGGTGTTGAATCAAAATTAGATAAGTCATCCAAGAGTTAAGGTTGTTCATATATATATATACACACGGTCAGTCTATCCAGCGAACCATATGGAGCGAACTAAAAACGAACCGGCTATAGCGGCAGTTTTTTTCGTCGCTATAGCATAAAAACCCGGTTTTTATGCTATAGCGACGAAAAAAACCGTCGCTATAGCCGGTTCGTTTTTAGTTCGCTCCTTATGGTTCCTTATGGTTCGCTAGAGAGACGGACCTATATATATATATATATATTATCTTCTATTTCTTACCCTCGATGCATTTTCTTAGTATTCCTTATATGCATTTAAGATTCATTGCTCAACATGATCTATATATACTTCCATGATATCATACTACAGCATAGTTAGATGCCATAGAGCAAGCATATTAGACAAAAATGTCAGGATCTATCAAGAAGATATATCAAATATCACAAGATGATGAAAGCTATAAGGGTTCATTATTTTATCCAACATATCTTTCTACGTAACTTTTTCTCCTTTTAGTACATACACATCTATAATTTGTTCAGCCAAAAGTCGAAGAGAAAGTTGAAGGTTAAAATTCAAGCCAGAGACATGGATATTCTACAACCATATATATGCATCATTTTGCCATAAAATTCTAAAAAATATATCGGGAAAAACAAAGTGTTTTGGATTAAAAATGGGAAAATAACATCTATACCATCTGTTTCACATATCATGGCGAAGATTAAAATGGAGAAATCATCCGCTAGAATTACTAAGGGACGCACTAAAAAAAGAAATTGGACCATATATTATACCCCCGTCAACGAAAGTCAACGTGTCAAAACAACAGTTTTTTAAACAGTCTGCTTGGAGTACCAGCGGATGAGTTAGTAATACCAGCGGATGAGTTGATCAGCGGTTAAACAGTCTACTAGTAAGACCAGCGGATGAGTTAGTAATACCAGCGGATGAGTTGATCAACATAAGGAAATTCCATAATTTCAAAATCCGAGTCAACATTAGTTTTGTTCATCATAATTCCACCCCATATCAGAATTATATTATTCAAACAAACCTTGTAATCCTTCAATTCCATATATATAAATAGTTTTTGTTATATACAATACAATTAAATAATTGTATCAATTAAAATTAAATAAATTCACATCAATTTGAAGTTTAATACGTCGTCGTTTGATCTTAGAAGTCAAATTATATCTCTAATTTTGGAACGGATGGAGTAATTGTTATCCATAAAATAAATGAAATGTTATTGTAACATATTGGATTATATATTCAAGTGACTTGACTCTCAGTTTAAGATTCAAATGACGTTCACTTTTAAGGACAGCAGTGAATTGGTTGTAATTGTTATATATCCATGAAATAAATTAAATGTTATTGTAACATATTGGATTACCTTGTACAAAGTAAAGAATGTATTATATTACACATTCAAGTGACTTGACTCTCATTTTAAGATTCAAAGCTCTTTTTTGTCAATGATTGCATTAGAAAACAATTCTCCAAAACTTAAGTTGTTAATATCAGGTGCGGGATGCCGTATTTTAAACACAGCAAAATATGGAGATGGGGGAGAGATGTTATTATGTGGACCGAAGTGCAAAACTCTCCTTTTATATTTGGGCTTGTGTGACATTTTTCCTTTGCATTTGATCAATTTGCCGGAGATGGAGGAGATGTTATTACGTGGACTAAAGTGCAAAACTCTCCTTTTATACTTGTGCTTGTGTGTCATTTTGCCTTTGCATTTGATTAATTAGCAAATTGCTCCCAAGAAGTACAATTATTACTACAAAAGCTAACATTTTGTCATAAACGTATTTGAATTATGTTATGAGCAACTATATTCCGTTATACTACCTCCGTCCCACAATAAGTGTTTTTTTAGGCTTAACATTTCTTTCCAAAATAAGTGGTGTGTTAGAATTTCAATATAATTTTTACAATATTTTTTCATATGTGCCCTTATGCAACCAATGGTATTTATTGCGTATTTATTGGGAAGTTGAAAGGTTAAAAAGAGAGAGAGACCAAAATGTAATTAAAAAAGTCTCAAACAAAACAAACAAAGTATATTAAGGATATTTTTGTCATTTTAACTTGTGTATTGGTATGTGTGATTTAAGCTAACAAAGCACTTATTGTGGGACGGAGGTAGTATTATTTATCATAATACTATTTTCGACCATTCAACATGTTTGGTCTCCTTATTTCATAATATTATTTATCATAATTAAGCAAATACATTCCTCGATCAACCAGGTCAACATAAAATTTGATTCTATAGACCAAGAGAAGATCATTTAGGTATAGAATCACAAAGGAAGTAGTAACACGAGTACATACATTCCTCAACCAGAGTGAACCACCTTCTTCGCCAATAAGGATTTATATAAAGAAGAGTAGCAGCTCCCAACAAGAACACAAAGTATGTCGCAACGAAACTTGAATAGAAGAAAACAAGATCAATTTCATACCATTTCTCTTCGCCTTCATCTGAAGATGCATTCAGCAAGGATGAAGTAACAAGGGATGTGCAGTTCTTCTCAACCTGTGGTCCACAGAGAAGTGGGTTGTCCTCAAAGCTTTCTTTTGGGAAAGTGCCAAATTGTGCTTTCATTTCAGGAACTCTACCGGATAAATTGTTGTGCGCCACAATAAAAACAGCCAGAAAATTTAAATCCACCAGTTCTAATGGAATTTCTCCACTCAAATTATTGAAAGAAAGATCCAAGCTCTCTATTTGTGCCAGGTGTGAGAAAAGTTTTGGAATGGATCCAGTTAACTCATTGTGGGACAAATTTAAGGCATGAATCCAAACCAGCATGCCCATTTGGATTGGGATTTCGCCGGTCAGGTTGTTGCATGAAAAATCCAATCCCGTCATTAAATCAAGAATTCTACCTTTATAGGAGATGGGCCTTCCTTTAGTTCGAAAATCCACTTCGTCAAGAATTTCAGAGAAAACCACAATGCTTAATTCATACCTATCTTCATAGTTATCTATAAATGTACTAAGATTTCTTTCATAGGTATATATTGTTTGTTGCCCAAAAACGAAACCAACAGAATTTCCTCGACTGAAGGCAGGATTGCTAGGCCCAGTTATATTAGGTAAGCATTTAGGTATAGAACCAGAAAGAGAGTTGTAGGAGAGATCCATCAAGCTTATGTTTCTCAAACAACACAATTGACTTGGAATAAAACCACTAAAGCAATTATCTCTTAGTAGAAGGATTCTTAAGTTTGAGAGTGAACCAATAAACTTGGGAATGCTTCCGGACAAGTTGTTATCACTGAGGTCCAACGTCAATAGAGTTGATAGATTAACATAAGATTCTGGTATTGATCCGGTGAATTTGTTTCCCTGCAAATGAAGATGCTCGAGATTCGTATTTTTTGTAAAAGGAGGTAAAGATCCATAAAGAGAGTTATGGGAGAAGTCAATGAAGATGGCATCTTGATGAAAAGGGAGTTGGGCAATCTTGCCTTGAAACGAATTATTTCGCAATACCAGAACTCTCGATATATTAAAAATCCAGTTTGGAATCTCTCCTGATAAAAAATTATTGCTGATATCCAACGCTTGTAGGTCATCCAATCCAGTAAAATCATTTGAAAGTTTACCTGTGAATTGATTGTTGTCCAACTTTAGGACCGAAAACATCTGAGTTTCGTTGAATTGTGTAAAAGGAAATTTGCCTTGAAACATGTTATGTGATAATACTAAATGACTCAAAGATGTGCAGCCTGTTGCCACTTGATTTGGAAATTCTCCTGAGAAATGATTAACCGACAAGTCCAAACAACTCAACTCACTGATGTTACCGATCGAGGATGGGATACCATTGTGAAAATGATTTGTAGATAAGTTGAGATAATAAACATATGGAAGCATTTTTCCTATATTTGCATGAATTTCACCATCGAAGTGATTGTTGGAGATATCCATCCATTGAACACTGAGATTCCCAAAAGGTGGAAGATGAAACAGACCACTAAAAGAATTATTTCTCAAACTTAAAAGTTCTAGTTTTGTATTATTCTCAAGTAGCCAAGAGGGAAACTTTCCATCCAACAGATTCCCAGAGAGGTCAAGGACCCTTAATCTTTGCTGGTGAAAGAGAAATTTGGGAACTTCTCCAGAAACCTTGTTAAGATTACAATTTGACAACACAAGGCTCTTTAACTGAAACAAGGGAATCCAATCTATAGATTCTGTTTCTACCTCAAATTTGGCGTTATCGTTTCTAATTTCAACCACCTGAAGCTTGGAATGATTGGCAAATGAGCTGAATGAGAATAAACCTTCGAAATGATTATGACTTAGATCAATGTACTCAAGAGATGTGAGACTAGCTATTAGAGATGGAGAAATGTTACCGGTGAATCGGTTTTTAGAAATATCTAACAGCCTAAGAGAGGTCAAATTGTTTAGACATGGAGGAAAGGTTCCTTCGAGATTGTTGTAACTTAAATCTAGTTCTTGAAGCTTCTTCAGTTCACAAACACCTGAAACGAAAACCAGTAATTGTAATGTTCACCATAATTTTATATATTGATACTCTTCTATCACGCGGTATACTCTTATATATTCTATTGTAAAAGAAAAAGATCTTAAGGTCTTGAAGAAGTTAAAAAAAAAAGAGAAAAAAGTAATATTTCTTTCCTCAAGGTTTGACACATGTGCAAAGCAATAAAATTGAAAAGAAACAAAGTATGTGTATCAACACTTTATGCAAAATATATTCTCGATCGTCCACCATTTAGTTTGTTATAAATATGTTAATTGTTCATCAACCCAAATTTTCTAAATTAAAGAATTTACCTTGCAAGGGTAAGGATCCATTAAGTTCGTTGCGAACAAGAGAGAGAACTTTTAGAGAAGATGATGACCATATGGATGGAGGGATACTCCCAGAAAATTGATTGTCACTCAAATCTAAGATCTCCAAATGATGGAGAGATGCGAAACCTGCCAAAAATAAAAATAAAAAAATTAGATAGCAATGGTTGAGAGGATTTGCAACTTTGGTGAGTTTAATAATAATAATAATGATAATAATAATAATAATAATTCACCTACTTTGATTGTGTAAAGTTTTTTTTTTTTTTTGCTTAGTTCCATTAGGACGACTTCCAGTCAAATAATAAGAGAGAGAACTTACCTTGCATGGGTAAAGATCCATTAAATTCGCTCCAACTCAAATATAGAATTTTTAGAGTAGATAATTCCCATATGAAGGAAGGAATACTCCCACCAAAATGATTCCAACTCAAATCTAATATCTCTAAATGAGGGAAATATATCAAACCTACCAAAAAGAAAACAGAATTGTAAAGATTGATAGAACATACAATATCTATCAGCTTCATGTAATAATAAATGTGTTGTTGTGTATATAGACCTAGAAATTAGAATGAAAACAAGTAGGTTTAATTAGAAAGATAGCCGTGGCTGAGAAGACTTGCAACATTGGTGAGTTTAATATAATTCAAAATTCCATCTAGTCAAATAGTTCACTTACCTTGAACGTGTGAAGAAGATCCATTAAGATTAGTTCCTGTCAAATATAGAGTTTTTAGAGTAGATATTTCCCATATGAATGAAGGAATACTCCCACCAAAACTATTCCAACTCAAATCTAATATCTCTAGACGAGGGAAAGATGTCAAACCTACCAAAAAGAAAATAAGAGATCAAAGATTGGTTAGCTCAATCTAAAAGAATAGTCATTTTTATTTACTGGCATTTACACCCCATGTAAAGTAGGGGTCTTATATTTGAGTTATAATATTGTTGAATTTTTATTATAAATATATTATTGAATAAAGTAATTAATTTTTTTTCTTATTTAATAACTAAATTATATCGTTGATTAATAGTAAAAATTTAATATTAGGTAAGATAATTCTTACGAAAATAGTTTCCTTCTAAAATTATTGTTAAGTAATAATAAAATTTTACTTATAATTGAAATTTACTTGTACTTTCATTTTAATAATACTAACAAATTTAAATGAGGTAAGATGATCTTTGTGAATTTTTTTTCCTCAAGCTATACTATCCAAGTACTAATAAAATCTTTTTTAATAATGTGACGTAGCGGAAGAAACAGAAAACCGTTATCAATTGTTGAACCGCGCACGATTGCCAAACGATAACCTTCTACAACCTGTTGATTCTACGAATACCAAGAAATAGGCAGCAAAATTCTAATTCAGAGAATTTTGAAAAATACGTAAATTTTATTATTCATCAAAAAATGCGGCTCCCCATCATAACAAGTGTTTAAATAGCAAAACCCTAAAAGCAGAATCCAAAACGAAAAAGGAAAACTAATAAAGACAATTACGAAAATAACCCTAAAACAATAAAATGTCTTTTTGAATGCCTAAACGATGGAATTTAACCAAAAAATCCTATAGGTCTTGTGAGTTTTGACCGTTGACTCGTTTCCAATGAAATTAGGCTCCGAAAACGCCCAAATCCGACACTCCAAACTTGACCGAAATTACCGAACTACCATTGAATCACATCTTTGCCATTGAATCAAATCTTTCCATAAACTGGTACGCTTGCTCTTCAAACGCATTATAATGCTAACCAATTAATATTAGGTAAATGTTCTTATAAATGTTACTTGTAAAAATATACATTATTAATCCTTGTTTTTGACTCAGTTGAATCGAACAAATAGTATTATTGTAAAATTAAGACATTATTGATGTTTTTAATTTTATTGCGACAAATTCTTATTAAATGTTAACAGAATAACTAGTTTTCATTTTAGTATTTAATAATTGAATTATATAGTTGGTTAATATATTATATCTACACTTTTGTTTTAGTAATAGTAACAAAAATTATTATTTTAGTAATAGTTGGCTAATATATGATTCTAATTTTATGTAGGATTGATCTTAGTACTATCAACTATCTATTAACATATTTTAATCATTAGTAAGAAAATTATTATCAAATAATTGATGTATTTAATGAAATTAAAGGAAATATGTAATGGAGGGGAGCTAAATCCGTTTTTATCTTTTTAAAAAAAATTCCTTTGTAATAATAAATTTTACAAAGGAAATGATAATTTTTTTAGGTTACAAAGGTAATTGTATATTTTTTCCAATAAAATTAATACGGAGGCAGTAAAAACTTACTCCAGGACAAATGGTATTATAGTCTCTCTTATATATAGTTGCTGCACTATAATATTTATAAATGAGTTTTCTTGCACCGCCTTAAATACGTATGATAAAAAAGTTAAAAAGATTGCCTTTTAAAACCTTCCATATGCACCAAGGGTGTAAATGAACTGAGTCGAACCGAATATTGAGTTGCTTAGAGTTGGTTCACAAAATTTATCGAGTATAAAATAAGGTTTGATTCAAGCTCATTTAGTTACCGAGTCGAGCACGATCTCGAATCGAGCCCGATCAATTTAAACTTTTCGAACGATAGAAAATTGCAAGATGAGAATTTTCGAATAAATTATCGAACTTTAAAATTTGCTCATATTTTACTTATTTATATTTTGAGTCAAGCTCGAATCAAACTTTTAATCGAGCGAGTACGAATTGAACCCGAACTATTTGCTCATTTTACAACCTTATCCATGTGTCAACTAATCTATTAAAACATGTTGAAATAAAACCTTCCACACAAGATTTTCAATCACATGTCAACAACTTATCTATTAAAATACTTCCTCTTCTAAATTATAAGATCATTGTTGACTTTTAAAAATATATTTAAGATATTTTCAAATTTAAAATTAAAATGATTCATTAAATATTGTATGAAACAATAAAACTTATAATGAATAATAACTTTTAGATAGTTTAACAATTATTATTGTATTAATTTAAATTAAAAAAAATTATGTCGATTTCAAGTTAAAAAATCTCTTAAATTGACTTTCAAATTTATTTATCTCCTCGCCTTAAAATTGAAAATTTATGTGTATGCACTATACACGGACCAAAAAAATATATTAGAGGAATCCTTTTAAAAGGGGGTGCGCAGGACCGATTAGATTTATTTTATTCAATTATCTTATATTGTTAGTCTCAGTTTATCTAGATACGAATGATAATATATACACATTAATTGATATAACATAATCAAATATAAAAAGTCATTATTTTTCCACACTAAATGAGACCCTAAGTTGCAATCTACTCACGCTGTCCTTGAGTTTATCACATACAATAAAATTATAAAACAAAAACCTAACTTGCTTTTACAAATATTTATTGTTTACAAAAAAATTAATAATTAAAAACATTTGTTAAAGCGCTCTTATTCTTATTTTTTCCCCATATTTGAGTTCATATATTATTTCAATGGATGGAAAAATGTTCAAAGGGCAGGCCTACATGAAGAGCGCATGATGGTGTAATTAGAGCGTTGAGCGGATTTGGGGTAAAAAAAAATTGACTAGGCGGGAATGAAAATGGTTATCTTGCCACATACCCCTTCAGCCCCCTATATTGTGCAATGTTACTATCACATAATTTAAGTCACATAAAGTTCACATACACACATGCATATTTGCGGGCCTTGCATGTTACACATGGTCCATAATATACACGTGTGTGTATGTAAGCATTATGTGACTCAAAATTATATGATAGTAGCATTATTTCCCTATATTGTCATGTCTAGAGCTGTAAACGAATCAAGTTACTCGCAAGTTCGACCCTACTCCACTCAGCTAAGCCTGGCTCGAGCTCGAGCTCGAACAAGATCTAAAGCCCGTTTAATTAAACGAGCCGAGCTCGAACAATGTGATGTTCAACTCGAGATCGATTCGTTTAAGCCCGACTCGAGACCGGCTCGAACTCGGTTCGTTTAAGGCCGACTCGTTTAAAAATTATTTATTTAAAATTTTATATTACATATATGAAATATATAATAAAAAAATAATATAATTCAAATAAAATTCTTAGTTATGTTTGTGTTTGATATTAAGTTCCTAAATGGTTTAATTTGAATTTATATTTTTTTTTTTCAAAAAAAGCTGAAATTAAATAATAAATAAATAAAATAAACGAGTCAGGCTCAAACTCAACTCGGCTCGACGCAGCTCGCTTAAGCCCAGCTCAAACTCGAACCCGACTAGTTTATAAACGAGTCGAAGTTCGTACACAAAATTTAAGGCTCTTTTAAAGTCCGACTTGGTTCATTTAACTTTTAGACGCTACTAAAAATATGGTTATTTGTGATGGCCAAAATTCATCACAAGAACTAGAAAAACCGTCATGGAAGGTTTACGTGATGGCTTTAAGCATTACAATGACCGTCTTGTATATGCCCATCATAAAAGGTTTTACATGATGGTTTTGACAATCACGCAAATTCTTATTGATTTTGTGATGATTAATATAATCACATTAACACGTAATCTATTGTGATTGTTAAAGTCATCACAAAAAAAAATTCGACTTTAGGGATAAAAATGTGAATATCTATTTATAAATAATTTATTTCACTATATTAATTGTCTCAAATGATACTTGTAGGATTCGAACCCTTCCCCCATTTGCAAACTAAATAACGAGTATTACAACTATACCAAAACTCAAATCATGATTATAATTTTAAAACAAAATATAAAAGGAAACATATGTTAGTTGACTTGTTAAATAAAATTACTTCCACATAAGGTTTGGTGATTGCAATGGCAGTCACAAATACTCTATAATGATGGTAAAGTTAGTCATCACTGAGAGCCATTATAAATTTTATTTTTTTGTGATGGCTTGAAAATTCCATCACAAAATACTTTCTTTTTGTAGTTACAAATAAAAGTCGTCACAAAAATTTCTTTTTAATGATTGTCATGGCCGTCATAAAATATTGTGTTGATTATTTTTTATATTAAAATATTAGTGATAGCTTAAATACAATCACGAAAAAGGGTATATCTATAAGTGATGACTTTAATGCATCACAAAAAGAAAATTTATTTTAAGTGAAAAATTTGGTGATTGACATGACCATCACAATTATAATACATTGATGGAAAAAATAGTCATCACTGAGAGTCATCATATATACTATTATTTTGTGATTGCTTAAAAAGTATATCACCAAATAAAAGATAGTAATTTGTGATAGACTTTTTAAACAATCATAAAATAATAGTATATATAATGACTCTCAGTGATAACTATTTTTTCCATCAATGTATTATAATTGTGATGGCTCTGCTGGACTCGTCTACAACCTTAATTAAACTCATGTTTATTTAACTCCTAATAGATTGAAAGAATTTTTTAAATTGTGTCAACCATGCGGTCAACTCTCAAGTGATTGATAGGATTTTTAGGAGAATTAATATTTTCACAAGTAATATTTGATATTTTCAAAAGATATCTCTCATATGAGTGTGAGACCCATTTACTATTCATATAAAAGATACATTGTAGAACTATTATATTTACTTGTGAAAATATCATTTCTCTTTTTTTAATGTGGTCTCAACATTAATGTATTTGATAGATTTTTTGTCTTATGTGTGTACACCCAAATAATAGTTCATACAATCTTTGACTCATAGAAGATATAATATAAATTTTCAAGAAAATAAATAAAGGAAGTAACTAGTAGTTGAAACAGGAGACAAAGAAATATTTTATTCCCATCGAAAATTGTAGCAATAATTTTTCATCTCAACTCGACCGGCTTATATTTTGGTGAGTGATTTTGTAGATTGGTCTTCAATCTAAACAATGTGATGGGTGAGATTAATTATCAAATTTTCTTCTGATTCTTCTGGTTGAATATGTATGCTAAGAACGCAAGAATATGACTTGATCATAGTTGTTACGTAGTGTTTATGCCTCTAATTTTAGTTCAAGAGAATGTTGTATTGCTCATTATTTTGTTGATAGTAGAAGATTTGTTAGACTACAAAACAATCGTGTGATTTTTATTCATCCCATAGAGCGAGTTTCAATGTTAATATTTGCTTGTGCTATTGTTTGTGCTTGTTGTCTAATTTTTCACATTATTAATTGTTTGACTTAATATTTCTTGTTATCTTTCCACAATTATACTAGGAAGAATTATATTAATATTGTTTCACATTATTATTATTTGGCCATATATAATTCTTTCTCGCAATAACATTTGCCAACTTCTCAAGTGATTGACAATATTTTTAAGCCGCTAGTATGAACAAGCAAAAAAATTGGACTTAAATCAAAAAGAAAGACTAGTAATATGCGTCAAAATAATTGTCAATTAAAAACCCAACAGTGCTACTATCACATAAAAACTTTCACATAACTCTCACATACACACACATACATACTGTGGGGAGCCTTACATGCGAGACCCACACTTTATATGTGTGTGTATGTGAGAGTTATGTGAAAGTTTGTATGTGAGAGTAACATTATTTTTAAATACCAACTCAATAAAAACTATAAATAACTGAATAAGGATAAACCAAACAAAAATGAATATATATATATATATATATATGTCGGATACATTGAAGAAATTAGAGAAGAGTGGATCAATTTCATAACTTCGTACTTAGAGAGAAGTTAATGAATTATTGGAGTTGTTCTATATGCATATATATATATATATATATATATATTATGAGTTGACTTTTGATTAAAGATGTTATATATAAAAATTTTAATAAATATGAATGAATGGTTTAATGTGTGAAAGATTATGGTTAAGGTGTCTCCAGGTTTATATATATTGTTCGCTTTTGGATTCATGTTCATTTGTAGGTTGTTATTGGCGATTGGTATTGTGCTACAAAAATTATTTTTTTTAAAAAAAAATAGAACATTTTAGACACTGTGAAAAATCGAAACCAATGTTTTTTTGTCACGGTTGAAATTGGTTAACAACCATTAGACACGCCTTTTAATTTATTGTTGTAACCATTTTTGTAATTTAGATACAGTTTTATAAATTCCACGTGACGAAAAAAAAATTCGTACATTAATATTAGTCCCGATTTGATCTTCCAAACCATGACCACATGCCTACAACAAAAAAAATTAGATGCGATTTTTATAATATTCGCGTGACAAACCAATAATAAACGTAGATATTGGTCACAGTATTATGACTATCACCGTGTCAAGTACCTACATATATTTTCTATTGATCATCATTTTAGTCACAAGGTGAAATTAGATATAGTTTAAAGAATGAAATTGAGAAGGTGGAATCACC
This sequence comes from Panax stipuleanatus, assembly GCA_020205555.1. Lineage (NCBI taxonomy): Eukaryota > Viridiplantae > Streptophyta > Magnoliopsida > Apiales > Araliaceae > Panax > Panax stipuleanatus. The sequence goes on along the minus strand of CM035119.1, from coordinate 118,582,489 downwards.
GTGATCAAAATTTGTCACGCAACCTATAAACACACAACATGTGTAACGAAAACCCGTATCTAAAATTAAATAATCACGGTTTAAAACCGTATCCAAAAGTTATTTCTGTACCAGTGATAAAAACTACTACCTCCATTCCTTAAAGAATGCAGTTTTAGCAAAAAACACACAAATCAATAAGTGGGATAAAATGATAAAGCTAGCCTTTGTCTTTTTTTAGTGCATTAACTTCCTCATTTAGTGTATTAATTAAAATAAGGACATATTTAAAAAAAGAAGGCTTTGAATTCTTAAAACTATATTATTTAAGAAATAATTTTTTTTTTATTAAAACTGCACTATTTAATGGGCGGAGGTAGTATAAATAACTGAATAAGGTTAAACCAAACAAAAAGTCAAATTGTTAAACTGCGTACCTTTAGTCTGAGTCCAACCATAAATATTACTCGCAGATACTGTCAAATTTTGCAGCTCTTTGAAGGGAAGAAAAAGAGAGATATTTAGCGACCATAACCACAAGTTTGGGTCCAATGCTAGGTACATTCTTTCAAGAGACAACTTTATCACGTGTCCAGTGGTGTGGTTGCACGTGACTCGTGACCACTCACAACACTCATTTCTTCCATTATCATCATCAACCCAGTCCTGAAAAACAAACTCGTTAATTATAGCTGAAGACTGACCGAATCCGATAAACTCCTTCAATTCCAACAGGCCCTTCCTTTCCTCTTCAAAACAACCTTCGAGTCCACTGAGATAACTGACCAAAATAATGAACGCAAACAATACGAATTTTCTCTTCAAAGACTGCTCCATTTTTTTTTCAATTTCAATTTATTTGCCTAGTGTAGCCTCCTCCTCCTCCTCCTAGCACTTTTTAAATAGAAGCAAAGGAACCAACCCATAGGGGCTGAAATTAATGCAAAAAATAAAATAAAATAAAATAAAATATGTGGCCCATAGGTGACTCCTCCTCCTAGTGTATGTGAGAGTTATGCGATAATTTTTATGTGATAGTAGCATTGCTCCGGTCAGTCCATCACATCGACTAATTAAATATGTGGCCCATAGGCGACATACCAGAGAGGACTTTCGGAACATGCATGGTGGACCAAGCTATATATTTTTATTTTATTTTATTTTTTGCATTAATTTCAGCCCCTATGGGTTGGTTCCTTTGCTTCTATTTAAGAAGGAGCAATGCTACTATCACATAATTCTCACATACTCACATAGATACTGCGGGTTTTCGCCTGACACGCGGGACCCGCAGTATGTATGTGTGTGTATGTGAGAGTTATGTGATAGTAGCATTATTTATAGGATAATTACAAACTGATCTTTCTTCCCTTCCAAAATTATAGAGATATTTTGATTTTTTATAAATTAATTTGTCTAATTTTAAAATGAAAAATGATATACATATCGATAAATATTTAACAAATTAAATTAAATTGCAACTAACATGTAAGTGTATATAATAAGATATAATAAATTAATTTGGGACCCTTCTTAATTTCAATCTATCCATGTATGTACATCTATCGCAATCATAATTCTGATGAAAATTTTTGCAATGTATTGCATAACTCTTTTAAAATTTAAAGCTGATAAGAATTTAAAAGTCTAAGAAAGTGGCCAGGAAATGAATTATGGGAAACTTAAAAGTCTCTTACATTTTAATCTTTTAAAGCGCCTATTAAAAAAAATTAACTTTTATCACAAGACTATCTCTTTGATGTTTAATAACATTGAGGGAAGAATCAGTGAAAAAAATTAATCGGAATGGTCTCCGACGTTGTATAATTTTTTTTTAAATACTATTCAAATACAACTCATCTACTACTCAAATGACAACAATTTGATGACTAAATTGGCCAGATTACTATTTAGTGTCTATCATACTTAAATTTACTTTAGGGAGCAAATTAAGTTTAAATTCTGTGGCCCAATTATAACTCAGTGTATATTCAAACGCTTCGTACTAAAATCAAAAAGTTTGTGCCAATTCTAAACTTCAAAATTTCGCAATGGATTCCAGAAATTTATTATATATATATATCTTTAATTTGTTATGGATAGAGTAATAAACATATTATACGGAATAATTACAGTTTGTTGTTGTTAAATTCACAATTTTGTTTACTAGAACCAAACCGCAAGATGATAACTAGTGACTTTTTAAGTCAAATTAAGATATTTTAAATTAATTTTAAGTTTAATTAATATAATAATAAATACTATAAATGGTTTAAAAAGTACATATGGGTTTATAGTCTTTTTGATATTATTTATTCATGTATGTATACTATAAATTAAGTGTATATATATATATATATATATATGAAGTTGGTAAATGAATTTATTATCTTTCACAAATTACCGTGCTTGTGACTATTAAAAGTTTAGAATAAAATAAATTTTGTGATTAATAAATTTTGTTATATACTATATACTTATAATAATTATATTAACTAAAATTAAATAAATTCACATCAATTTTTAAGTTTAATATGCCATAGTTTGATCTCAAAAGTCAAATTATATTACTTATTTTGGAACGGAGGTAGTATAATTTACTTAATATGTTATTACTTTTTTAATAATTTTTAATGAGTCATTTTATTTTAATTTGAAAATATTTTAAATTAACTCTTTTTAAGTCGGAACAGAGGAACTACTTAAGAAATAATTATTTCTTAGTGAAAATTCCGTTTCATGGGGGCTACCAGAGTTTATTCTACATGCAAATATTTAGGTTGCATTTTTATCAATTTTTTTTCTTGGTGAATCCTCTTGGCTCTTTTTAAATAATCAGAGCAACTAGCAAATTACTGACTACTTGAGTCCACCATGTCCAAATATTCCACCAACATGGATGTTCGAAATTGCACCTTATGTTGGGTGAGAACCACCAATGAAAGAAATCCAAATTAAAAAAAAAATACTTGTTAGATTGGTTGGTAACTAAGACAAGGAGATGTGATCCATAATTTAATAAAGAGAATAAATTGTTTCTAATCCATAATAGATATGGATTAGAAAGAGTACTATAAATAAGACTATGAGTGAGTTATTTTATAAATGAGAGAAGCTTGGTAGCAAGAAGGTACCAAAACAATAAATTGATAGAATTACATTTTGTTACTCATGGGTATCCACCGCCATCTCCGTTCAATTGAAAACTTGAAGACTTTATTGCTTGGGATTTTTTGGATGGTGAAATTAATTGGATTTCTCAACCTAATTAAAGGTAAATTTGTACTCTATCGATTTATTGTGTAACTTAAGTTTTAGGGCATAAAATTTCGGAGAATTATTGTAAGCCCATTATTAATTATTGATATAGTGGAGATTCGGAGTTTGACATGTGGTTTCCCGTTGAAGGGTTTTCCACGTTAAATATTGTGTCTTGTTTGTAGATGATTATTTGTTATTTTCATTCTCATTATTGGGTTAGTTATTTTCCTATTTAATTGCACAAAGGCGAAAAAGTAATTCCTGGGATAAAAATTATTTTAGACGTACTTTTTCCAACAGTGGTATTAGAGCTTGGTTATTTTTGTGATTTTCTTGTGCGAATTAAATGGAGGATTGGACAGCAGGTTGCATGATTAATCTCAAAGCTACAAATTATGCAATTTGAAAGCCAAGAATGGAGGATTTGCTTTACTGCAAGGATTTGTACGAGCCACTTGAGAACGATAGAGTTAAGTCCACAAACAAGAGTGACGCGCAATTGAACAAGATGAACAAGAAGACTATTGGTCTGATCAGATCGTGGATTGATCAAAGTGTGTTTCATCATGTTGTCACGGAAACTAAAGCCTATGCTCTTTAGCAGAAATTGGAGTCCATGTATAAAAGGAAGATGACGCAAAATAAAGCCTTTTTGATTAGGAAGCTTGTGAATTCTAAGTTCAAAGATGGAAATTCTGTAGCAGAACACTTGAGTGATTTTCAGAGTTTGATAAATCAGTTGAGTACGATGAAAATGGTCATTGATGATGAGATGCATGCTTTGTTATTGGACGCTGCTTGTATCTCTGAGTAACTATGCTCCCAATGGTACGCGGCTAATGTATACAATCAATGATAGTTTGTTCAAAGAGAAACAGAGGCGAAAAGATATCGTTGTGACTAGTGCTGAGTCACGAGTTTTTGTCGCACAGAATAGGGGTAGAAACTGAGAGAGAAACTCTTCTGAGGATGAAAAATTCAAGAGAAGATCGAGAGATTGAAAAGATGTAATTTATTTTCACTGCCAGAAGTCGGGTCACATAAGGCGAGGTGCAAATTTTTAAAGAAGGAATAATCTAAAGAAAAAGATGAGGATAAAGATTCAATTGTGTATCTATCCGACGTTGATGTAGCCATTGTTTGTGATGATAAATCCAAGTGTCATGTTAATGATTGGATTATTGATTCGGGTGCTTCGTTCCATGCTACTCCGCGTGGTGAGATATTCACATCCTACACTAGTAGTGATTTTGGCTATGTACGGATGGAAAACAGAAATGTATTCAAGATTATAGGCATTAGAGATATTTGTTTGGAGACGAACAATGGTTGCAAGTTGATGCTGAAATAAATCAGACATGTTCCGGATATATGTCTTAATTTGATCTCTATTGGTAAGCTTGATGAAAATGTTTATAAAAGTTACTTTGGTGAAGGTCAATGGAAGCTCACTAAAGGGTCTCTAGTGATGACTAGAGATAAGAATGTAGAAACTCTTTACACGATGCGGGCGCATGTGAGAGGTGTTGAAGATGGGGAGTTAGGTAGAAAAAGGTATTGTTCAAAGTCGTGCGAGATGGGAGAAAAGCCTTGCATGAGAACCACGAGAGGAAAGCTCTTTGCTTTAAATGGGTACCAAAAGTGAAGAAGGAAAGTGATAGTTTGCATCGAGGGAACAAAGCGGTTGTGAATGAATTTGACAAGTAAAAATCTGTCAAGTTTGAGTTAGATCCTCCCATTGAGAAGAAACATGCCGATGAGACCAAGCCGGACATGAAGAAAGTTGAAAGTTCTAAGAAATTTGAGTTGAGCCAAGATTTTGTTGGAATTAACTTCGAGTGAGGAGTTGTGGTTAGTGATCCCTCCCCTCATGCGTTCGAAGGGGGAGATTGTTGGGTGTGGGTCCTCACCCATGAAAAGAATCCAAGTTGAAAAATGATTTACTTGTTAGATTGGTTGGTGACTAAGATAAGGAGATGTGATCCCTAATTTGATTAGGAGAATAAATTGTTTCTAATCCATAATTGAAATGGATTAGGAAGAGTACTATAAATAAGGCAATGAATGAGTCTTATTTTATATATGAGATAATCTTGGTTGTGACGCCCCCAGAATAGGTCCAGTCAACCCAACCGATTTTGAGTCGCCAAATACATGGTACATAATTCAAATATAATCTTTTATATCACACGGTCGTGCAAAATACGACCACATAACTGTGAGTGTCAATACAAATATGTAAAAAATATTAACATTCAAACTAAGTCCTCATTACAATTATTATCACACTATTTATTAGAAATAGTGAGGACTATTACTGCTCTAACTCGGACCATCACTCTGTCCCCCGACTAGTTCCTGCGACATTCTCATTTCCTGAAGAGGACAATAGATGAAAAAGGTGAGCTCAATTAGCCCAGTAAAGAATATTATGACTAAGATAATGAAAAATAAATTATCGTTAATCTTCAACAATTCAGATAAAATATTATTGACAACAAGTTTTAGATCAATATTCGCAGCGGAAATAACAATTCATTAGAAGAGTTAAGTAAAGAATGAAGTCTACTATCTTCTATGATTTAAAAGTCCATAATCAATATTTTATCCCAGTAGCATCAATCAATATGCATCTCGAATCAAATATTCATCTTTGCACTACGGGCCAAAGATATTCATTTGTATCATCAGTTGGTCATGTTCATTTTAACACCTGTTCATCTTTGCACTACGGGCCAAAGATATTCATCAGGTAATCATTCATTTTTGCTCTACAGGCCAAAGATATTCAGTTATATCACCATTTAGGACTGAGGATGATAAAAAATAATATAAATAATGAATTCAGTGAGATAGAGAACAAAGATTAAGGATTCGTATTTTAGTTTATCCAATTCAAAAATACTTCGTAATAATTAATTGTGGAGCAAAATTCAAGAATAAAGCTCAAAATTTAGATCCAATCAAAGATAAGAACATTAACAAGCAACTTGGACAAATAGAAGAAAATTTAATTTTTTCGTGAATAGTGCCGTATACGTGAATAGTAACCCCCGACGAAAAAAGTAAGAATTTCATAATAAAATCCATGCTAATATTTTGGTATAATGATATTGAAAAGAATAACATCATTTACGAAAGAAAATAACATCCCTTAGCTCAAAAGAATAGTACTTCTGACTGGAATATCGGATATAATACCAAAGGAAACTTGCACTGAATAGTAACACTCAAAGTATCTAAATACTCAAAAAATTAAGCTCGATATTATAGAGAGAAAATTTTCTGATTTTGGTGTGATTTTCATTTCTAACTAAGCACCCTATTTATAGGAAAAGCTTAGGATGCCAAAGTACACTTTTACTACCGGTGGCTTTCACCAATTCATACGCACACCTCGTGAGATTTGAAAATTCAGCATTTACAAGCCATAAAAAACAAAAGTGGGGCCCACCCATGTTTTTAATAAAAAAATATTTATTTTCTGAAACTTCAATAATTCATAATAAATAGCCCTTTTGTGAGAAAAATACAAATTCTATGTCTTTTATTATAGGAAATTTAATTCTCTACAACTTTGTAGAAGAAAGTTTTTCCAAATTCCCAACCAAAAATGGCCGAAATCCATAAACGGATGATTTTTCACACCAAAATACTTATAAAAACACATCAGCACTAATTCCTTCTTTTATATCCACAAAATAAATATATCCTTATCATATAAATCAATAATTAATTATTCACAAATAATATTACAGAACTGCAATATTGACAACTAGGTCGTTCCCAAGAAAGAGAGGGCCTTCCGATAAGGATTTCTCCTTACTAGCGCGCAATTAAATAACCCCTCCTAGACAGAACTTCCTTAGACATTGTCAATAATGCTATCTAATAATATTATTCAAATAATATGAATTATTGATTTGATAATGTGAAATACTGTGCAGTGACAATTATTGAATCAATAATACAAAATATCAACTGTAGCAATTATTGAATCAATCATATAAAATATCAACGTAGCAATTATTGATATAAAATATCAACGTAGCAATTATTGAACCAATAAAATATCATGCAATTATTGAATCAATAATATAAAATATTGAACAGTAATTACTGTAATAATAATTGAGTAAGTGCCTTCTTACGTAAGAATCAATGATTCGAAATACTGTGCAATACCGTGTGCTACTGTGCACAACGCGTATTACTGTATTTTTATCACCGGGTATTTCAACAGTTTAACCGTAATAATTTTACCGTTATTTATAAAAAGGTTATTTCTGTCGCTTTCTATATCCGACAGTTATTCCGTTGTGGGGCCCACAAATAGCTGCGCCATCGTACGAATATTCCCCGACAACAAGAATATTCCACGACCAAACGAATATTCTCCGACAACAATGAATATTTTATAACCACTTGCTTATTTTGAAATATTTGCACATTTCACCCATAATTTTTTCACATTTATCAAATCAACACCTTACTATTTCGAAATAATATATAAAAAAAATTAAATCTTTATTCATAAAAGCTGGGGTCTTACATTGGTAGCAAGAAGATACTGAAAGAATAAATTGAGAGAATTACAGTTTGTTGCTCGTGGGTATCCGCCGTTATCTCCTTTCAATTGAAAGCTTGACGACTTTATTGTTTGGGATTTTTTGGTGGTGAACTTAATTGGGTTTCTCAACCTAATTAAAGGTAAATTTATAATCTTCTAAACAAACATGCATTGCTCGATCAACGATGGAATCTGAGTTTATTGCATTAGATAAGGCTGAAGAAGAAGCTGAGTGGCTTCGTCACTTTTTAGAAGATATTCCTATGTAGCCTAAACTTGTGCCGCCTATTTGTATCCATTATGATAGTCAATCAACAATTGGAAGGGCACATAGTCACATGCATAATGGTAAGCATAGACATATTCGTCGAAGACACAATACCATAAAATAATTGCTCTCTAATGACATTATGTCTATTGAATACATGAAGTCGAAAGAAAATATAGCAGGTCCGTTGACTAAAGGTTTGACTAGAGAGCAAGTAAAAATAACTTCGAGGGGAATGAATTTAAAACCTGTAAACAAGGATCGTCATGATTGAAACCCAACCTAGTTGACTGGAGATCCCAAGATTTAGGTTCAAAGGAGAACAACTAAATTGTGAACGATTCAACCAAATCACTATGAAGAAATTAATTTCTACTTCTCATTCTTGTGATACGAGATAGTTATACCTGCAGAGGTTATAGGATAAGCTATGCTTTTAATAATTCGTAAATCTTGATAAACAAGTGGAATATAGCAAGATACTCTTATTAAGAATCACCTATGTGAGTGTGAACCGAGCCAATTCTATGAGAAGGATAATACTATACTTCTCTAAAGCACTCATAAATTCAGGATTGTTTGGGCCGAAATGAACAAAATCATGAGAACAAAATAATGTGTAAAAATTCTGTGTGAATTACTATTGTCTTGATTTACACAAACGGTTGAACAGTTCAAGACATCACGTTCACTGGACAACCAGTAAACCCAAAAGTTTTTCACAAGGGAAGGTACAAAGTCAAAAGCTACCTCTTTCGATACAGATGATTTCGAATTCTGTCTCTCTCTCTCTCTCTATTAGAGTCTGCATAACATTTGCATAAGGCTGACAGTCAATATCATTCATGTGGGGGATTTTTAGAATTTGAGCCAAAGTTAAAGTGGATTTTAATAATTATTTAATATAAATCCATATATCAATGTGTTCTACCCCATGAGTAGATTAAATTAAGTATTTGGAAGCTCAAATCCATGGAGTAATGAATGAGATATTAACTCCCAAAGATCACACTTGGAAATGATAATAAATACATATGGGAAGGTGTAAGACCCCAAATTTTATAAATAAGATTTAATTTTCTTTATATATTATTTTGAAATAGTAAGGTATTGATTTGATAAATGTGATAAGTTATAGGTGAAATGTGCAAAGTTTACAAAATAAGCAAGTGGTTGTAAAATATTTGTTGTGTCGGGGAATATTCGTTTGGTCGAGGAATATTCTTTTTGTCAGAGAATATTCGTACGACGGCGCAGTCATTGGTGGACCCCACAACGGAATGAATGTCGGATATAGAAAGCGATAGAAATAACCTTTTTATATTATAATGGCAAAACTGTTACCGTTAGTACTGTTGAAATACCCGGTGGTTAAAATACAGTAATACGCGGTGTTGCACGGTAGCACACGGTATTGCACGGTAGCACACGGTATTTTAAATTATTGATTCTTACGTAGGAAGGAACTTACTCAATTATTGTTACAGTAATTACTGTTCAATATTTTATATTATTGATTCAATAATTGCATAATATTTTATTGATTCAATAATTGTCATTGCACATTATTTCAAATTATCAAATCAATAATTCATATTATTTGAATAATATTATTAGATAGCATTATTGGCAATGTCTAAGGAAGTTCTGTCTAGGAAAGGGGTTGATTAATTGCGCGCCAGTAAGGAAAAATCCTTATCGGAAGGCCCCCTCTTTCCTGGGAACGACCTGGTTGTTAATGTTGTAGTTCTGTAATATTATTTGTGAATAATTAATTTTTGATATATATGATAAGAAAATATTTATTTAATGTGGATTTAGACGGAGGAATTTTTAACATGTGATATTTGTTAAAAGTTGGTATTATATTTTGTCTGATAAAATAATTCATCCAAATATATTATTATAATATTACATTATAGTAGTATGATGTGATTATATAATAGTATGATTTTTATAATTTGAATGGTATCATTATTATAGTAAATTCATGGTATAAAAGCTAAACGAGATGGAAGAGTGCAAATTGAATTTGAACTCTTATGATGCAAACAATGATGTCATCGGAGCGATGATGCAAGCAATGATGTCATCGGAGCGATGAGGTAAGCAAGGATGTCATCGGAGCGATGATGCAAACGATGATGTCATAAATTATGGCGAAAAGACTATTTTACCCTTACTCTGCCGAGCCTATAAATAGAAGCTCATTTCTTCATTATTTCTTACCAATTCATTAAAGCTATAGAGAGAGAAAGTATAGAGAGAGTAAGAGAGAAAGAAGAGGAGTATTCTGATATTACGCTAGTGCAGTCTCCAAATTTTAAGGTAAGGAGTATTATTTCTTTCGTGTTCATGAAGAGAGTTACTTTCTTTCAATACTCGTAAGGGTTGTTATTCCATTCCTTATTATTCTGTTGGGATAATCTGTTTGAGCGGACTACCGCCAGACGGGTGAATCTTCGTATCCAGTTGTTATTAAATTGTGAAAATAATTTGTTTGAGCGGACTACCGCCAGACGGGTGAATCTTCGTATTCAGTTGTTATTAAATTGTGGAAATAATCTGCCTGAGCGGACTACCGCCAGACAGGTGAAAATCCAATTGAAATTTCGTATATTGTTTCATTTCAGATTCTTAACTCTAAACTTACTACGGTAAGTATTGCTTCTATAATTCCTGCAATGATCATATATTACTTGAGTTTTGCGCTTCATCTAATATTACTTCACTGGAATATTGGTCTGAACTTTCTTGTGAAATTTTTATCTTTTCATGTCGAGTTACTATTCACGAGTTACTATTCATGAGTTACTATTCACGAGTTACTATTCACGGGGTACTATTCACTGTAAAAATATATATATATATATATTTTTTCTTCTTCTTCCAAATCATTTTTGATTGTATCCAAGTTTTGAACTTCATTCTTGAATTTTGCTCCACAATTGATTATTACGGAGTATTATTGAACTTGGATAAACTAAATTACGAATCCCGAATTCTTGTCTTTTATCTCACTGGATTCGTTCCTTATATTGTATTTCATCATCCTCTGTCCTAAATGGTGATATAACTGAATATCTTTGGCCTGTAGTGCAAAGATGAAAAATTACGTGATGAATATCTTTGGCCTGTAATGCAAAGATGAATGATTACCTGATGAATATCTTTAGTCCGTAGTGCAAAGATGGACAGGTGTTGAGGTAAACATGACCAACTGATGATACAAATGAATATCTTTGGCCAGTAATGCAAAGATGAATATTTGATTCAAGATGTATATTGATTGATGTTATAGGGATAAAATATTGATGATGGACTTTTAAATCAAAGAAGATAGTAGACATCATTCTCTACTTAACTCTTCTAATGAATTATTATTTCCGCTGCGAATATTGATCTAAAACTTGTTGTCCATAATATTTTATCCGATTTATTGAAGGCTAACGATAATTTATTTTTCATTATCTTAGTCATAATATTCTTTACTGGGCTAGTTGAGCTCACCCTTTTCTTCCATTGTTCTCTTCAGGAAATGAGAATGTCGCGGGTACTAGTCGGGGAATGGAGTGATGGTCCGAGTTAGAGCAGTAGTAGTTCTCGCTATTTTTGCGAAATAGTGGGATAATAATTGTAATAAATAAAGAATGAATTTGAATATTAATATTTCGTATTATATACGATTTGTATTGACACTCACAGTTGTGTGGTCGTATTTTACACGACTGTGTGATATAAAGTTTGTATTTGAATTTTATTGAGTGTATTTGGCGACTCAAAATGGGTGGAGTATTGAACCTATTTTGGGGGCGTCACAGAAGGCAAGTCCCACATCGGTTAAGAACTAAAAATTTAATGTGTTTATATACATGAAAGTTGCTCTTGGGTAAGGGCCCCAAGGGGCACCCCACTTTTGTGAAAGGGAGCGGACCTGACCAAGGCTTGGCTCGAACCCACACGCGCACGCCGTTGCCGACCGATCGACCAGTCGACCTGGCCTGGCTCGGGCTCGGGTTTGTGGCTCGAGGCTCAAGGTTCGTGGGTCTGGGTCCTTGTATATAATTTTTTGGACAAAATTTATTTAATTTATTTAATTAAATTTTATTCTATTTAGTTCTATTATCAAAATTGTGTTGTTTTGATAAGCAATATTTATTATTATGGTAAGACCTCGAATTTTATAAAATAAAAGTATTCAATTTTTCTTATAATTATTATTCTATTCAGTAAATGGTTAAATTGATAAAAGGTTAAAGTTAAGGGTGATATGTGCAAATTTTATAAAGTAAGCAAGTTGTCATAAAATATTCGTTGTGTCGGGGAATATTCGTTTGGTCGAGGAATATTCTTTTTGTCGGAAAATATTCGTACGACGGCGCTGTAATAAATAAAGAATGAATTTGAATATTAATATTTCGTATTATATACGATTTGTATTGACACTCACAGTTGTGTGGTCGTATTTTACACGACCGTGTGATATAAAGTTTGTATTTGAATTTTGTTGAGTGTATTTGGCGACTCAAAATAGGTGGAGTATTGAACCTATTTTGGGGGCGTCACAGTTGGTATCAGAGCTTAGGGATATGATCTCTGGCGGAGATCTGGGAATAGAACTAGGAGGGGAGAGACGAGTAAAACCTTCGCTAGTGTGTCATACCTAAGCTTAATTGTTATTTAATTGGTCGGTTGGATTATAGGGTTAATATGTGATATGTTAATTTGTTTGATTAACCCTTGTTTTGTGGCAGTATTTGAGAATGGCAGCTGAAAATTTAAACAATGGAGTGAATAAGACCGTTGAGACACCTTTAATCAACAACGAGGAGAACGTGCAACAGGAAGGCTATATTCCTCCTGCAAACAACCCTACCAAAGAAATGATAAATGACGGTATGTTTCGAAGTTTTTTGCAGTTCATGCAAAACCAGACGAGGGAGACTCGTGTTCATAATACAAGTGGAAATAACAACTCGCGGCTTGTCACTGCCAAGCAGTTTAAAGAATTGGGACCACCAGAGTTTCAGGGAAAGCCAGATCCAATCAAGGCGGAAAATTGGATTAAGCAAATTACCAAGATATTTGATGTCTTGGGATGCACGGAGGAACAGAAGGTTCCATTTGCCACCTTTATGTTCCGTGGAGAGGCAGATTACTGGTGGGAATCTGTGAAGCGTACCCAGCCTGCCGCACTCAAGATGTCTTGTGGGGCGTTCCAGAAACTGTTCAATGACAAGTACTTTCCAGAAAGTATTCGTCACATGAAAGAGGTAGAGTTCATCAGACTGGAACAGAACAACATGACTGTGTCCCAGTACGAGGCTAAATTCGCGGAGTTATCCCGGTTTGCACCTCATTTGGTGGAGAATGAAGAACGTATGACGCGGATGTTTCTGAGAGGTTTGAAACCCGAGATTCGTCAATACCTCATTTCTCATAAATTTTCTCTATATTCGGATGTAGTGAATAGGGCCCAGTTATTAGAACGAGATAATGATTATGTTCAACCAAGGGACAACAACCAAGGTCGTACCGGTAGCAGCAGTCATCGGAACAATGATAACCAGCGGGGAGGAAAGTATCATGACAGAAGCGGTAACCACTCCGGTGGTAATCGTGGCCATGATAATAGAAAAAGTGAATCGGGAGGAGATTTCAAGAAGAGAAGGTACAACAATGAGAACGTGAAGACGTCGACATCAGCACCAGCATCAACTGTTTCTAGGGGAGGAGAACGACCACCGGTCGTATGCTATAAATGCGGGAAAGAGGGACACATCAGCCCAAACTGCCCACAACAATTCAAAGCATGTTATAACTGTGGAAAAGAAGGACATATAGCTCGAGATTGTCCTGTAGTGAAACCAAGTCCAGCGGGGGTAGTGATTTCAAAGGCGATTTCGGACAAGTCAAAGTCGGTGATTCCTGGAAGAGCGTTTGTCGTGACAGCCCAAAACACGAGGAACCCGCACGAGGTGATTACGGGTAAGCTAATCATAAACTCTTGCGAAGTTTACACCTTGTTAGATACCGGTGCTACCCATTCTTTTATTTCACTTGCTTGTGCTCAACGATTAAATTTAACACCTGAGAAGTTAGACTTTAACTTATCTGTTGAGACTCCGTTAGGAGAAACTTTCGTTACATCTACAGTTTACAAATCTTGCTTGATTCAAATTGGTACCCTCACCCTACCTGTTGATCTCATATCGTTGAAAATACTTGCATTTGATGTGATTTTAGGAATTGACTGGTTGACCACTTATCATGCCAAAATTAATTGTTTTCGTAAGGTTGTTAGTTTTCATATTCCTAACCAACCTATTGTGCGAATTCAAACAACCAAACCACTAAAATCAATCGATGTTATTTCAAGTCATAAAGCTATTCGTTTATTGAAAAACGGATGTCAAGCTTTCTTAGCCCATGTCACTGATCTAAACCAGAATACGTCAGGTTTGAATGATATTTCTGTTGTTAATGAGTTTCCTGATGTATTTCCTGAAGAACTTCCCGGTCTACCTCCGGAACGTGAAGTTGAATTCTTTATTGACCTTGAACCCGGTACAAAACCCATTTCTAAAACCCCATATCGAATGGCTCCCATAGAACTTCAGGAGTTAAAGGTCCAACTACAGGAGTTGTTAGACATTGGTTTTATACGTCCTAGTACATCTCCTTGGGGTGCTCCTGTTTTATTCGTAAAGAAGAAAGACGGGAGTATGCGACTTTGTATTGACTATCGGGAGTTGAACCATGTCACCATCAAGAATAGGTATCTGTTACCTCGTATTGATGACCTGTTCGACCAGTTGCAAGGTGCACAATTCTTTTCAAAGATCGATCTTCGTTCTGGATATCATCAGCTGAAGATTAAAACTGAGGATATTCCGAAGACTGCTTTCAAAACTCGATACGGGCATTATGAATTCTTAGTCATGTCTTTTGGATTGACTAATGCTCCTGCTGCTTTTATAGATATGATGAACCATGTATTCAAGGAATATTTGGATCAGTTCGTGATTGTCTTTATTGATGACATCCTCATCTATTCCAAAAGTCGTGAAGATCATGAGCACCACTTGAAGCTGGTACTTCAAAGGCTTCGTGAAAATAAGCTATATGCCAAGCTGAAGAAATGCGAGTTCTGGCTTGAGGAGGTAGCATTCCTTGGGCACGTAGTATTAAAACGTGGAGTATCTGTAGATCCGGCGAAGATTGAAGCAATACAAAGTTGGGAGCAACTGAAGTCGGTGACTGAAGTACGTAGCTTTCTGGGCTTAGCTGGTTATTATCGGAGATTCGTGGAAGGATTTTCTCGAATCGCTACTCCATTAACTCAGCTGACTCGGAAAGATACAAAATTCGTATGGAACGAGGAATGTAAGAAGAGCTTTCAAGAGCTCAAGAGAAGACTCATTTTGGCACCTGTTCTGACGATACCATCTGGTTCGGATGGATTTGTCATTTACAGCGATGCTTCAGGCAAAGGGTTAGGATGTGTTCTCATGCAACATGGGAAAGTCATAGCCTATGCCTCGCGATAACTCAAGGAATATGAGAGGAATTATCCTACTCATGATCTAGAGTTGGCAGCAGTCGTTTTCGCGTTGAAGATCTGGAGACACTACCTGTATGGGGAGAAAGTGGAGATCTATACGGATCATAAGAGCCTCAAGTATTTCTTCACCCAGAAGGAACTCAACATGCTGCAACGACGTTGGCTTGAGCTGTTGAAAGATTACGATCATACCATCCAATACCATCCTGGAAAAGCGAACGTGGTTGCGGATGCGTTGAGTAGAAGATCATATGCTGAAATAAATGCGATGCTTTCAAGGCTTATTTTGTGTGATTTACAAAAGATGGAGATAGAGTTCAAGACTCTGGGGACCCATGCGATGATATCAAGTATACGCGTAGAACCAGCTTTGATTGATAAAGTTAAAACTGCTCAAGCTACAGATCCGGAGCTGATGAATATGAGGAAGAAGGTGCAAGAAGGTGCTATTCCAGAAGCAAGGATTGATGAAGAAGGAATACTTCGAGTCAACTCCAGACTTTGTGTTCCTGACGATTTTGATTTGAAGTATAGAATCATGATGGAGGCACACAACACACCATTTGTAATCCATCCTGGGAGTACCAAAATGTATCGTGATCTTCGACATACATTTTGGTGGAGCAATATGAAGAGAAAGATCGCGGAATTTATCTCGAGGTGCTTAACGTGTCAACATGTCAAGGCGGAGCATCAAGTGCCAAAGGGTCCATTGCAACCACTTGAGATTCCAAAGTGGAAGTGGGAACACATTACCATGGATTTCGTTACTGGTCTTCCCAAGGTTTCTCAAGGCATAGATGCGATTTGGGTTATTGTTGATAGATTGACCAAGTCTGCTCATTTCTTGCCGATACGAGAGACTTATTCCCTTGAACGTCTTGCTCGTATGTACGTGAATGAGATTGTGAGATTGCATGGCATGCCAGTATCCATAGTTTCGGATCGTGACCCGAGATTCACTTCACGATTTTGGGTCAGCTTGCAGAAAGCTATGGGCACTGATTTACGATTCAGTTCGGCATATCATCCACAAACGGACGGGCAATCGGAAAGGACTATCCAAACTCTTGAAGATCTATTGAGACTCTGTGTTCTAGACTTCAAAGGGAGTTGGGATAAGTACCTACCATTGGTGGAATTCTCCTACAACAACAGTTATCAGGCAAGTATAGGCATGGCTCCATTCGAGGCGTTGTATGGACGAAAATGTCGTTATCCAGTATGCTGGGACGAGGTGGGTGAAGCAACATTGTTGGGACCGGAGTTAGTACGTATGACTACGGAAAAGATTCAAATGATCCGGCAACGTATACAAACTGCACAAGATAGACAAAAGAATTATGCTGATCTTCATCGAAGGGACGTGGAGTTTAATGTCGGAGATCATGTATTATTACGTGTTGCTCCATGGAAAGGAGTTACGAGATTCGGAAAGAGAGGAAAGCTCAACCCACGATTTATTGGTCCATTTGAAATCCTTGACCGAGTAGGAAATGTGGCCTATAGACTCGCCTTACCTCCAAGCATGTCTCGTGTTCATAACGTTTTTCACATATCTGTGCTTCGTAAATATATGAAAGATCCAAACCACATTATTGAGTTAGAACCAGACGAGATAGCCGAAGATTTAACATGCGAGGAGGTACCTGTTAAGATCTTGGATAGGAAGGAACATGTCTTGCGCTCAAAGGTTATACCTCAAGTTAAAGTTTTGTGGAGGAACCATGAAATCGAGAAAATGACCTGGGAGTTAGAATCGGAAATGAAAACGAGATATCCTCACCTTTTCGACATACCAGGTACGTACGTCAATTTCGAGGACGAAATTTCATAAGGAGGGGAGGTTGTAAGACCCCAAATTTTATAAATAAGATTTAATTTTCTTT
This sequence comes from Panax stipuleanatus, assembly GCA_020205555.1. Classification (NCBI taxonomy): domain Eukaryota; kingdom Viridiplantae; phylum Streptophyta; class Magnoliopsida; order Apiales; family Araliaceae; genus Panax; species Panax stipuleanatus. The sequence goes on along the minus strand of CM035119.1, from coordinate 118,564,958 downwards.
ATATATTATTTTGAAATAGTAAAGTATTGATTTCATAAATGTGATAAGTTATGGGTGAAATGTGCAAAGTTTACAAAATAAGCAAGTGGTTATAAAATATTTGTTGTGTCGGGGAATATTCGTTTGGTCGAGGAATATTCTTTTTGTCGGAGAATATTCGTACGACGGCGCAGTCATTGGTGGACCCCCACAACGAAATGAATGTCGGATATAGAAAGCGATAGAAATAACCTTTTTATATTATAATGGCAAAACTGTTACCGTTAGTACTGTTGAAATACCCGGTGGTTAAAATACAGTAATACGCGGTGTTGCACGGTAGCACACGGTAGTGCACGGTAGCACACGGTATTTTAAATTATTGATTCTTACGTAGGAAGGAACTTACTCAATTATTGTTACAGTAATTACTGTTCAATATTTTATATTATTGATTCAATAATTGCATAATATTTTATTGATTCAATAATTGTCATTGCACATTATTTCAAATTATCAAATCAATAATTCATATTATTTGAATAATATTATTAGATAGCATTATTGGCAATGCCTAAGGAAGTTCTGTCTAGGAAAGGGGTTGAATAATTGCGAGCCAGTAAGGAAAAATCCTTATCGGAAGGCCCCCTCTTTCCTGGGAACGACCTGGTTGTCAATGTTGTAGTTCTGTAATATTATTTGTGAATAATTAATTTTTGATATATATAATAAGAAAATATTTATTCAATGTGGATTTAGACGGAGGAATTTTTAACATGTGATATTTGTTAAAAGTTGGTATTTTATTTTGTCTGATAAAATAATTTATCCAAATATATTATTATAATATTACATTATAGTAGTATGATGTGATTATATAATAGTATGATTTTTATAATTTGAATGGTATCATTATTATAGTAAATTCATGGTATAAAAGCTAAACGAGGTGGAAGAGTGCAAATTAAATTTGAACTCTTATGATGCAAACAATGATGTCATCGGAGCGATGATGCAAGCAATGATGTCATCGGAGCGATGAGGTAAGCAAGGATGTCATCGGAGCGATGATGCAAACGATGATGTCATAAATTATGGCGAAAAGACTATTTTACCCTTACTCTGCCGAGCCTATAAATAGAAGCTCATTTCTTCATTATTTCTTACCAATTCATTAAAGCTATAGAGAGAGAAAGTATAGAGAGAGTAAGAGAGAAAGAAGAGGAGTATTCTGATATTACGCTAGTGCAGTCTCCAAATTTTAAGGTAAGGAGTATTATTTCTTTCGTGTTCATGAAGAGAGTTACTTTCTTTCAATACTCGTAAGGGTTGTTATTCCATTCCTTATTATTCTGTTGGGATAATCTGTTTGAGCGGACTACCGCCAGACGGGTGAATCTTCGTATCCAGTTGTTATTAAATTGTGAAAATAATTTGTTTGAGCGGACTACCGCCAGACGGGTGAATCTTCGTATTCAGTTGTTATTAAATTGTGGAAATAATCTGCCTGAGCGGACTACCGCCAGACAGGTGAAAATCCAATTGAAATTTCGTATATTGTTTCATTTCAGATTCTTAACTCTAAACTTACTACGGTAAGTATTGCTTCTATAATTCCTGCAATGGTCATATATTACTTGAGTTTTGCGCTTCATCTAATATTACTTCACTGGAATATTGGTCTGAACTTTCTTGTGAAATTTTTATCTTTTCATGTCGAGTTACTATTCACGAGTTACTATTCATGAGTTACTATTCACGAGTTACTATTCACGGGGTACTATTCACTGTAAAAAAATATATATATATATTTTTTCTTCTTCTTCCAAATCATTTTTGATTGTATCCAAGTTTTGAACTTCATTCTTGAATTTTGCTCCACAATTGATTATTACGGAGTATTATTGAACTTGGATAAACTAAATTACGAATCCCGAATTCTTGTCTTTTATCTCACTGGATTCGTTTCTTATATTATATTTCATCATCCTCTGTCCTAAATGGTGATATAACTGAATATCTTTGGCCTGTAGTGCAAAGATGAAAAATTACGTGATGAATATCTTTGGCCTGTAATGCAAAGATGAATGATTACCTGATGAATATCTTTAGTCCGTAGTGCAAAGATGGACAGGTGTTGAGGTGAACATGACCAACTGATGATACAAATGAATATCTTTGGCCAGTAGTGCAAAGATGAATATTTGATTCAAGATGTATATTGATTGATGTTATAGGGATAAAATATTGATGATGGACTTTTAAATCAAAGAAGATAGTAGACATCATTCTCTACTTAACTCTTCTAATGAATTATTATTTCCGCTGCGAATATTGATCTAAAACTTGTTGTCCATAATATTTTATCCGATTTATTGAAGGCTAACGATAATTTATTTTTCATTATCTTAGTCATAATATTCTTTACTGGGCTAGTTGAGCTCACCCTTTTCTTCCATTGTTCTCTTTAGGAAATGAGAACGTCGCGGGTACTAGTCGGGGAATGGAGTGATGGTCCGAGTTAGAGCAGTAGTAGTCCTCGCTATTTTTGCGAAATAGTGGGATAATAATTGTAATAAATAAAGAATGAATTTGAATATTAATATTTCGTATTATATACGATTTGTATTGACACTCACAGTTGTGTGGTCGTATTTTACACGACTGTGTGATATAAAGTTTGTATTTGAATTTTATTGAGTGTATTTGGCGACTCAAAATGGGTGGAGTTTTGAACCTATTTTGGGGGCGTCACAGAAGGCAAGTCCCACATCGGTTAAGAACTAAAAATTTAATGTGTTTATATACATGAAAGTTGCTCTTGGGTAAGGGCCCCAAGGGGCACCCCACTTTTGTGAAAGGGAGCGGACCTGACCAAGGCTTGGCTCGAACCCACACGCGCACGCCGTTGCCGACCGATCGACCAGTCAACCTGGCCTGGCTCGGGCTCGGGTTTGTGGCTCGAGGCTCAAGGTTCGTGGGTCTGGGTCCTTGTATATAATTTTTTGGACAAAATTTATTTAATTTATTTAATTAAATTTTATTCTATTTAGTTCTATTATCAAAATTGTGTCGTTTTGATAAGCAATACTTATTATTATGGTAAGACCTCGAATTTTATAAAATAAAAGTATTCAATTTTTCTTATAATTATTATTCTATTCAGTAAATGGTTAAATTGATAAAAGGTTAAAGTTAAGGGTGATATGTGCAAATTTTATAAAGTAAGCAAGTTGTCATAAAATATTCGTTGTGTCGGGGAATATTCGTTTGGTCGAGGAATATTCTTTTTGTCGGAAAATATTCGTACGACGGCGTTGTAACTCCCCCTTTCCCATAGGAAAAGGGATGTCACACACATAACATAATAAATAAAATTCTGAAATAAACCTCAAAGTATTTCTAAATAAATTGAATACCAACAGTCTTAAACGCCAATTTAAATTTAAAAAAAAACTCCACGATAACATAATCTTCACTTCTATTGATGAATGCCAAAATATGTCCAAAACATCCAATTACAAAATATTAGGAAAACCAAGTCTAATAATAATCTCAAAAACTAATCTACTCATTTGGATCAAAGGTAGCTCTCATCCCACAAATCCTGATCACCCCTGATTACCTACCGAAAAAGAACACAGCGTGAGCCAATTGCCCAGTACGGATATGAAGATGAAGAAATATATCACAACATATAATGAATCTAAAAGAGTCGAATGAATGAATACATGTGAATTACAAACGGATTACGAATAGACTGAAATTAGTGAGTCCATTTACAAATGATTAACACTGTCAATCGAATAATTATAGCCAAAAGAATCCCAAACAAATAAGGCTGAATCAAATGGTTGTAAGGTGACAATTTCATACTGAGCTCAAATACAAATAGTCAAAGGCTAACAAAATACATCGGTATCATGATGTATACAAATCAAATCGGCTAGTACGCATGACGCATACGTCACTAATCCGCCAAACAAATCGAATCAAATCAAATATTGGGTCGACCCATACGTATCCTGAACAAACAAATCAAATGGCCAAAGCTCACACCCAGAGCATACAAAAGGATACGCCGTGGACTAATCACACCACCACGGAAGGTGTCATGCCCTTGTGTCAAGAGGACATGCCTGTGGTACCCCCACAGGTGGTTAGCTCAAGTACACCCTAAGGATCAACTACAAAATGTAAGCCCAAGGAGTTCAAATCACAAGGCTTACATGACCATTTTCAAATGACATCGGATTATCAAATACGAACATTCTTAAATATTGACAAGATATCAATAATCAAAACAACTCCCGAGTGTGAACGAAAATATACAAAGAATTATACAAATGAATAAAATCTCCAAAATATATTGACATGATTAACTAGCTCAAAGAATACAAATACGAGTTCTAATATCAACGCCACAACGAAACTATCATAATAAATTGACAAGGAATAATTATGAGAGGCAATACTAAATTTCAAAACGGATAGCGAAAATTAAAATAGTCTCGCTGAAAGAGTACGGAATCCGTACCTGAATTTAGCAATGTAATACCCAAACTTATAATTCTTTAGTCTCGCTCAATCCGATCTATTCATAAAAATAATGTATATTTATTAATTAATTACAATTTTTACATATTATTATTTAATATTTTATCCAGAATGATTGAAATAATATATATAATAATAGTTAAAGAAAATCTATTGCAGTATATTCTTTTTAAAGTTATTCTAATCTCATTATGCATATATACTTGCCCCATGAATCAATTCGTTTCCCAATGATAGATTTTCAAACAGAATGACATATTACATATGGGAATATAATATGAATCAGAGAAATTAACCGTCACAGTGCACACCCAATTCACTACTGTTCCTCCAAATTTCTACTAACATGATTCTACCAACCGGACTACACTTGTAATTTAATATTTTTCTACCTACAGTATTTATCATTGCACACTTATCCCATAATACACATGATTTCCCACTTGTTTGTTACAGTACATACAATTCAAAGTGGATAATGGGTGATCTCGGTATCACAAATTAAAGGATTTCGAAATTGATTTTATTTTATAATAACCGAAACAAAGGAATTACCTTATACAAAATTTCTTTAATTTGTTGTACACAACTCAAAATTTCTTCAAGTATTTCCTTGTTCCTCTGTCTTTCACGTTCTTCCTTTCAGCCGCTAATTGAAGGTATTGATATTACCAAGTTTTTACCCTAATAAACTAACAATATTCTTAAATTAATTAGGTTTGATTTGCTTAGGCCCACACTTATTAAATTAGGTTGTCCATAATTATTAGAAGCCCAAATAAACATTAATTACCCAAATATAAGAAAATCCAATTAAATATTTTAAAACTTACTTAAATATTTTATTTTTATTTTACTGGGTATTATATCACATCCCCCTTAAAAAAGATTCCGTCCCCAGAATCAAAAGAATAGAACGTACCTAATTTTTAAAAAGATGCGGATACTCCGCTCGAATAGAGTCCTCCATTTCCCAAGTAGCTTCCCGCTCTGCATGATTTTTTCACAAGACTTTAACAAATGGGATTGTCTTCCTCCTCATAATTCGCTCTTGACGATCTAAAATTGCCTCTGCTTCTTCCTCACAAGTAAGATCTTCTCGAATCTTATGTAACAGGTATTGCACAACATGAAACGGGTGATAATTATATTTTCTTAACACTGAAACATGAAAGACATTATGCATATGAGATAACTGTGGAGGCAAAGCCACCCGATATGCCACTTCTCCAACTCTCTCAAGAACTTCAAAAGGGCCAATGAAACGCAGACTAAGCTTTCCTTTTAAACCGAACCTTCGAACCCCTTTCCATGGAAAGACTTTCAAAAACACGTGTTTACCAGGTGTGAATTCAAGAGCCCTCCTATGAATATCAACATAACTCTTTTGTCACGACCAAGCTTCTTTCAATTTTTCTTTAGCCACTGTTACCTTCTCCGTTGTAATCCTAACCAAATCGGGTCCTTCTATTATCCTTTCTCCAACCTCATCCCAACAAGTCGGAGCTCGACACTTCTTACCATATAATATTTCAAAAGGAGCCATACCAATACTAGTTTGCCAACTGTTATTATATGCGAACTCTACCAAACTCAAATAATCATCCCAGTTTCCTGTCCATTCTAAAGCACAAGATCGCAATATATCTTCTAATGTCTGTATAGTTCTCTCTGATTGCCCATTTGTCTGCGGATGAAAAGTCGTACTATAGTTAAACCGCGTTCCCCAAGCTCGTTGAAATCCTTTCCAAAATCGAGAAGTAAACCGCGGATCCCGATCTGAAACAATAGAAACCGGTGTCCCATGAAGCCTAACAATCTCACATTAAAAAATATCTGCTAACATATTTATCGAAAAATCCTCACAAATAGCCAGGAAATGTTATGATTTGGTCAAACGATCCACTACCACCCAAATAGTATCATTTTTCTTAAGAGTCCTCGGTAAACCAGTTACAAAGTCCATCGAAATATCATCACATTTCCACAAAGGAACCTCTAACTGTTGCAACAAACCACTAGGCCGCTGATGCTCTATTTTCACTTGTTGACAAGTAAGACATTTACTCACAAATTCAGCTACATCCCTTTTCATTCCGCTCCACCAGAAATTCTCCTTCAAATCCTTATACATCTTTGTAGACCCCGGATGAATAGAGAATGGTGAACTATGAGCTTCGGTTAACACTGCCTCACGAATCATTGGATCCTTCGGAACACATAACCGTTTACCAAACCATATCACACCTTGTTCGTCAATGCAAAACTCTGGCTGCATACCCTCATCCATATTCTGCGCTACAACCCACAACTCGCCATCCTCCTTTTGGGCTTCTTTGATACGCAGAATAAGAGAAGGTTCCACCCTCATACCGGCTACCAACCCATTAGAACCTCTAGCATATAGCTCCAAACCCACATGCTCCATATCCGAGATAAGTTGAGGTTGTGTAACTAAGGCAGCTACACTCCCTAAACTTTTTCGGCTAAGAGCATCTGCAACCACATTAGCCTTACCGGGGTGATACTGAATCCTGGCATCATAATCCTTAAGAAGCTCCAACCAACGTCTCTGCCTCATGTTGAGCTCCTTCTGAGTAAAAATATACTTAAGGCTCTTGTGGTCAGTGAAAATGTCACAAGTCTCACCATAAAGATAGTGCCTCCAAATCTTTAGGGCAAAAATAACTGCAGCTAACTCCAAGTCGTGGGTAGGGTAATTCACCTCATAAGGTTTAAGTGTCTGGAAGCATAAGCAATTACCTCGCCATACTGCATCAAAACACACCCTAAACCCTTTTTGGAAGCATCACTGTAAATCTGATAACCTCCTGTCCCCGACGATAATGCAAGTATTGGAGCCGACACAAGCCTCTTCTTAAGCTCCTCAAAACTTTTCTCACGCTCCTTATTCCACACAAACTTTGTACCCTTTCTCATCAACTGAGTTAATGGCAAAGCTAACAAAGAGAAACCTTCCACAAATTGCCTGTAGTACCTTGCCAAACCCAAGAAACTCCTAACTTTAGTTACCGTGGTAGGTCTTGGCTAATTAGTGATAGCCTCAACCTTCGCAAGGTCTACCTTAATACCTTCTACAGACATGACATATCCCAAAAATGCTACCTGTTCTAGCCAAAACTCACATTTAGAGAACTTAGCATATAACTTGTTCTTCTGCAGAACCCCTAAAATAGTACGAAGATGCCCTTCATGCTCCTCCTTAGACTTGGAGTACACCAAAATGTCATCAATGAAGATAATGACAAATTGGTCCAAGTACTCGCTAAAAACCCGATTCATCAGATCCATAAAAACCGCCGGAGCATTAGTTAGCCCAAACGACATCACCAAGAACTCGTAGTGCCCATACCAAGTACGAAAAGTTGTTTTAGGAATGTCTTCATCCCTTACCGTCAACTGATGGTACCCCGACCTCAAATCTATCTTTGAGAAGAACTTTGCCCCTTGGAGCTGATCAAAAAGGTCATCAATTCGTGGCAATGGATATCTGTTCCTGATAGTGACCGATTTAGCTCCTTATAATCTATACACAACCTCATAGATCCATCCTTCTTCTTCACAAACGCTCGGTCTAATGAATCCACGATCTAATAACTCTTGCAATTGTTCCTTCAACTCTTGTAACTCTAATGGAGCCATCCTATAGGGTGCCTTAGAGATAGGTTCTGCTCCAAAAATGAGCTCAATAGTAAACTCAACTTCCCTTGGCGGTGGTAATCCTGACAAGTCTTTAGGAAATACCTCAGGAAATTCTCGCATAATTGGATAGTCTTCAAGTTGAAGCTCATCCCTCGAGGTATCCTTCACATATGCTAAATAACAATCACATCCCTTAGCAATCATTTTGCTCGCCTTCAAAGCTGAGATCGACTTAACAACACCATTCGGCTTGGAACACAGAAACTCAAATTCTGGAGCTTCTAAAGTTCCAAAAATAACCTTCCTCGCCTGACAATCAATAGTAGCTCGATGTTTACTTAGCCAATCCATACCCAAAATGATATCAAAATCATGCATCACCATCGGAAGTAAATTAGCCGCATACACCATTCTCCCTAACTTCAAAGGACACTCATGGAATTGCTCAAAAATAATCACAGAATTCCCCATCGGGGTAGCAATAGATAAATGAGGATCTAATATGTGAGAGGACACTTCAAGATGACGAATAAATGAAAGTGCAACAATAGAATGTGTAGATCCAGTATCAAACAAAACTGATGCCTCACGATTTCCTATAAGAAGGATGCCTGAGATAGTATCTGGTGCTTGAGCCGCCTGATTAGCTGTTATTGCAAATACTCTCCCACAGGTGTTGTGCTGACCACCATTACCAGCATTACTTCCTCCCCCATTACCACACTGAACTGTGCAGTCCCTTGCTCTATGTCCCATTTGGCCACATAAGAAACAATCCCCTGTCTCTCTATAGCACGCCCTGCCAACATGATACCCACCACAAGTAGCACATGGGCCAGGTGGAAGTGGCAAAAGGTTCGGATTGCCCCCACCTGCTGGTCCTGGGTACCGCCCCTGTTGGTGATGCTGAACCTAATTATGCTGGAAACCCCTATTCTGTTGAAATACCCTATTTTGATATTGCGCTCCAGCTTGCCACTGACCCTGCTGCTGACCTCCACGACCACCCTGCTGCATTAGGTAAGCAACATCCCTTCGAGGATTAAATCACTGACCCGATGGAGGCTCATTCCAATTATGCTGCCTTCTGTTCTGATTCCTGCCAAACTGCCCTATTCCTTGCCCTTGCTGATCATCTCTATTTCTCTTTCAACTCCCTTCTGCTTTGGAAGCTCGAAAGTCCTTATTCTCCATTTCCACACTCTTAGCTGCATTAGCCACCTGTGATACATATGTAAATATGGTGTGGATGATCGATCTCCTATACTCATATTTCAAAGCCCATTTGAATTTTTTTGCCTGTTGTACAGCTGTCCCAGCTATTGAACCAACAAAACCAGCCAATCTAGTAAACCTTGCCATGAAATCAGTAATAGTCTCATCCTCCTTCTGTCGAATGGATACAAACTCCCTGATGTATGCATCCTTATCAGCGTTTAGAAAGTACTGCTGATAGAAAAAATCGCAAAAACTGCTCCATATGAGTTCATCCATAAATCCATCTCCCTGTGTAGCCTTCAACTATTTCCACCATCGCTGAGCATCATCCTCTAGCATATAAACCGCTAATCTCACTTTTTGATTTTCTGAACACCCAATCACATCAAAAATTTTCTCCAAGTAAGCGATCCAGTTCTCTGCATCAATTGGAGTAGGAGCAAAATGAAAAGATTTGGGCTTCTGCTTAATGAACCTCTCCAATAACGCATATAACGGCTGCACTGGCTGACCCACTTGATCATCGGGAGGATCATTCTGCTCATGCTGTGGTATCTCTGCATCATCCCCCATGCCATTGGCATGATGATTTCCTTGCACCTGCGGAATACCCTGCATAACTTGTGCCACTGCATGCGTAACTGCCTCATTCACCATTGATGCTACTATAGCCGGGGTTATTGTTACGTTATCCTGAGTCCCATCGTTTCCACCTTGGTTAACAACCTCAACTTGGGGCTGCCTCCGACCCCTCCTACCATTATTGCCCTGTCTCCCAGCAATTCTCGAAGACCTACAAGCCATCTATGATACAAAATCAACAAATAAGAACAAACAGATCAAAACGAATAATAGAAGTCAAAATTATGCGGAATGAAGATCAAACGCAACACAAAACTATAATAAAATCTTATAACTACCCAGTGGTCTACCCATAACTCGCAGGTCAAGCTTAAAAGGCAATCTACAAGATCATAACCTAAGCTCTGATACCAACTCTGTAACACCCCCTTTCCCAAAGGAAAAGGGATGCCACACACATAACATAATAAATAAACTTCTGAAATAAACCTCAAAGTATTTCTAAATAAATTGAATACCAACAGTCTTAAACGCTAATTTAAATAAATAACAAACTCCACGATAACATAATCTCCACTTCTAAGGATGAATGCCAAAATATGCCCAAAATATCCAATTACAAAATATTAGGAAAACCAAGTCTAATAATAATCTCAAAAACTAATCTACTCATTTGGATCAAAGGTAGCTCTCATCCCACAAATCCTGATCACCCCTGATTACCTGCCGGAAAAGAACACAGCGTGAGCCAATTACCCAGTACGGATATGAAGATGAAGAAATATATCACGACATATAATGAATCTAAAAGAGTCGAATGAATGAATACATGTGAATTACAAACGAATTACGAATAGACTGAAATTAGTGAGTCCATTTACAAATGATTAACACTGTCAATCGAATAATTATAGCCAAAAGAATCCCAAACACATAAGGCTGAATCAAATGGTTGTAAGGTGATAATTTCATACTGAGCTCAAATACAAATAACCAAAGGCTAACAAAATACATCGGTATCATAATGTATACAAATCAAATCGGATAGTACGCATGACATATACGTCACTAATCCGCCAAATAAATTGAATCAAATCAAATATTGGGTCGACCCATACGTATCCCGAACAAACAAATCAAATGGCCAAAGCTCACACCCAGAGCATACAAAAGGATACGTCGCGACTAATCACAACGCCACGGAAGGTGTCATGCCCTTGTGTCAAGAGGACATGTCTGTGGTACCCCCACAGGTGGTTAGCTCAAGTACACCCTAAGGATCAAGTACAAAATGTAAGCCAAAGGGCCGGGTTCAAATCACAAGGTTTACATGACCATTTTCAAATGACATCGGATTATCAAATACGAACATTCTTAAATACTGACAAGATATCAATAATCAAAATAACTCCCGAGTGTGAACGAAAATATACAAAGAATTATACAAATGAATAAAATCTCTAAAATATATTGACATGATTAACTAGCTCAAAGAATACAAATACGAGTTCTAATATCAACGCCACAACGTAACTATCATAATAAATTGACAAGGAATAATTATGAGAGGCAATACTAAATTTTGAAATGAATAGCGAAACGAACAAATTAAAATTAAAAGAGTCTCACTGAAAGAGTACGGAATCCGTACTTGGATTTAGCAATATAATACCCAAACTTATAATTCTTTAGTCTCGCTCAATCCGATCTATTCATAAAAATAATGTATATTTATTAATTAATTACAATTTTTACATATTATTATTTAATATTTTATCCAGAATGATTGAAATAATATATATAATAATAGTTAAAGAAAATCTATTGCAACATATTCTTTTTAAAGTTATTCTAATCTCATTATGCATATATACTTGCCCCATGAATCAATTCGTTTCCCAATGATAGATTTTCAAACAGAATGACATATTACATATGGGAATATAACATGAATCAGAGAAATTAACCGTCACAGTGCACACCCAATTTGCTACTGTTCCTCCAAATTTCTACTAACATGATTCTACCAACCGGATTACACTTGTAATTTAATATTTTTCTACCTGTAGTATTTATCATTGCACACTTATCCCATAATACACATGTTTTCCCACTTGTTTGTTACAGTACATACAATTCAAAGTGAATAATGGGTGATCTCGGTATCACAAATTAAAGGATTCCGAAATTGATTTTATTTTATAATAACCGAAACAAAGGAATTACCTTATACAAAATTTCTTTAATTTGTTGTACACAACTCAAAATTTCTTTAAGTATTTCCTTGTTCCTCTGTCTTTCACATTCTTCCTTTCAGCCGCAAATTGAAGGTATTGATATTACCAAGTTTTTACCCTAATAAACTAACAATATTCTTAAATTAATTGAGTTTGATTTGCATAGGTCCACACTTATTAAATTAGGTTGTCTATTAATTATTAGAAGCCCAAATAAAAATTAATTACCCAAATATAAGAAAATCCAATTAAATATTTTAAAACTTACTTAAATATTTTAATTTTATTTTACTAGGTATTACAGGCGCAATCATTGGTGGACCCCATAATAGAATAACTATCGGATATAGAATGCGATAGAAGTAACATTTTTATAAAAATAACGACAAAACTTTTACTGTTAAACTGTTGAAATACCTGGTGATAAAAGTACAGTAATACGCGTTGTTGCACAGTAGCACACGGTATTGCACAGTATTTCTAATTATTGTTTCTTACGTAAGAAGTCACTTATTCAATAATTGTTATAGTAATTACTGTTTAATATCTTATATTATTGACTCAGTAATTGCTATATTAATAATTGTATAGTATTTTATATTATTGACTCAATAATTGCTACATTGATAATTGTATAGTGTTTTATATTATTTATTCAATAATTGTCACAGTAATTCATATTATTTGAAATGATATTACTAGATAGCATTATTGGCAATGTCGAGAAAGTTTTGTCGAGGAAATGGGTTAGGTTATATAATTGCGCGCCAATAAGAAGAAATCCTTATCGGAAAGCCCCTTCTTTTTCTTGGGAAGGACCTGGTTGTCAAAATTATAATTCTATAATATTAATTATGAATAATAATTGATGAATAAAATAAAATTTGTTGATAAATATGATAAGTAAATACTTGTCCAATTTTGATATAAAAGGAGGAATTTTTAGCGTGAGACATTTGTTGATAGTTGACATTTTATTTTCTCCGATAAAATATTTATTCAAATATATTATTATATAATATTACATTATAATAGTATAATGTGATAATATAATAGTATAATTTTATAATTTAAATGATAACATTATTATAATAGATTCATGGTATAAAAATAAAATGAGGTTGAAGAGAGAAAATTAAATTGATTTTTTTTAATAATTATAAATATTTTAATATATATATATATATATATATATATATATATATATATATATATATATAAACATGTGGGTGGAGGCTTTAATTTGTCTTTGTTGGTGTGCTGAAGAGTTTTTCAAAAGTGTGGTGCTTGAAAATCATCCGTAGGTATTTTTGTCAATTCTGGTGTGCTAAGTATTTCCTATAAATAGGGTGCTTAGTTAAAAAATAAAAATCACACCAGAATCAGAAAATTTTCTCTTTCTAATATTGAGCGTATTTTTTGTGAGTATAAGGATAGTTTGAGTGTGGATAACAGTGCAATATTTTCTTAATATAATATCCGATATTTCATTCAGATATAGTATTCTACTAAGGTAAAAGATATTATTTTTCTCGTAAAAGATATTATTTTCGTTCAATATTCGGAAGGAATATTATTTTCTTCCATACTCTATAGTATGCAAGTAATAATATTTCGTTTTATATTTCTAAATTTAAACTTACTATGGTAAGTATTGCTTCTATAATTCTTGAAATGATTAGAAATTCCTTAAGGTTTGCGCTTCATCTAATATCATTTCACTGGAATATTGGTCTAAACTTTCTTATTAAAATTTTAAATCTGTTCATATCGGGGCACTATTCATTCGGGTACTATTCATGCCGGAGTACTATTCACGATGAAGTACTATTCACGATAAAATTGGTTTCTTTTTCTGTCCAAATTATCTTTTATTCATACAAGAGTACTATTCATCCGGGATACTATTCATGCTAGAGTACTATTCATTCGGCTACTATTCACAAGGTACTATTCACAAGATACTATTTACGGGATATTATTCACATGATACTATTTATGGGGTACTATTCACGAGGTACTATTCACAATAAAAATTGGTTTATTTTTCTGTCCAAATTATCTTTGATTTATGAATCTTATTCTTAAAATTGGATCCATATTTTCATCTATATTATTGAACTCTGGATAAATTGAATTATAAATCTCTACTATCTGTCCTTGATCTCACTTGATTTATTTTTTATATCATTGTCATAATACTCAGACTTAAATTATGGTTAAAGTTATCTTTGGTCCGTAGTACAAAGATGAACTGCTGATTGATGAATATCTTTGGCCTTTGTGGTAAAAATGAGATGTTAATTGGTATAATCATGACAATTGATTTTTACAGTTGTACGTCTTTAGCCCGTAGTGTAAAGATGAATAGTTGATTGATGAATATCTTTGACCCGTAGTGCAAAGATGGACATGTGTTTGGCATGATCATGATCATGAATGTTATTGTTGAATATCTTTGGCCCGTAGTGCAAAGATGGACAGGTGTTTGACATGATCGTGACCATTGATGTTACTGTTGAATATCTTTGGCCCGTAGTGCAAAGATGAATTGACTGGCATGATTATTACTAAAGGCTGTAGACTAGTATGATCATGACCCTTGATGTTACAAATGAATATCTTTGGCCTTAGTGCAAAGATGAATTTATTAGCATGATTATGAACAGGAACTGTGATTTGGTATAACCATGATCTTTGGTGTTTCAGGTAAAGATAGATGATGAAAATTATATTCGCCCTGGGTGCGAAGAGGAAGTTATCAACATAATTATGATCATGAACTATTTACATGATTATGGGCAGGAACTGTTGATAGATGTTACAGGGATGAAATATTGTTGGTGGACTTTAACATGGAGAAAATAGTAGACATTATGTTCTACTTGACTCTTCTAATGGATTGCTTGTTCCGCTGCAGTTGTTGATCTAAAACTTATTGTCTATTATATTCTATTAGATTTTTTCCTGTTGAGGACTAATGTTCTAAAGATCTGATTCATTACTGATGAAGGCTATTGATAATTTAATTATCTTTAGTCATAATATTCTTTACTGGGCTATTTGTGCTCACCCTTTTGCTTCACAATTACTTTCAGGTAATAAGAGTGTAGTTGGGTCGAGCGGGGATAACAAGGGAATAGAGTGATTGTCGGTGACCTTTGAAGTTTCTCAATACATTATAAAACAGCATGACAATATATAATGGTATTGAGAACTTTAAATGTGTGTGTCGTATTTTATACGTCATTTAACAGTTGATTTTGTTGAACCCGACTTTGAAAGGGTGTGTTGCCACTATCATATAAGATGTCTAACCACATACGACTTCATGCTATCATAAAACATGGTTGTGCGCATTCACTTGCTGATTATATCTATGAGCACTAACTATATAACCTTGGTGTATGGTTAAAATATAATCCTCAGTTTGAGACAATGGAGATAATTATATTGCAATAGAATATCCACCATTGGAATGAACAGGATAGTAATCTTCTCGTTTTTCTTTGGGATTTATTGGGTCAACCAAGGTTAATTCTCAAGTCCTATGATATTTATTATAACTTAGAAGCATGGCCTCCCATGTACGAAGGTTTCTTTGAGCATTTTCCAAATATTTTAATTCGTAAAACAGTTATTGATTGTACCTTTATTTAACGTATCATTGATAAGGAGTATGAATATTGTTATTTTTATTGCAACTCATAATTTATGTGTGGTCGTATTGTGCACGACAAAATAATAGTTGGAATATGAAGATTTATATTTGGATTTTGTAGTGTGTATTTGGCGACTCAGAATGGGTTGTGTGGACCTATTTTGGGGGCGTCACAATTATACTACGTCGTTTTGTGAAGCGTTACCTTCAGAACAGACGCATTTACTTCAGAACAGACGCATTTAAACTGTGTTGTTTTGGGAAAGGCTATCTACCTGAACGGGCGCTGCAAAACTATGTCATTTTTGCTTGAACGGACGTGCCTTTTTTGTTAAGCCTTAAACTACGTCGTTTTTGTTTTGCTAAGCCTAAAGCTATGTTATTTTTGTTCCGAACGGACGCGCCTTTTCTATTTAAAGCCAAAACTATGTCGTTTTTGGCTTAATCATACCTTTTCAGTGGGTTGTGTCCTTTCTGATAGGTCACTTACCCTACTATAAATAGAGGGGGGGGGGGCTGCCATTTAAATCATTCAAATTCACAAGCATTAAGTATTCTTAGTCGTCTTGTTTTTCATTTGATAATCAGTTTATAGTTCATTTAGAGAGAGTTTTGAGCATTATTATTTTGGTTCGTTGAATATATATATTATTTGGAGTGCTACTATATAGTATATATTGTCATTGTATCCTTGGAGACGAGTGCTATCAACTCCAAGCACAATAAGGATGGCATAATTGTCTTAAGGACATAGTACCAATTACTAGCCTTAACAAATTTATTCTGCAGTTTGGTAACTTAAGATAATTATATATATATTGTGACGCCCCCAAAATAGGTTCAATACACAACCCATTCTGAGTTGCCAAATACATGATACATACTCCAAATACACATCTTGAAATTCTAACTATTATACGGTCGTGCTAAATACGACCACACAACTGTGAGCGTTAATACAAATATTATGTAGAAAATATAAACGCTCAAATTCATGTCTAATTAATTACACTTATTAACACACTATTTTATAAAATAATGAGGACTTCTACAGCTCTATTTCGGACCATCACTTCATTCCCCGACTAGTCCTAGCTATATTCTCATTCCTGAAGAGAACAATGAAAGAAAAGGGTGAGCTCAACTAGCACAGTAAAGAATATTATGACTAAGATAATGAAGAATAAATTATCGTTAGTCTTCAATAAATCAGATTAAATATGATGGACAACCAGTTTTAGATCAACAACTGCAGCGAAAATAACAATTCGTTAGAAGAGTTAAGTAGAGAATGATGTCTACTATCTTCTGTGATATAAAAGTCCATCATCAATATTTTATCCCTGTAATACCAATCAATAATATTTTCAATCAACGAATTATCCATGCACTACGGGCCAAGGATATTTGTTTATATCACTAGTGGTCATGATCAAGTCAAACACCTGTCCATCTTTGCACTACAGGCCAAAGATATTCATAAATCAACAGCTCATCTTTGCACTACTGGTCAAAAATATTAATCAATCAACAGCTCATCTTTGACTACGGCTAAAGATATTCATAAATCAACAGCTCATCTTTGTAGTACGGGCCAAAGATAACTTTCACCACAATATAGGACTGAGGATGATGAAAAATGATATAAAGAACGAATCCAGTGAGATCAAGGACAAATATTAGAGAATTTATCCAAAGTTCAAAAAATATCCAAGTTGTCAATATAGAGATCAAAACTTGGATACAATCAACAATAATTTGGATAGAAAAAAAAATTACTTAATTTTTTTTTCTTGTGAATAGTAACTCGTAAATAGTAACTCGTCATGAAAAGATAAAAATTTAATAAAAAGTTTAGACCAATATTCCAGTGAAATGATATTAGATGAAGCGCAAAACTCAAAGAATTTCTGATCATTTCAGGAATTATAGAAGCAATACTTACCGTAGTAAGTTTAAATTTAGGAATATGAAATGAAATATTATCACTTTCATAATATGGAATATGAAAAAAAATAATATTCTTTATGAATATTGAAAGAAAAAAACATCATTTACGAGAAAAATAATATCATTTACCTTAGTAAAATACTAGATCTGACTGGAATATCGGATATTATGCTAAAAATTCTTGCACTGTTATCAACACTCAAAATATCTATATACTCACAAGAAATACGCTCAATAGTATAAAGAAAGAAATTTCTGATTCTGGTGTGATTTTTATTTCTAACTAAGCACCCTATTTATAGAAAATATTTAGCACTCCAGGATTGACAAATGCAACCCGGTGGCTTTCTTCATCACACCATACTTTGAAAAATGAGCACACCACCATTGAAATAACTCCCAGCACACCATTATTGAACTAAAGATTCCCACAACATGTTTATATAATATATATATATATATATATATATATATATTTAAACATTTATAATTATTAAAAGAATTCCAATTTCATTTTTTTTCTCTTCCACCTCATTTTATTTTTAAACCATAAAAATAATGTCATCATCTAAAATATAAAATTATACTATTATATTATCACATTATACTATTATAACACTACAAGAAAATAGGTTATTTCCGACTGAACTAGCCTAGACGGAATGGATTTAGTCAACTATAAGCCAATTCCGACGGACTATTGCGTCGAACTTAATTCCGTCGAGGATACCATAAAATCGACGGATATCCGTTAGAATTAAGCCATACCCTTGGCTGTAAGACCCCAAATTTTATGAAATAAAAGTATTCAATTTTTCTATTTAGTAAATGGTTAAATTGAAAAAAGTTTAAAGTTAAGGGTGATATATGTAAATTTTTCAAAATAAGCAAGTGGTTATAAAATATTCATTGTTGTCGGGGAATATTCGTTTGGTCGTGGAATATTCTTGTTGTCGGGAATATTCGTACGACGGCGCAGCTATTTGTGGGCCCCACAACGGAATAACTGTCGGATATAGAAAGCGACAGAAATAACCTTTTTATAAATAACGGTAAAACTGTTACGGTTAAACTGTTGAAATACCCGGTGATAAAAATACAGTAATACGCGTTGTGCACAGTAGCACACGGTATTGCACAGTATTTCAAATTATTGATTCTTATGTAAGAAGGCACTTACTCAATTATTGTTACAGTAATTACTGTTCAATATTTTATATTATTGATTCAATAATTGCATGATATTTTATTGATTCAATAATTACTA
Organism: Panax stipuleanatus; assembly: GCA_020205555.1. Lineage (NCBI taxonomy): Eukaryota > Viridiplantae > Streptophyta > Magnoliopsida > Apiales > Araliaceae > Panax > Panax stipuleanatus. Next base: position 118,545,844 of record CM035119.1, on the reverse strand, counting down.
CGTTGATATTTTATATCAATAATTGCTACGTTGCTATGATTGATTCAGTAATTGCTATCGTTGATATTTTGAATTATTGATTCAATAATTGTCACTGCACAGTATTTCACATTATCAACTCAATAATTCATATTATTTGAATAATATTATTAGATAGCATTATTGACAATGTCTAAGGAAGTTCTGTCTAGGAGGGGTTATTTAATTGCGCGCCAGCAAGGAGAAATCCTTATCGGAAGGCCCCCTCTTCCTGGGAACGACCTGGTTGTCAATATTGTAGTTCTGTAATATTATTTGTGAATAATTAATTATTGATTTATATGATAAAAAAATATTTATTTTGTGGATATAAAAGAAGGAATTAGTGCTGATGTGTTTTTACCAGTATTTTGGTATGGAAAATCATCCGTTTGTGGATTTCGGCCATTTTCTGTTGGGAATTTGGAAGGATTAAAAAGCGTTGATTAATTGTGTGATGAGTAACATAACTATTAGAGGAAGTTATGGTGATATGTGGCATTTTGTAAGTTGGGACCCATAGGTCATCATCTAAGAGTCACTTTCGTAAATAGTAACTCAAATAGTAACTTGCCTCTTTGTTTTTTCAAGAGTTACTTGCCTCTTTGTTTTTCTAAGAGTTACTTGCCTCTTCTTTTTTTCAAGAGTTATTTGCCTCTTCGCAAATAGTAGTTGCCTCTTCAATATTACCAGGAGTCATTTTGGACATTCGTTAAAGCCAAGGGCCACTTTCAGTTCTTCTATAAATAGAAGTTCAATTCTTCATTATTTCTCACCACCAATTCACAGAGTTATACAGAGAGAAGCTTTATAGAGAGAATAAGAGAGAAAGAAGAAGAGTATTCTGCTACTACACTATTGCAGTATCCAAACTTCTACTAAGGTAAGGGGTATTATTTCTGTCGTATTTGTAAGGGATGTTGTTTTCTTTCGTAAATGATGTTATTCTTTTCAATATCATTATACCAAAATATTGGCATGGATTGTATTATGAAATTCTTACTTTTTCGTGTCGGGGGTACTAGTCACGTATACAGCACTATTAATGTATATGGCACTATTTACGTATACGGCACTATTTATGTATACGGTACTACTTACGAATACGTGGTACTATGCACGGGATACTATGCACGGGTTACTATTCATGGGGTACTATTCATGATAAAATTGGTTTTTTTTCTAACCAAATTATTGTTGATTTATGAATCTTACTTTTGAAATTAGATCGATGTTTTGATCATATTGTTTTTACTATCATATATAACATTTTTATAATCCTGGTGATGAAATTTCTCTTTGACTTGAGTGTAAAGATGGATAGATTATTGGTATGATCATGACTATAGATTCTCTTTGGCCAGTAGTGCAAAGATGGATTGTTGACTGGTATGTTCATGACCATTGAATTTACAATTGAATATCTTTAGCTTAAGGGCAAATGTGAATTGATCAACATGGTTATAATTATTGTTTATATAAATTTTGAAATGATTAGATATTTTTTTGAGATATGAATATTTTTGGCATGTAGTGCAAAGATGACCTGTTGTTGAATATCTTTGGCCCGTAGTACAAAGATGAACTATTGATGAATATCTTTGGCCTATAGTGCAAAGATGAGCGGTTGATTTATGAATATCTTTGGCCTGTAGTGCAAAGATGAATGATTAATTGTTGAATATCTTTGGCTTGTAATGCCAAGATGAATTGATTAGCATGATTAGGAACAGGAACTGTGATTTGGTATAACCATGATCTTTGGTGTTTCAGGTAAAGACAGGTGATGAGAATTATCTTCGTCCTGAGTGCGAAGAGGAATTTATCAACATAATTATGATCATGAACTATTTACATGATTGTGGGCAGAAACTATTGATTGATGTTACCGGGATAAAATATTGTTGGTGGACTTTTAACATGGAGAAGATAGTAGACATTATAGTCTATTTGACTCTTCTAATGGATTGCTCGTTCTGCTGCAACTATGGTTGAAAAGTTTTATCATCTACCATATGTTTAAATCTCTGATTTATTACTGATGAAAACTATTGATAATTTAATTATCTTTAGTCATGATATTTTTTACTGGGCTATTTGTGCTCACCCTTTTGCTTCACAATTCCTTTAAGGTAAGAAGAGTATAGCGGGGTCGAGCGGGGATAACAGGGAAATAGAACAATGGTCTATAGCTGTTGTGGTTTTCCATAAAATAGTATGAGAAGAATTATATTGAGAATTTAAAATGTGTGTGTCGTATTTTATACGTCATTTAATAGTTGATTTTGGTGAACCAAATAGGCTAAGGTGAGCCCAACTTTGGAAGGGTGTTTTGCCACTATCGTACAAGATGTCTAATGGCATACGACTTCGTGTTATCAGAAGACAGGGTTGTGCACATCCACTTGCTGATTATATCTATGAGCACTACCTATATAATATTGGAGTTTGGTTAAAATATAATTCTCAATTGGAGACAATGGAGATAATTATATGGCAAGAGAAGACCCACCATTGGAAAGAACATGATAGTAATCTTCTTATTTTTCTTTGGGGTCTATTAGGTCAACCAAGGATAACTCTCAAGTCATATGATATGTATTATAACTTAGATGCATGGCCTCCCATGTACGAAGGTTTCCTTGAGCATTTTCCAAAGATTTTAATTCTTAAAACAGTTATTGACTGTATCTTTCTGTAAGGTATCATTGATTTGAAGTATAGGCAATGTATTTATATTGAAACTCACAGTTTAATTGTGGCCGTATTTTCTACGACATTTTAAAAGATAGAATTTGAAGATTTGTATTTGAAATTTTTGTTGAGTGTATTTCGTGGCGACCCAGAATGGGTTGGGTGGATTGGACCTATTTTGGGGGCGTTACATTGGCGCCAACCTTTCCCGCCAACGCGAGCTTTAATATCGACCGAATATGTCTTAAAGTCGACTGAATAGTCCGTCGAAGATAATTAAATATGACTGAAGTAACCTCGACGGAAGTTCGTCGAAATTATTCTTTTTTTTAAAAAAAAATAGACGAACCAGTAGCAGCCCTAACTCTATTCATTTCTCTTTTCACTCAGCAGGTGTTCTCCTTTTCCTTTTTCTCCCTGCTCGTCCGCCTCTTCCTTCTTCTTTATTTCGACAACTCCCCTCCTTTTCCTTTCGTTTGCTTCCTTTTCTTGCTTCTGCATCTAGCTCGCCGGCATTCTTCTTCAGTACAGCAGCAGCAGCCGCGGACAGAGCTGGCAGTGGCGGCGACGGAGCCGGCGGTGGCGGCGTCTTGGTGCGGTGGTGGTGCTTAGCTTGCAGTCTTCCTCTTCCTCCATTGTTAAGCAGCTTTAATTTACAGGTTAGGGTTTAATTGTTTTGTAATTAGGATTTAATTGGCTTGAATTAGGGATTCATGTTGGCTTGAATTAGGGATTCATGTTAGGTTTGGTTCAACACTGCAATTTTCTGCCAATTTATGCTATATATATTTGGTTTAATTTGGTTATATGTGAAATGCTTGTGGGTTTAAATATGTATGTTGTTCAATTTGGTGAAACTTATGCATATATATTCATGTATATTGTTGTATTTGGTTCAATTTGGTGAAACTGTATATGTTGGTTCAATTTGGTGAAACTCAGTGTTGTTGAAATTGGGTTGGTATATTTGATATTTGCGACCGAATTCCCAACGGAATTCTGTCAGAATTCTGCAATTGCCAAATTTGTGGGCCCTACAAGTATATTTATTTATTATTTAATTAGTACTTTTCTAATATTAAAATAAATTAAGTAGTATTTACTTAGTTTCTTACTACTAAATAATAAACAATAAACAATAAATAATAAATAAATAATTTAAAAAAATAATAAATAATAACATAGTTTAATAATAATTAATTAAAAGATATGGATAAATAAATAAATAATAAATAATAACAAATAAATAATAAATACTAAATAATAAGTAATTAATAATTAATTAAAAGATATAAATAATAAATAATAAATAAAATAAATAATAAATGATTATTAATAAATAATAAATAATTAATAATTAATTAAAAGATATAAATAATAAATAATAAAAAATAAAAAATAAAAAATAATTTATTATTAATAAATAATAAATAATTAATAATTAATTAAATGAGAAAAAATAAATAATAAATAATAACTAATATATTATAATTAATAATTAATAAATAATAAATAATAAGTAATAAATAATAAGTAATAAATAATAAATAATAAAACATAAATAAATAATAAATAAATAAATAATAAATAATAATTAATTAATTAATTAATTAAAGAGATAAATAAAATATAATACAATTAAATACAATTCAATAAAATTAAATTCAATTAATAACTAAGTAGCATTTGCTTAGTTGGGATGCAATATTAAATAAACTAAGTAGCACTTATTTAGTTTTTCATTGGCAAAATAAACTAAAGCAATGAATGAATCCAAAGCATGTCTTCATCCATTTCCCTTTACGTAGGCTATCAATGAATTTTTACAGGAAAATCATACTTCTTTGCCTGTAAAATTCATTGATAACCTATGTATCTGTATCTTGATGAAGACATACATGTTTTGGAGGTGTCAACTTAGAAATCCGTTCGACATTCACTCATTAGGAGTGAATGTCGTATAGTCCCCAGTTTGGGACTGTTACTGGATGTTATGTCTCTCACTTAGGTCAGTGCCAATGCACAGGGTGCGTTTTTATAAATTTTGACGAACTTTCAGCTGGTGTCTCTACATGTTCTCCAAGTGCATACTTAGACTAAGTTTTCTTGGTCTATTTCGTGTACTTGGAGACCATGGGGATGTGCTACTGAATTTTTTTAAAAATAGTAGAAACGTGCTTAAGATTGGCACTAATGAGGAGACGCATCCAGAAACGGGATAGAAGCCTAACCCCTGTAGAGTGGAGATATATACTAGGTAAACTAAATTCATGCTTGGACCACATTCATGATTATTCTTGATCTAATTGGGAATTTTCTTCAATTAAAGATGGATGCCGACCGGAGTTGGATGTACCGTAGGATAAAGATTGATAAGAGGGGATTAGTTGATGCGTATCGTGACGGGGTGTCCAATTTTATGAACAAAGCAATAAAACATGCTGATAATTCAAACAAAAAGATGAGATGCCCGTGTCTCAAGTGTAAGAACATGATATGGAAGACTGTCGATGAAGTGAAATTTGACTTATATTCACGTGGGTTTGTGGATGGGTATTCGGTATGGATTCATCGCGGGGAATCAGTTGAGTTTAGAGAATTGACAAACAGTACTGTAGACCAATCAGATAACTATGATGTCGTGGAGATGTTGGTAGATGCGTATGGCTCTACGAATATTGACTGGGCTGAAAATGAGCCTGCGTCAAGCAGTGCTGATCAACAAAAGCCAAATGATTCAGCAGTTGCCTTCTAAAGGATGCTATCTATATCAGGGATCTCATTGTATCCTGAACACCACAAGCACACCAGGCTTTCTGCAGTGACGAAGCTTTTACACTACAAGAATGAGCATGACTGCAGTGAGAGAGGATTCAATGATTTTCTTGCTATTATCGGGGAGTTCTTTCCTAAGGATAATACCCTGCCCGCGAGTTACTATGAAGTGAAGAAGATGGTTAAGGGGTTGAATCTCGGGTATGAGAAGATCGATGCTTGTGAGCAGGACTGTATGTTATACTATGGGGAGGACAAAGATAAGGTGCAGTGTGATATATGCAATTTGCCTAGGTATAAAATCACAAAATGTGGGGGGAAGGAGAAATATGTTCCGAAGAAGATATTACGGTACTTTCCTCTTGCGCCGAGGTTGCAGCGGCTATTCATGTCTTCGCATACTGCACCTAGTATGCGTTGCCATAGGATAAGGGACGTCATCCCTGGTCAGCTTACTCACCCAGCAGATGGAGATGAGTGGAAGAATTTTGATGCCAATTTTCCATAATTTGCCGACTAAGTTAGGAATGTCAGGCTTGGCATGGCTACAGATGGATTTTGTCCGTTTAATAATTTTAGTCAGCTATACTCTGTTTGGCCAGTGATTATGGTAGCTTACAATCTTCCACTGTCATTGTGCATGAGGGATCCGTATCTTTTCTTGACTTTACTCATACCGGGGGATAAGAGTCCTACAAAAGACATCAACATGTACCTTAGACCGTTAGTCGATGAACTTAAGATGTTGTGGGAAATAGGGGTTCAGACTTTTGATAAATTTATCGGGCAAATTTTTTTGATGAAGGCAGCCTTGTTGTGGACTATCACTTACTTTTCGGCACTTGGGATGGTCAGTGGTTGGTCGACCCATGGTAAGTTGTCATGTCCAGTCTGTATGGGGGATGTGCAGGGCACATAACTGCGTCATGGGCAAAAAACTAGTTTCTTTGGAACTGCTCGAAGATTCTTGCCTGCTGAGCACAGTTATAGAAAGATGTCTACACAGTTCAACAGAAAAACATAAAAGAAGGGGGTTGTTGGTCGCTTGTCGGGTAGCCATGTACTGGGATGGCTAAATGATTTGACATTTCCACGGCTGGGAAGGAGCATGGTAAGTTGAGAGCAATAGGGTACGATAAAGCTCATAACCGGACACACTCGCCCATTTGGTTTGAGTTGCCATACTGGGTCACACTAGCACTTCGTCATTGCATAGATGTCATTGTATACGAAGAAAAATGTGTTCGAGAACTTGTTTTACACTGTGTTAGATACGAGTGGTAAAACAAAAGACAATGATAAATCACGTAAAGACTTGGAGGAAATAAACATCAGGCGGGAATTGTGGCTCCGACCTAACAACTCAAAACCAAAAGCTCCATTTTTGTCTTACCAAGCAACAGGTTGAAAACATTTGCAAGTGGCTTAGTGCATTGAAGCTACCAGATGGTTATGCTTCTAACATCTCTCGTTGTACTAAGGTTGAGCAGTTGAAAATTACCGGATTCAAGAGTCATGACTGTCATGTATTCATGCAGAAGTTGATTCCAATTGCCTTTCGTGAAGTATTACCGAGGAATATTAATGATGCCTTTACCGCACTTTCAAATTTCTTTCGGGATATCTGCTCAACTGTTATAAGGTACAGTGATGTGGAGTCGATGGAGAAAAATATAGTGTTGAGAATGTGCAAGCTCGAAATGATCTTACCTCCGGGGTTCTTTGACTCGATGGAGCATTTGCCTATTCATCTGCCATATGAACTTAAGCTTGGAGGACCGGTGCAATATCGATGGATGTATCCTTTTGAGAGGTAATATCACCTACATTGTGTTATAATCATCACCTGAATATTTATTTTAGCCGATATATTGTCATATTTCAGGTATATGCGTCGATTAAAACAGAAAGTTAAAAGCAAAGTTCGTGCAGAGGGTTCTATTGCTGAACGCTATACGGAGGAAGAGCTTGTCAACTTCTGCTCGCTATACTTTGACGATGTATTCTCAACAAAGCACAATCGCCTAAGTCGGAATGAGGTCGTCGTTGATCCCCAAACGCGTGCTGATGAGTTGGCTGTATTCACTTATCCGGCCAAACCATTTGGACATGAGACGAGGACTTACCTAACCGATAAAGATTTAAAGATTGTATCTACATACGTGCTTCTGAATATTCCTGAAGTATCGTCGTACATCAAGTATGTATTATTTTAAGTTTAAAATGATTTTTCTTACCTTAATCAATATTTAAACAATTGCCATATTAATGTACGCTGTTCATTCGAATTGGAAGCGCATGCTTCTAACCCGGGGTTGACTACATCACAGATAGAAGCATTCACTAATGACAATTTTCAACAGTGGTTTAAGAGAAAGGTAGAAGAAGAGAACGCTTATGAGCGTTTTAGAGATGTCATTTTAGGCCCGTACAAACTCGTTAGTTCATTTCCAGGTTGTATCGTGAATGGGTATAGATTCAAGGTTGATGACTTAAATGAATTGACATCAGTCAACTCTGGCGTTGTCGTGTTGGGAAGTTGTTATGGAGATTCTAAGTTTAATTACTATGTAAGATTAGAGGAAGTGGTTGTGCTCAATTATCTAGGGGCTAAAAAGGTTATTACATTTAAGTGTTGCTGGTTTGATACTACAAAGGGTGTTAAAGTTGATCGTAATAGAATCGTCACAGTAGATATAAAATTGAAGTTACAGTCTGATGACTTATTTGTGTTAGCCAGCCAAGCAACTCAAGTGTACTACTCCCCTAATGTCGTAAATTATAGAATCCCCTGGTATACAGTTGTGACAACAAAGACTCGGTCATTTGATGGTACTAATCTGTCTGGAAAGGATGACCCGTTGCAAGGACAAGTTAGCAATCCCAGCCACGTATTGCTATATGATGACGATGTGTTGGTTGATGATGTCGTTGACGTACTCGATGTTGACGAAGTGGAGGAAGATGTGGTTGTCAGTCTATATGTGATGGTAGAAGATGATATTGAGGAAGAAATTGATACAGAAGAGGAAGAGACAGAATCAGAGGATGAAAATAATTTTGATTCTGACGGGTTTGACAACGTACTACTTCTTCACTAATTGGTGTTTTGTAAATATTATACAACTAAAATCAATCATTATATATAATAATTGCAATGAAATTTAATTAATATCATCTATGTCTATTATTTCAGTAGTACAGCTATGCCTCGACATAGCGGTGGAGGTGGCCATGGTGGCGGCCGCTCTGGATCGGGTGATGGCTCCCAGGGCGGGTAGTCTTCAGATGATAGTGAGTTGATTTCTTTTTTGGCTCAGTAACATTTTTTCATAACTATATTATACATTCATTTACTATTTTTTGACAATGTAATAACTATATTAAACATACAGATGCTAGACGTCGACGTCAGCGTCAGCGAGGGCCTAACCTCAGTCGATTAGGTCATCCGCCGACAGTTTCTGACATAGTTCTGGTTGATGTTGGCGCGTCCGTGTAGGTTTAAACTATAATATATAACTTATGTTCAATTAGAATGAATTTATTATGTGACTAATAAATTAAAATATTCTTAATAAACTTTGTATTTTAGTATTATGGATCCTGTCGCTAAGGCGACCGTACACGCCATCTGCCTAGCGCATCTCCCGACTGGCTGCATGCGATTTAGCCAGTACTCGCGCTACGATGCCGGCTTTATGGTGACAGTGTTGCGGGAGTTTCACGTAAGTCGAATTACATATATTAAATCAAGGTTCATTTTATTTACATATTTTTTAAATAATTAATTATACGTTTATTATGTCTGTTTGATAGAGATACTACAGATACGATGCCGGCATCACTGAGGCGGATGGTGACGCCGTTATTATTGCTCACATCTAGAAGAATTATGTCTGCTGGCTGTACGAGATGCGACAGAGGGCAGTCCGGGCGGTAGAAGAATCGCCCGGGACTACTATGCGAGAGCATCAGCCACCGGCAGTATCAGATGCAGCATGGGCTGCCATGTGTGCGTACTGGGATGATACCGCATTCAAGACCAAGTCGGAGCAGATGAAGTAGAATCGCGGCAAGCTACGAGTTGTACATACTTCTGGCTCGCAGTCTTTTCAGGAGGATAAGTCGGTATGCATTTATATTTAGTTTAGTTTAATATTAAACTGCAACTATAGTAAAGTAAGGTGATATTATTTAATGTATATGATTTAGGCCATGCGGAGTAGCTTGGGTCGACCTCCTACTATGATGGAGTTCTGGGATAGAGTCCATACGCCAAAGGACTCTACTTCGGGATCGACGATATCTCCAGCAGCACTAGCTATACGAGTAATACATTTACTATAATAAATATTAATTAGGATCATATTACGTAATTTATATGATGATATCAAGTTAACTTGCATGTACATATATTAAATGTGACGCCCCCAAAATAGGCTCAATACCAACCCATTTTGAGTCGCCAAATACATGGTACAGAATCCAAATACAATCTTTCATATCAAACGGTCGTGCAAAATACGACCACACAACTGTGAGTGTCAATACAGACATGTAAAAAATATTAACATTCAAACTAAGTCCTCATTACATTTATTATCACACTATTTTTTTAAAAAAAATAGTGAGGACTTCTATAGCTCTAACTCGGACCATCACTCCATTCCCCGACTAGTACCCGCGATATTCTCATTTCCTGAAGAGAACAATGGAAGAAAAGGGTGAGCTCAACTAGCCCAGTAAATAATATTATGACTAAGATAATGAAGAATAAATTATCGTTAGTCTTCAATAAATCAGATAAAATATTATGGACAACCAGTTTTAGATCAACAACTAAAGCGAAAATGACAATTCATAAGAAGAGTTAAGTAGAGAATGATGTCTACTATTTTCTATAACTTAAAAGTCCATCATCAATATTTTATCCCTGTAACATCAATCAATATTCATCTCGAATCAAATATTCATCTTTTGCATTACGGCCAAAGATATTCATTTGTATCACTAGTTGGTCATGCTCATCTCAACACCTGTCCATCTTTGCACTACAGGCCAAAGATATTCATCAGGTAATCATTCATCTTTGAACTACAGGCCAAAGATATTCATCAAGTAATCATTCATCTTTGCACTACAGGCCAAAGATATTCAGTTATATCACCTTTTAGGACTGAGCATGATAAAAACAATACGAATAACGAATTCAGTGAGATAAAAGACAAATATTAGAGAATTTATCCAGAGTTCAAGAATGAAGATCAAAACCTAGATCCAATCAAAGATGATTTGGAAAGAAAAAAAATATTTTTTATCGTAAATAGTACCCCGTGAATAGTAACTCGTGAATAGTAACTCGGCATGAAAAGATAAAAATTCCACAAGAAAGTTCAGACCAATATTCTAGTGAAATAAAATTAGATGAAGCGCAAAACTCAAGGAATTTCTGATCATTTCAGGAATTCTAAAAGTAATACTTACCGTAGTAAGTTTAGAGTTAGGAATCTGAAATGAAACAATATACGAAACTGCAATTGGATTTTCACCCGTCTAGCGGTAGTCCGTTCAGACAGATTATTTTCACAATTTAATAACAACTGAATACGAAGCGTTATTCACCAGGCATGCAGTAGTCCGCGTAGATAGGTTATTCCCACAGAATAATAAAGAATGGAATAACAACAGGATTTCACCATGCATGCGGTAGTCCGCGTAGACAGGTTATTCCAACAGAATAATAAAGAATGAAATAACAACCCTTACGAATATTGAAAGAAAATAACTCTCTTCATGAATACGAAAGAAATAATACCCCTTACCTTAAAAATTTAGAGACTGCATTAGTATAATAGCAGAATACTCTTCTTCTTTCTCTTTTATTCTCTCTATACTTTCTCTCTCTATAGCTTTAGCGAATTGGTGAGAAATAATGAAGAAATGAGCTTCTATTTATAGGCTCGGCAGAGTAAGGGTAAAATAATCTTTTTGCCATAATTTATGACATCATCGCTTACATCATCGATCCTATGACATCATTGCTTACCTCATCGCTCCGATGACATCTTTGCTTACCTCATCGCTCCGATGACATCATTGTTTGCATCATAAGAGTTCAAATTCAATTTGCACTCTTCCTCCTCGTTTAACTTTTATACCATGAATTTACTATAATATTGTTACCATTCAAATTATAAAAATCATACTATTATATAATCACATCATACTACTATAATGTAATATTATAATAATATATTTGAATGAATTATTTTATCGGACAAGATAAAATACCAACTTTCAACAAATATCACATGTTAAAAATTCCTCCGTTTAAATCCACAGTGATTAAATATTTCCTTGTCATATATATCAAAAATTAATTATTTACAAATAATATTACAGAACTACAATATTGACAACCAGGTCATTCTCCTTACTGGCGTGCAATTAATCAACCTCTTTCCTAGACAGAACTTCCTTAGACATTGCCAATAATGCTATCTAATAATATTATTCAAATAATATGAATTATTAATTTGATAATTTAAAATAATGTGCAATGACAATTATTGAATCAATAATATAAAATAGCAAAGAAGCACTTATTGATATAAAATATCAACGTAGCAAATATTGAACCAATAAAATATTATACAATTATTGAATCAATAATATAAAATATTGAACAGTAATTACTGTAATAATAATTGAGTAAGTGCCTTCTTAATTAAGAATTAATAATTCGAAATACTGTGCAATATCGTGTGCTACTGTGCAACACCACGTATTACTGTATTTTAACCGCCGGGTATTTCAACAGTACTAACGGTAACAGTTTTACCGTTATTTTTATTAAAAGGTTACTTCTGTCGCTTTCTATATCCGACATTCATTTCATTGTGGGGTCCACCAATGACTGCGCCGTCGTACGAATATTCTCTGACAAAAAGAATATTCCTCGACCAAACGAATATTCCCCGACACAACGAATATTTTATAACCACTTGCTTACTTTGTAAACTTTGCACATTTCACCTATAACTTATCACATTTATCAAATCAACACCTTACTATTTTAAAAAAAATATATAAAGAAAATTAAATTTTATTTATAAAATTTGGGGTCTTATATTAAATTACAGGACCGGTTTGAGAAGCTTTGCAGCCAGCGTATAGCGAAGTTGCAGGCTTCTAGGGGCGATGCTGAGACTTTAGATTCCACCGTCCCTCCACCCGAGATTAGTTTATCTAAGGAAGAGGAGACGGCCCTTTGGGTCGCGTCTCAAGATACTCCCACTAGCACTACCGACCGGTATCGAGTTCTGGGGTTGCCGAGGATACCAGCCTATACACTGCCAGGAGGTATAATATTTTAGTTTATTTCTTGTTTATGAATAAAGTAAACTTATAATATTATTCATGTTATATTTATTTTTATAAGCTTTAGCCAGCGTCTGCGTCCGAGAGACCCCGCAGGACCATCACATACGGGCGCTGGCTTAGACGATGCTTTGTTCCAGCGGGTTATGGTTGCGGTGTCAGAGAGGTTTGAGACCAATTCGCTATTCCATTGTTAGGACCTGCCCAGCCGTTCTCGCCTCCATCAGCTTGCGCAGGACGTTGCAGCTGGTGCCACCGCCGAGAGTACGGGTATCCCTCCGGAGCAGTGGACCTCGATACGCGACGAGATTGTTCGGATGGTGGTTACCTTAGTCGAGGAAGCGTTTGGGCCGATGTTGAGTCAGCGCTCGACTGCTCAGGTATACTATTCGTTTTAAATTCAAATATATTCTGCATGTTATTTAATTTTCATTTAGTTATCTTTAACTGAATCATATACATGGACTAATGAGTTACATTATATTGTATCAACAGGATGACGAGCGGACTGACGAGCGGGATGACGATGATGGCGATTTTCATACTCCAGAGCAGAGTCGACGCCCGCCCGATGATCCTCCTCACACCGGGGGACTCTACTAGCTTGACTTAGTTTACATTCTTTTGTAGTTTACATTATTTTTGACTTAGTTTACATTCTTTTGAGTTATATTATTTTGTAGTTTACATTATTTTTGACGTATTGTAGTTTAAACCTTGTCATTACTTTAGTTTGAAATATCTCTTTACTTTAGTTTTGTTGCAGTTTGACATTTAATTTAATTTAGCTTAATGGGATGTTTGATATAGTTAAGTTTAGATTAATGGGATGTTTTTGACATTTTTACTTCTCATTTAGTTGGTTTTTGACATATTGTTGGCCTTGGTAATTGTAATTCATGTTATTGGGCCTTATTAAGTTAATTGTAATTCATCTCATTTAGTTACTTCCCATTTTTACTTTAATTTTGTTTATGTTTAGTTTAAATTAATGGGATTCATTTTGGCCATATTGTTAGCTTGTCTATGTGTTGTTGGGAAAAAATGAACAGGTACAGGTATAAAAGATGTGGTAAATCCCTGGATATTGCAATAACAAATAAAACATTTTAAAAAAAAATTACACTATTCTCGACGGATTTTCGTCAGACATTAACCCTTATCATTTTGGTCATGTGCCACTTGTCACAACTATTCTCGACGGAATAGTGGTAATATCGACGGACTTCTATCGAATTTAAGGCCTTTACCATTTTTGACAGACTGCCACGTGGCATGCTTATCATCGACAGAATATCCTCGACGGTTTATCTTCAGTCGGGAATAGGTTAAACCTGACTGAATATTCGGTCAAAGATAATTCCGTCGAGTTTAAGTATCCTCGACCGAAAGGCCGACGGACTTAATTTCGACCTGCTTATATACGACCGAATTTTCGATCGAATATTCCGTCGGAATTTAGGTTAACCTCGACGGAATATCCGTAATACCAACAAAATATTCCGTCGAAAATAACCTTTTTTGTTGTAGTGTAATGTAATATTATAATAATATATTTGAATAAATATTTTATCGGAGAAGATAAAAAGTCGACTTTCAACAAATGTCTCGTACTAAAAATTCTTCCCTTTATATCATACTTGAATAAATATTTACTTATCAAATTTATCGACAATCAATTATTATTCACAATTAATATTATAGAATTATAATATTGACAACCAGGTCGTTCCCAGGAAAGAGGGGGCTTTCCGATAAAGATTTCTCCTTATTGGCACGCAATTATATAACCTAACCCCTTTCCTCGACAGAACTTCCTAGACATTATCAATAATGTTATCTAATAATATCATTTCAATAATATGTGTGACAATTATTGATTTAATAATGTGAAATTCTGTGCAGTGATTATTGTGACAATTATTGCATCAATAATATAAAATATCAATGTAGCAATTTTTGAATCAATAATATAAAATATTGAACAGTAATTATGAATATAGCAATTATAAAATATTAAATAGTAATTACTATAACAATTATTGAGTAAGCGACTTCTTATGTAAGAATCAATAATTAAAAATACTGTGCAATACCGTGAACAATGCGTATTACTGTATTTTTATCACTGGGTATTTTAACAGTTTAATGGTAAAAGTTTTGCCGTTATTTTTATAAAAAGTTTACTTCTGTCGCTTTCTTTATCTGACATTCATTCCGTTGTGGGGTCCATCAATGACTGCGCCGTCATACGAATATTCTCTGACAAAAAGAATATTCCTCGATCAGACAAATATTCTCTGACACAACGAATATTTTATAACCACTTGCTTACTTTGTAAAATTTGCATATCTCACCCATAAATTATCACATTTATCAAATCAACACCTTAATATTTCAAAATATTATATAGAGGAAATTAAATCTTTATTTATAAAAGTTGGGGTCTTACAACCTCCCCTCCATATGAAATTTCATCCTCGAAATTGACGTACGTACTTGGTATGTCGAAAAGGTGAGGATACCTCGCTTTCATTTCTGATTCTAACTCCCAGGTCATTTCCTCGATATCATGGTTCCTCCACAAAACTTTAACTTGAGGTATAATCTTTGAGCGTAGGACATGTTCTTTCTTATCCAAGATCTTCACAGGTACCTCCTCATACGTTAAATCTTCGGCTATCTCGTCTGGTTCTAACTCAATAATGTGGTTTGGGTCTTTCACATATTTACGAAGCATGGATATGTGAAAAATATTATGAACACGAGACATGCTTGGAGGTAAGGCGAGTCTATAGGCTACAGTTCCTACTCGGTCAATGATCTCAAATGGACCGATAAATCGTGGGTTGAGCTTTCCTCTCTTTCTGAATCTCGTAACTCCTTTCCATAGAGCAACACGTAACAATACATGTTCTCCAACATTAAATTCCACGTCCCTTCAATGAAGATAAGTGTAACTCTTTTGTCAATCTTGTGCTGTTTGTATACGTTGCCGGATTATTTAAATCTTTTCTATAGTCATACGTACTAACTCCGGTCCCAACAATGTTGCTTCACCCACCTCGTCCCAGCATACTGGAGATCGACACTTTCGTCCGTACAATGCCTCGAATGGAGCCATTCCTATACTTGCTTGATAACTGTTGTTGTAGGAGAATTTCACCAGTGGTAAGTACTTATCCCAACTTCTTTTGAAGTCTAGATCACAAAGTCTCAATAGATCTTCAAGAGTTTGAATAGTCCTTTTCGATTACTTGTCCGTTTGAGGATGATATGCAGAACTGAATCGTAAATCGGTGCCCATAGCTTTCTGCAAACTGACCCAAAATCGTGAAGCAAATCTTGGGTCTCGATCCGATACTATGGATGCAATCTCATAATTTCGTTTATGTACATACGAGCAAGACGTTTAAGTGAATAAGTTTCTCGTATAGGTAAGAAAATAGCAGACTTGGTTAATCTATCGACAATAACCCAAATTGCATCTATGCATTGAGAAACCTTAGGAAGACCCGTAACGAAATCCATGTTGACGTGTTCCCACTTCCATTTTGGAATCTCAAGTGGTTGCAATGGACCCTTTGGCACTTGATGCTCCGCCTTGACATGTTGACACGTTAAACACCTCGAGATAAACTTCGCGATCTCTCTCTTTATATTGCTCCACCAAAATGTATGTCAAAGATCACGATACATTTTGGTACTTCTAGGGTGGATTGCGAACGGTGTGTTGTGTGCATCCATCATGATTTTATACTTCAAATCAGAATCGTTAGGAACACAAAGTCTGGAGTTGACTCAAAGTATTCCTTCTTCATCGATTCTTGCTTCTGGAATAGCACCTTCTTGCACTTTCTTCTTCATATTCATCAGTTCCGGGCCTGTAGCTTGAGCAGCTTTAACTCTATCAATTAAAGCTGGTTCCACGGTATATTTGACATCATCATGTGGGTCTCTGGAGTCTTTAACTCTATCTCCATCCTTTTTAAGTCACACAAAATGGGCCTTTGTGTTGACAACATCGCACTCGTACACGAATACAATCTTCTACTCATTGCGTCAGCTACCACGTTTGTTTTTCCAGGATGGTATTGGATGGTATGATCGTAATCTTTCAACAGCTCAAGCCAACATCGTTGTCCCATGTTGAGTTCCTTTTGAGTGTGAAAAAATATTTAAGGCTCTTATGATCAGTGTAGATCTCCACTTTCTCCCCATACAGGTAGTGTCTCCAGATCTTCAATGCAAAAACAACAGCTGCCAAATCTAGATCATGAGTAGGATAATTTCTCTCACATTCTTTGAGTTGTCGGGAGGCATAGGGTATGGCTTTCCCATGTTGCATGAGAACACATCCTAACCCTTTGCCTGAAGCATCGTTGTAGATGACAAAACCATCCGAACCAGATGGTATTGTCAGAACAGGTGCTGAAATGAGTCTCCTTTTGAGCTCTTGGAAGCTCTTCTTGCATTCCTCGTTCCATCCGAATTTTGTATCTTTTCGAGTCAGCTGAGTTAATGGAGTAGAGATTCGAGAAAATCCTTCCTCGAATCTCCGATAATAACCAGCTAAGCCCAGAAAGCTACGTACTTCGGTTACCGACTTAGGTTTCTCCCAACTTTGTATTGCTTCAATCTTCGTCGGATCAACTGATATTTCATGTTTCGATACCACGTGCCCAAGGAATGCTAATTCCTCAAGCCAGAACTCGCATTTCTTTAACTTGGCATATAGTTTGTTTTCACGAAGCTTTTGAAGTATCGGCTTCAAGTGGTGCTCATGATCTTCACGGCTTTTAGAGTAAATGAGGATGTCATCAATAAAGATAACCACAAAATAATCTAAATATTCCTTGAATATTCGGTTCATCATATCCATGAAGGCCGTAGGAGCATTAGTCAATCCAAAAGACATGACTAAGAATTCATAATGCCCGTATCAAGTTCTGAAGGCAGTCTTCGGAGTATCATCAGTTTTAATCTTTAACTGATGATATCTAGAATGAAGATCGATCTTTGAGAAGAATTGCGCACCTTGCAACTGGTCGAACAGGTCATCAATGCGAGGTAGCGAATACCTATTCTTGATGGTGGCATGGTTCAACTCCCGATAGTCAATACAAAGTCGCATACTCCCATCTTTCTTCTTTACGAATAAAATATGAGCACCCCAAAGAGATGTACTAGGACGTATAAAACCGATGTCTAACAACTCCTGTAGTTGGACCTTTAACTCTTGAAGTTCAATAGGATCCATTCGATATGGGGTTTTAAAAATGGGTTTTGTACCGGGTTCAAGGTCAATAAAGAATTCAACTTCACGTTCTGGGGGTAGACCGGGAAGTTCTTCGGGAAATACATCAGGAAACTCATTAACAACAGAAATATCATTCAAATCTAACGTATTCTGGTTTAAATTAGTGACATGGGCTAAGAAAGCTTGACATCCGTTTTCAATAAACGAATAGCTTTATGACTTGAAATAACATTGATTGATTTTAGTGGTTTGGTTGTTTGAATTCGCACAACAGGTTGGTTAGGAATATTAAAACTAACAACCTTACGAAAATAATCAATTTTGGCGTAATAAGTGGTTAACCAGTCAATTCCTAAAATCACATCAAATGCAAGTATTTTCAAAGAAATAAGATCAATATGTAATGTGAGAGTGCCTATTTGAATCAAATAAGATTTGTAAACTGCGGACGTAACGAAGGTTTCTCCTAACGGAGTTTCAACAGATAAGTCAAAGTCTAATTTCTCAGAAGTCAAGTTCAAACGTTGAGCACAAGTAGGTAAAATAAAAGAATGGGTAGCACCGGTATCTAATAAGGTATAGACTTCGCAAGAGTTTATGATTAGCTTACCCGTGATCACCTCGTTCGGGTTCCTCGCGTTTTGGACAGTCACGACAAACGCTTTTCCAGGAACCACCGACTTTGACTTGTCCGGGACAACCTTTGGAGTCACCATCCCCGCTGGACTTGGTTTTGCTACAGGACACACTCGAGCTATGTGACATTCCTTTCCACAGTTATAGCACACCTTGGATTACTGTGTACAGTTAGGCCTGATGTGTCCCTCTTGTCCGCTTTTATAACATATGATCGGTGGTCATTCTCCTCCCCTAGAAACTGCTGTTGATGGTGGTGTCGATGTCTTCACGTTGTCATTGTTGTACCTTCTCTTTTTGAAATCTCTCCCCGACTCACTTCTTCTATTATTATGGCCATGATTACCACCGGAGTGGTTACCGCTTCTGGCCTGATAACTTCCCACACGCTGATTTTTATTGTTCCGATGACTGTTGCCACCAGTACGACCTTGGTTGTTGTCCCTTGGTTGAACATACTCATTATCTCGTTCTAATAATTGGGCCCTATTCACCACATCTGAATACAAACAAAATTTGTAAGAAATAAGGTACTGACGAATTTCTGGTTTCAAACCTCTCAGAAACATTCTTGTCAGACGTTCCTCGTTATCCACCAGATGAGATGTAAACCGGGATAACTCCGCAAACTTAGTCTCGTATTGGAACACCGTCATGTTATTCTGTTCCAGTTTGATAAACTCTACCTCCTTCATATGACGAATACTTTCTGGAAAGTACTTGTCATTGAACAATTTTTGGAACTCTTCCCAAGACATCTTGAGTGCTGAAGGCTGAGTACGCTTCACAGATTCCTACCAGTAATCTGCCTCTTAACGGGACATAAAGGTGGCAAATGGAACCTTTTGCTCCTCCGTGCATCCCAATACATCAAATATCTTGGTAATTTGCTTAACCCACATTTCTGCCTTGATTGGATCTGGTTTTCCCAAAAACTCTGGTGGTCCCAACTCTTTGAATTGCTTGGCAGTGACAAGCCGCGAGTTTCCATTATTTTCACCTGTATTTTGAACACGATTCTCCCTCGTCTGGTTTTGCATGAACTGCAAAAAGCTTCTAAACATCCCATCATTCATCGTTTGATCGATGGTGTTGTTTACAGAAAAAATGTTGCCTTCCTGTTGCACATTATCCTAGTTGGTGATTTGTAGTGTCTCAACGGTCTCAAATGCTCCATTGTTTAAATTTTCAGCTGCCATTCTCAAATACTGCCATAAAACAAGGGTTAATTAAACAAATTGACATATCACATATCAACTCTATGTTCCGACCGAACAATTAAATACCAAATAAGCTTAGGTAGGACACACTAGCGAAGGATTTACTCGTCTCTCCCCTTCAAGTTCTATTCCCAAATCTCCGTCAGAGATCATATCCCTAAGCTCTGATACCAACTGTGACACCCCCAAAATAGGTTCAATACACAACCCATTTTGAGTCGCCAAATACATGGTACAGACTCCAAATACACATCTTCAAATTCCAACTATTATACGGTCGTGCAAAATACGACTACACGAATGTGAGCGTTAATACAAATATTATGTAGAAAATCTAAACGCTCAAATTCATGTCTCATTAATTAAAATTATTAACACACTATTTTATAAAATAGTGAGAACTTCTACAGCTCTATGTCGGACCATCACTCCATTCCCCGACTAGTCCTAGCTATATTCTCATTTCCTGAAGAGAACATTGAAAGAAAATGGTGAGCTCAACTAGCCCAGTAAGAATATTATGACTAAGATAATGAAGAATAAATTATCGTTAGTCTTCATTAAATCAGATAAAATATGATGGACAACCGATTTTAGATCAACAACTGCAGCGGAAATAACAATTCGTTAGAAGAGTTAAGTAGAGAATAATGTCTACTATCTTCTATGATATCAAAGTCCATCATCAATATTTTATCCCTGTAACACCAATCAATAATATTTTCAATCAACGAATTATCCATGCACTACGGGTTAAGGATATTTATTTATATCACCAGTGGTCATGATCATGTCAAACACCTGTCTATCTTTGCACTACAGGCCAAAGATATTCATAAATCAATAGCTCATCTTTGCACTACGGGCCAAAGATAACTTTCATCATAATATAGGACTGAGGATGATGAAAAATAATATAAAAAACGAATCCAGTGAGATCAACGACAAATATTATAGAATTTATCCAAAGTTCAAAAATATCCAAGTTGTCAATATAGAGATCAAAACATGGATACAATCAACGATAATTTGGATAAAAAAAAAATAACTTAATTTTTTTTCTCGTGAATAGTAACTCGTTAAGAAAAGATAAAAATTTCATAAAAAGTTCAGACCAATATTTCAGTGAAATGATATTAGATGAAGCGCAAAACTCAAAGAATTTCTGATCACTTCGGGAATTATTGAAGCAATACTTACCGTAGTAAGTTTAAATTTAGGAATATTAAATGAAATATTATCACTTTCATAATATGGAATATAGAAGAAAATAATATTCTTTATGAATATTGAAAGAAAATAACATCATTTACGAGAAAAATAATATCATTTACCTTAGTAAAATACTAGATCTGACTGAAATATCGGATATTATGCTGAAGAATTCTTGCACTGTTATCAACACTCAAAATATCTAGATACTCACAAGAAATACACTAAATAGTATAGAGAAAGAAATTTTTGATTCTGGTGTGATTTTCATTTCTAACTAAGCACCATATTTATAAGAAATGCTTAGCACACCAGGATTGACAAATGCAACTCGGTGGCTTTTCAGCACATCATACTTTGAAAAATGAGCACACCACCTTTGAAATAACTCCCAGCACACCATTATTGAACTAAAGATTCCCACCACATGTTTATAATATATATATATATATATATATATATAACATTTATAGTTATTAAAAGAATTTCAATTCCATTTTTTTTCTCTTCCACCTCATTTTCTTTTTATACAATAAAAATAATGTCATTATCTAAAATATAAAATTATACTATTATATTATCACATTATACTATAATATATTTGAATAAATATTTTATCGGAGAAGTTAAAATGCCGACTTTCAACAAATGTCTCATACTAAAAATTCTTCCCTTTATATTATACTTGAATAAATATTTACTTATCAAATTTATCGACAATCAATTATTATTCACAATTAATATTATAGAATTACAATATTGACAATCAGGTCATTCCTAGGAAAGAGGGGGCTTTCCGATAAATATTTCTCCTTATTGGCGCGCAATTATATAACCTAACCTCTTTCCTCGACAGAACTTTATAGACATTATCAATAATGTTATCTAATAATATTATTTTAATAATATGTGTAACAATTATTGATTTAATAATGTGAAAAACTGTGCAGTGGTTACTGTGACAATTATTGCATCAATAATATAAAATATCAATGTAGGAATTATTGAATCAATAATATAAAATATTGAACATTAATTATCAATGTAGCAATTATAAAATATTGAACAGTAATTACTGTAACAATTATTGAGTAAGGGACTTCTTATCTAAGAATCAATAATTAAAAATACTGTGCAATACCGTGAACAACGCGTATTATTGTATTTTTATCACCAGGTATTTTAACAGTTTAACGATAAAAGTTTTGCCGTTATTTTTATAAAAAGGTTACTTCTGTCGCTTTCTATATCTGACATTCATTCCGTTGTGGGGTCCATCAATGACTGTGCCGTCGTACGAATATTCTCCGACAAAAAGAATATTCCTCGACCGGACAAATATTCTCTGACACAACGAATATTTTATAACCAGTTGCTTACTTTGTAAAATTTGCACATCTCACCCATAACTTACTACATTTATCAAATCGACACCTTACTATTTCAAAATAATATATAGAGAAAATTAAATCTTTATTCATAAAAGTTGGAGTCTTACATATATAGTATCCATTTATTTTTCCTAACATATTTTACCCATGATTAGTTTAGAAAGTTTCTTCATATTAAACTTCAGGCCATCCGGGGTATATCATAATGTTGCCAATTGATGCTATGGATTGGAAGGAAAGGTTTGCGGTTTTATAAAAAGTCATCTTGTTTTTTGGCTGGCAGAAGTACAGACTCAGCAAAAATTTACCATGACAAGTAAATACTAGGACAAACAAAACTGGTTTGATGTTAATATATTAATGGACACATCATATTATACATCAGTTTTGGGGGGTAGAACATAACAATGAATTGCTAATGTAGGAATGGTTGCAATGGCGTGAGAAAGGATCCCTGAAGCAGCCGGAACAATTCACACGAGTAATTCAACATTGGACATCAAACAAATAATAAGTATGAGCGCAAGAGCCTTATCATACTTATTCTTAATTATTTTATATTTCATAATTTATTTTACATTTATCTGAACGTCTTGTATTTATATTTCAAGCAATCCGCTAGTTGAACCACAAACACGTAATAAAAAGGCCAAACTTGAATCCCTGCCATGCTATCCAAATCACACAAGGAACCAAATCATGTAAAGGAATCCAAATCAAACAATATCAACAACCTAGGTTCCATGATGCTAAACAATTTCTAAATTTTATTTAAACAATTGAGACCAATATAAGACTTTTATTAGAGTTATTCTGGAGGTCCTCAGTTTTTTATTTATTATTTTTGATGATAAGAATTCAGTCCACAATCATTTTGAAACTTACATATAAAGGCGTATGTTAACGCCTGATTTTGTATGCCTGACGAAATCACCCAAAAAGGCAGGCCAAAACAGCGCCAACGGTTGATTGTATTGTTGTGAATTCAAACCCACGAAATATATTCACATAAACATAAATAAAGAGATAAAATATGAACACAAGATTTACGTGTAAACCCAATTGGAAAAAAACCACGGGGAGAGAGAGTAATCCACTATAATAATATTGGGAGTACAAGTTGTATATTTGTGTTGTATCTCTTGTGCTCTGATGTATGATAATCCTTGCTTGTAGCTGTATATATAGAAGTCACCTCCACCCGAATCCAACTAAGAGAAAGGACTCCTTATCCCTCCAAATAAGGAAACACAATCCTATTTTAATAAGGACTCTATCACTTGTGACAATAAATACATATGGGTCGGACCATTAAATAGATTGGGCTACACCATGACCAGACCCAAATAATCACATCCCAACATTGCCCCCCAGTCTCTTATTTATTAAGGAATTTATAAATAAGAGAGTAAAAAAAGTCTCGTCGGGATTTTATCCTCGGGATTTTATCCTCGGGATTTAATCGCCGTAAAATTTTATCACCGTAGGATTTTAATCGCCGTATAATTTTAATCCTCGTAGGATTTTAATCGCCGTAGAATTTTAATCGCCGTAGGATTTTAATCCTCATAGGATTTTAATTGCCGTAGGATTTTAGTTCTCTTGCTTTGGGCTGATCTGGGCAGCTGTCTTCTTTAGCCTCCATCTCCTCAGATCCCGGCCTTCTGTCTATACTCATTGATCCGATTTGCATTCTGACCTCCTTCGATTTCCCCATATGCAATTTGTATTTTGTCATGTGTCGATGGCCAGCCATGTGTCCATCGCACTTTTGATGCATAAGGATCAGGCAATTATGCTCAGCATCGAATTCGTTCCACTCCAGCTTCATGTGCAGGGATAGTTTTTGTGCCCTTCTCCTCTCATGCAGTCCCTGTCTTGATTAGACAATTCAAGATTGGCAGGAGTGAGGTGTATCTTAAAGTCTAGTGGATGTAAAAAGCAAGTGTATATATAGACATATAAGTTGCTAAAAAAAAATCAGCCACCAGTATGCAACCCCACCATAAAACCCACAATGCAAGACAATTATACCAAGCCCTTAATTATATAACTTGTAAATATATGGAGGGAGTAGAGAGAGAATCAACTGGGTCTTTAATACGAGTACTTATAAAGCCATGTCACCCAACAATCCATGCATATATGCGAAGTAATTATAAATAATATTACGAGAATACCACAGCTTTAAATATTACGAACGAATGAATAAAAAATCTCATGCACTCGTTGGATCAATAATAGAAATCTCATGCACATGCTGGATATACATTATTGATCAGATAAAAAGAAAGAGAGAAACAACTTAGCTTTATATGTTGGCTCTTTTTCTTGAGAAATCGGTGATTTTAATTCGACACTAAAACAAGTGTCTTGTTTCCCACAGACGGCGCCAATGTTAATGCCTGATTTTGTACGCCTGACGAAATCACCCAAAAAGGCAGGCCAAAACAGCGCCAACGGTTGATTGTATCGTTGTGAATTCAAACCCACGAAATATATTCACATAAACATAAATAAAGAGATAAAATATGAACACAAGATTTACGTGGAAACCCAATTGGGAAAAAACCACGGGGAGAGAGAGTAATCCACTATAATAATATTGGGAGTACAAGTTGTATATTTGTGTTGTATCTCTTGTGCTCTGATGTATGATAATCCTTGCTTGTAGCTGTATATATAGAAGTCACCTCCACCCGAATCCAACTAAGAGAAAGGATTCCTTATCCCTCCAAATAAAGAAACACAATCCTATTTTAATAAGGACTCTATCACTTGTGACAATAAATACATATGGGTCGGACCATTAAATAGATTGGGCTACACCATGACCAGGCCCAAATAATCACATCCCAACAGCGTAGATATTGCATACCTACACTTTTCTTTAGAGGTTTATCTTTTGAAAAAAATCACAACAACACAAGCTGTTAAAAAATGATTTCAACAAACAGGAGCATACTAATCAAGGCAGGCCTAAAAACCTCATTCATTAAGCAGAAATATGAGGATATGTAATTACACTTAACTTAACTGAACTAAACCATATCAATACAACACAAACTGAACCACAACAATACAAAGCAATACAAACCACACAAACTTAAATACACAGTGCTTAGAACGACATCCACATTAACATAAATACAAAAATAGAATCATTTTGAAACTAGTAACTGAGTTACTAAATCAACGTATTACAAAAGTTAGTCAAATATACATTCACTAGTTTTCATTTGAATCCAAATCTATAGTTTGTTCGTTACAAATATATTTTTTAGGAATGTCCCTAGCTTTGCACATCCTAAGCTCATGTGCTATTCTAAATCTAAAAATATAAGTCTAGTTAAGAGTCCACCTAGGTTCCTTCATGATGTTTATACGGTGCAAAAATAAATCTACATACTTTGCAACATATATGCCACAATCGTCTTCGTTCCATTGCCTAGGCCTATTCACACAAACTTCAACTTTCAGCTTCGATTTTGGCCATTTTGCTGTAGGATTTGCCTGACGAAGCAGCAAAGGAATTAACTCCACCTATAAACCACAAACCCATTATTTATAATTTCGAAGTATACAATATATGTCTGTGTAATGACATGAAAAATAAGAAATATATTAATGAAATCACCACAACCGTAAAGAAGTTTTGGTATAAATTTGATAATGGCATTAATGGTTTGTCATCATAAAGTGGGTCAAATAGCATTACTTTCCACTTGTTGACACTCCAAATAAATAAGCAAAAATGATTGTTGCGTTCGTTGAAGACTAGAACGAATATGTAATGACACTCATGTACTGGGGCACCAACTGGAGGCTTGATGTAACATCTTAGAAAGTTGCGTATGGTTGGCATGTTTACTCCTGCACTCGGTAAGGTTTGGGTTCCTAACAACGCAAAGTACGTTGGCATAAAATAAAATGGAGCACGTCTTTGGATACATTCCTTACACATTTTAGCTTTTCTGTCACGCAACAACAACAAATATGCATCCAAGACATGTTCCCATTGTGACGCTCCCAAAACAGGTTCAGTTCACAACCCATTCTGAGTCGTCAAATACATGTTACAGAATCCAAATACAAATCTTTATTATATTAAACCGTCGTGCAAAATACGACCACACAAACTATGAGCTTTAATACAGATCGCATATAATACGAAAATATAAACGCTCAAATTAGTCCTCATTACAATTATTATCACACTATTTTACAAAATAGTGAGGACTACTACAGCTCTATCTCGGACCATCACTCCATTCTCCGACTAGTCCCGGCGATATTCTCATTTTTTCTGAAGAGAACAATGGAAGAAAAGGGTGAGCTCAACTAGCCAGTAAAGAATATTATTACTAAGATAATGTAGAACAAATTATCCTTAGTCCTCAACAGAGAAAAATCTGATAGAATACAATAGACAACAAGTTTTAGATCAACAACTGCAGTGAAAATAATAATCCATTAGAAGAGTCAAGTAGAGAATGATGTCTACTATCTTCTAAAAGTCCATCATCAATATTTTATCCTTGTAATACCAATCAATAATATTTCCAATCAACGAAGTATCCATGTACTACGGGCCAAAGATATTCGTTTGTATCACCAGTGGTCATTATCATGCCAAACACCTGTCCATCTTTGCACTACGGGCCAAAGATATTCATCAATCAACTGTTCATCTTTGCACTACGGGCCAAAGATATTCATCAATCAACAGTTCATCTTTGCACTACGGGCCAAAGATAACTTTCACCATAATTTAAGACTGAGGATGATGAAAAATAATATAAAGAACAAATCCAGTGAGATAAAGGACAAATATTAGATATTCGTAATTTAATTTATCCAAGTTCAAGAATGTTCAATAATAATTAATTGTGGAGCAAAATTCAAGAATGAAGATCAAAACATGGATCCAATTTCAAGAATAAGATCCATAAAAGATAACTTGGACAAAAAAAAGAAAATTTAATTTTTTTGTGAATAGTATCCCGTGAATAGTACCCTATAACAATGAGAAAGAATCAGCAGTTTTCCAATAGTATGCTCATCATGAATTTTTTTAAAGACTTACTCCCTCCTTCAAAGAGGCTTTGAGCATTGAAAACAATTTTCAACATATTGTAGTCAAGCCCTCTTCCAGGTCCAAACCTCAGCTTATGTACTGCAGAATTCTAATGACATTCGCTGGCAAAAGGCTAGTCATCATATCTGTTTACTCCTTGGAAAAAATACACACACCACATGTAAAACTTATAAGTATATTGCTTCATCTTAGCTTTAACAGAATGTTTGATAGCGCTCAACCACCACCAAACATAAAAACAACTATAACCTATAAGAAAATAGCTAACTGGCATACCATTTATGTGTATAGATGACCGGAAAATTTACACTCGTAGACAGAGTTCTAATATGCATATCAAACTCAAATCAATATAATTTTTCACTACATGTCTCTCACACAGTATATCCACAATCTCATCAATACTTAAACCAGCATTCAACAATAAAGATCCACATTTTACCTATGATTAATATGTCAACTAAAAAAACTGACAACTTAACTATTAATGTACGTACAAGACTACAAAAACAAAAATCAAAAGCAAGATTCAACAACAAAAATCAAAAAAAAAAAAATTACCTGTGAGGAAATGTGAGGTACTTACTAATTAAATAAAAAACTTATCAAATAAATGCTGCTTAGGTTGATGTAGAACACAAATTTTGGTCAAAAAAATTAAATTTCCAAAACTTGTTGTCGATCTGCCTTCAAAATGCTTCAATTACCTACTTTTGCGAACATCCCCAATTTGATTTCACTAATTGCGAACAGCCCCAATTCGATTTCAAAGAACTAGGGAAAGATTTCGGACGATTTGACAGAGGACGATTTCACTACTTGCGAAACCCAAATTGAAATCGCAGAAGGGTTTTGACAGTGTTAAATTTGAAATCGCAGCAGAGTTTAACAGAGGAATCGCAGCAAGGGATTTCACAGTGTTAAATTTATGTTGTAGGTATTTAATTCGATGTCCGCTAGTTGAACTAGCGGACGAGGTTTTAAAAATGGATTAAATGGCTTGATTTGGATGCATACTTGTCCAATAAATGTTTTAAATGAATCCGCTAATTGAACTAGCGGAAGACGAATTAGTGTTTTAAATCTCAGGCCTTAATTTATGTAATGTATGGTGGAGATGCTATTTGCCCATTTTTCATCCATAGCAAATACATGCTATGGATCATTTCTCATATACACACACACATATATATATATATATATATATATATATATATATATATATTGTTAACGCCTGATTTTGTACGCCTGACGAAATCACCCAAAAAGGCAGGCCAAAACAGCGCCAACGGTTGATTGTATCGTTGTGAATTCAAACCCACGAAATATATTCACATAAACATAAATAAAGAGATAAAATATGAACACAAGATTTACGTGAAAACCCAATTGGGAAAAAACCACGGGGAGAGAGAGTAATCCACTATAATAATATTGGGAGTACAAGTTGTATATTTGTGTTGTATCTCTTGTGCTCTGATGTATGATAATCCTTGCCTGTTGCTGTATATGTAGAAGTCACCTCCACCCGAATCCAACTAAGAGAAAGGACTCCTTATCCCTCCAAATAAGGAAACACAATCCTATTTTAATAAGGACTCTATCACTTGTGATAATAAATACATATGGGTCGGACCATTAAATAGATTGGGCTACACCATGACCAGGCCCAAATAATCACATCCCAACATTGCCCCCCAGTCTCTTATTTATTAAGGAATTTATAAATAAGAGAGTAAAAAAAGTCTCGTCGGGATTTTATCCTCGGGATTTTATCGCCGTAAAATTTTATCACCGTAGGATTTTAATCGCCGTATAATTTTAATCCTCGTAGGATTTTAATCGCCGTAGAATTTTAATCGCCGTAGGATTTTAATCCTCATAGGATTTTAATTGCCGTAGGATTTTAATCCTCTTGCTTTGGGCTGATCTGGGCAGCTGTCTTCTTTAGCCTCCATCTCCTCAGATCCCGGCCTTCTGTCTATACTCATTGATCCGATTTGCATTCTGACCTCCTTCGGTTTCCCCATATGCAATTTGTATTCTGTCATGTGTCGATGGCCAGCCATGTGTCCACCGCACTTTTGATGCATAAGGATCAGGCAATTATGCTCAGCATCGAATTCGTTCCACTCCAGCTTCATGTGCAGGGATAGTTTTTGTGCCCTTCTCCTCTCATGCAGTCCCTGTCTTGATTAGACAATTCAAGATTGGCAGGAGTGAGGTGTATCTTAAAGTCTAGTGGATGTAAAAAGCAAGTGTATATATAGACATATAAGTTGCTAAAAAAAAATCAGCCACCAGTATGCAACCCCACCATAAAACCCACAATGCAAGACAATTATACCAAGCCCTTAATTATATAACTTGTAAATATATGGAGGGAGTAGAGAGAGAATCAACTGGGTCTTTAATACGAGTACTTATAAAGCCATGTCACCCAACAATCCATGCATATATGCGAAGTAATTATAAATAATATTACGAGAATACCACAGCTTTAAATATTACGAACGAATGAATAAAAAATCTCATGCACTCGTTGGATCAATAATAGAAATCTCATGCACATGCTGGATATACATTATTGATCAGATAAAAAGAAAGAGAGAAACAACTTAGCTTTATATGTTGGCTCTTTTTCTTGAGAAATCGGTGATTTTAATTCGACACTAAAACAAGTGTCTTGTTTCCCACAGACGGCGCCAATATTAACGCCTGATTTTGTACGCCTGACGAAATCACCCAAAAAGGCAGGCCAAAACAGCGCCAACGGTTGATTGTATCGTTGTGAATTCAAACCCACGAAATATATTCACATAAACATAAATAAAGAGATAAAATATGAACACAAGATTTACGTGGAAACCCAATTGGGAAAAAACCACGGGGAGAGAGAGTAATCCACTATAATAATATTGGAAGTACAAGTTGTATATTTGTGTTGTATCTCTTGTGCTCTGATGTATGATAATCCTTGCTTGTAGCTGTATATATAGAAGTCACCTCCACCCGAATCCAACTAAGAGAAAGGACTCCTTATCCCTCCAAATAAGGAAACACAATCCTATTTTAATAAGGACTCTATCACTTGTGACAATAAATACATATGGGTCGGACCATTAAATAGATTGGGCTACACCATGACCAGGCCCAAATAATCACATCCCAACATATATATATATATATATATATATATATATATATATATATATATATATATTGACAGGTATATCATTTTGAGTGTAATTTATGAAATTATTGGAGGTTCTAATATTGTTACAAGTTTGGACAGCAAAGTTGCTATGTTATTCAAAAAAATTGTGTTTTGAGGACATCTTTTAATGAATGCTAGTTCAACTTATTGTATTATTTTTATTTTTGAAGACATGTTGTGGTGAATGCTAATCTTTTATGGTTTATTATTGTATTAAATAGGAAAATTTCTTCTCTTTCTAACGAATTTAAAATTATTTTAAAATTAGTAAAATGTTATTTTTAATACAAATTTAATTAATATTGTCAACATAAAAATAAAATAAATTATAATAAATAAATCAAATTGGGTATGTTTGATGGATATTTGGTGGATAAAATAAATTATACTACCTCCGTCCCATAATAAATGCTAACACATCACTTATTTTGGAAAAAAATATCAAGGCTAAAAAAGCACTTATTATGGGACGGAGGTAGTAATAAATAAATTATATTGTTGGGTGGAATGGCTCTCCCTAACTTATTTCTTACACCAGCAGAACGGATGAAACACATATATAAGCTTGTCCTTTTATCTTCTTTCAAGTCTCTCTCTCTCTCCTTGATATCAATCGAGTGGGGTGTGTGGCGTTTGTTTTTCTTTTTCTTATCCTCATTTTCTTGCC
This sequence comes from Panax stipuleanatus, assembly GCA_020205555.1. Taxonomy (NCBI): domain Eukaryota; kingdom Viridiplantae; phylum Streptophyta; class Magnoliopsida; order Apiales; family Araliaceae; genus Panax; species Panax stipuleanatus. The sequence continues at coordinate 118,514,272 of CM035119.1, read as the reverse complement.
TTTGATTAAGTGAGTGGGCTGCCTCTTTTTATGAAAACAAGGTCTGCTAATGGATTTTTTTTAAAACCAGCATGTGAAGGGCGCTATATATATATATACATAAAATATATGTATATATGAAGTAAGTTTACAAAACTATTATTTTGAACATGTATTTTTCTCTCTTTTATATCTTCTCCAATTTTTCTACAAATAAATAACTACAATAAAACACTTTTCTATTAGAATTATTATCTGAATTGCTATCATAGATAATTCACCAAAAGCTTAATATATATTTTAGAGGTATATCGTCTGCAATCTATAACAAATCTATCGTGATGGAAACGATAAAAATCTTAAAGATAGAGATTACTTATATCATATCTTTTATTACGATATTAATTTTATGAAGCTACAGTTTTAACAATAGACATGCATGGGGACGGGGAATTTATTTGTCTTCATTTATGGGTCACAAATTTAGTTCATGGACGTAAAGGACGGGCAGAGGTGACAGAATACTTATGATTTAAATATTGTAAACATATTTTAAGCTTATAGGACTTGACTATTTATCAGATTTTGCACCATTTATTATAAAGATCTGACAGTTATTATTTAATTAAAATAATATAAAATCTTCATAACATAATATTACGGAACTGTGTTAAGGTAGGGAAATAGTGTTTCTGTTAGTTCAAAGTAGCAATATGTTTTTTCTTTCGAAACATTGTATTTATTTCTTTTTTAAAAATTTTGGCTGTTAGATCTTGTAGTCAACGTACAAAATTTGGTGGTCATCATTAATTATACTAAGGTTATATTTTTGATAAATAGATTTATAGTTGTACATAACAATCAATAACGAATTCTTCTAATAATAGTAACAGATAACCCATTTATTAAATTTTCAACTGTTTTTAAGCCATTAAATTTAAGCATCCACTACTATTAAAACATCTTGTTGGAGGTTGGAATTTTTTTGACTAATTAATTTTAAGCGGTTGTTTAAATGGGACTGAACGACTCACAAGCTGAATTAGAAAGACTTGTGAATAGTTTGACGTTTGAATCCGTCCCAATTCTATCTTAATCAGAAAAACCCAGTCAATTAATTTTTATGTTTTGCACTTAAATTTCCTCTCACAATTTATAAAACTGATTGACATTTTCTCATCAAGCAACGGAAATTTATTAATCCTAATCATTAAATACAATTAAAGGTAGATATTAAAATGAATTTCATCCATCCAATAAGTAGAAACTTGGAACTCCATCAATTGATCAGTTAACTATGAAAATAACATTGAACCACATGGTTTTATTGCCTTTGAGAGTACATTTACAAGGAGCCACAAATAATGGATTAGCAAAGAACTTAATAATCCGCCTGTTTCAATATATTAGTATTGATTTTTTGAAATAATCTTAAAATATTTTTAAACTTTAATTGATATATATATTCCTTTAAATTTAGTCAATAAAATAATAAATATTATAAATTATATTAAAATAACTACCCATTGTAAAATTTATTGTTTCTAATTTTTAATGAATAATTTCAAGGAAACTAATAAATTCACAACAAAAAATGATATTTTCACATGAAAACCGTCGCTATAGATTTTATAGCGACGGTTTTTCGACGGTAAAAACCGTCGCTATACATTTATAGCGACATTTTTCATGTGAAAATATCATAAAGTGTTATGGAAATGAAAGCAATGTATTCTCACTTCTTCGACATATCAGGTGCGTACGTCAATTTCGAGGACGAAATTTCATAAGGAGGGGAGGTTGTAAGACCCCCAATTTTATGAATAAAGATTTAATTTTCTTTATATATTACTTTGAAATAGTAAGGTGTTAGTTTGATAAATGTGATAAGTTATGAGAGATATGTGCAAATTTTTCAAAGTTAGCAAGTGGTAATAAAATATTCATTGTTGTCGGGGAATATTCGTTTGGTCGTGGAATATTTTTATTGTCGGGGGAATATTTGTACGACGGCGCAGCCATTTGTGGGCCCCACAACGGAATAACTTTCGGATATAGAAAGCGAAAGAAATAACATTTTTATAAAATAACTGTAAAACTGTTACCGTTAAACTGTTGAAATACCCGGTGATAAAAATACAGTAATACACATTGTTGCACAGTAGCACACGGTATTGCACAGTATTTTGAATTATTGATTCTTACGTAAGAAGGCATTTACTCAATTAGTGTTACAGTAATTACTGTTCAATATTTTATATTATTGATTCAATAATTGCTACGTTGATATTTTATATGATTGATTCAATAATTGCTACCGTTGATATTTTGTATTATTGATTCAATAATTGTCACTGCACAGTATTTCACATTATCAAATCAATAATTCATATTATTTGAATAATATTATTAGATAGCATTATTGACAATGTCTAAGAAAGTTCTGTCTAGAAAAGTGGTTAGTTAATTGCACATCAGTAAGGAGAAATTCTTATCAGAAGGCCCCCTCTTTCCTGAGAACGACCTAGTTGTCAATATTGTAGTTCTGTAATATTATTTGTGAATAATTAAATTGTTGATAAATATGATGAGTAAATATTTGTTCAATTTTGATATAAATGGGAGAATTTTTAGCATGTGACGTTTGTTGAAAATTGATATTTTATCTTCTCCAATAAAATATTTTTCAAATATATTATTATAATAATATAATGTGATAATATAATAATATAATTTTATTATTTAAATGGTAACATTTTTATAATAAATTCATGGTATAAAAATAAAATGAGGTGGAAGAAAAAAAATGAAATTGAAATTCTTTTAATAATGTTTTAATATATATATATATATATATATACATATATATATTATGTAAATAAACATGTGGTTTGAATTTTTCAAAAGTAGTGGGTGGAGTTAGGACGGAGCAAAAAACGGATAAAACCGAATAACCGAATCGTACCGAATTTTTTTAACTGAATTTTTTCGATTATTCGATTTTTCGTCGCAATTCGGTTATATTCGATTTTTTATCCGGTTTTCGGGTTACAATTCGATTTTCAGATTTTTGTTATTCGGTTAACCAACTAACCGAAATAAAAAAATTAAGGCTTAAATATTAAATAGACGTAGACTCTCATGTGGGCAGTGGGATCTCTCAAGTCTGATCTCAATTCTAACTTCTCACTCTTTAGTCTATTCTCTCTACTCTCTAGTCTAATCTTAATCCTTACTCCTCAGATCTAGAGTTCTCGACTCATCAATCATCTCTCAGATCTCAGATCTTTCATCTCACTCTCACTCTTTGCCCTAATCCAAAAGACAAAGGCCCAAAACCTTAGTCCCCAAATCAAAACTTCGCTCCTCCGAACGGACCTCATCCCAAAGACCCAAACTCAACTCCGGCACCAGAAAAGTTGTCGTCGTCTATTATCTCTCCTTGACGGTCTCTGACTCTCTATCTCCGATCGAGGTATGAGGTATCTAATAGACTACTGATATTTCCCTCCCCTGTTTCCGAGGTATGAGGTATTAGTTGAAGGAGTTGGCCTGATGTGTTGACTGTAAAGTCTGTAATGCGTTGTTGCTGAAGGAGTTGGTATTAGTATTGCTATATTAGTATTGTTGAATGTCCATGTATTAGTCATGTATTGTTGCTGAACATATTAGTATTGCTGTACAAGTAATGGGTTGTTGCTGATATTAGTATTGTTGTTGAAGGAGTTGGTCTGATGTGTTGCTGCTAATTAGTCATGTATTGTTAATTATTATGCTTGTCTTTATTTCGATTATTAACCAAATAACCGAATGGTAAATTCGATTATTCGGTTATTCGGTAATTCGGTTAGCTACTAATTCGGGTTACAATTCGGATATCAAAAATGGGTTGATTTCGGTTTTCGATTATAACCGAATAAGCTATTCGGTTCGGTTATAACCGAATTGCTCACCCCTAGTTGGAGTTGGTGGATTTTGAATTCATCCGTGGTGTGCTAATGGTAAATTAGTCAACATTGGTGTTCTGGAATTTTCTTATAAATAGGGTGCTTAGTTAAGAAATGAAAATCACACCAGAATAAAAAAAAATTCTCTCTATAATATCGAGCGTATTTCTTGTGAGTATTTAGATACTTTGAGTGTTTATAACAGTACAAGTTTTTCTCATCATTATATCCGATATTCCAGTCAGATCGAGTATTATACTGAGGTAAAAGATGTTATTTTTCTCGTAAATGATGTTATTTTCTTTTAATATTCATAATGAATATTATTTTCTTTCATATTCTATATTATGGAAGTAATAATATTTCATTTCATATTCCTAAATCTGAACTTACTACGGTAAGTATTGCTTCTATAATTCCTGAAATGATCAAAAATTTCTTAAGTTTTGCGCTTCATCTAGTATCATTTCACCGAAATAATTTTCTGAACATTTTATAAAAATTTACAACTTTTCATGACGAGTTACTATTCACGATATTTATTTTTTTTATCTTTGATTGGATCCAAGTTTTGATCTTCATTCTTGAATTTTGCTCCACAATTGATTATTACAGAGTAATATTGAACTTGGATAAACTAAATTAAGAATCCCTAATTTTTGTCATTTATCTCACTGGATTCATTATTTATATTATTTTTTATCATTCTCAGTCTTAAATGATGATATAACTGAATATCTTTGGCCTGTAGTGCAAAGATGAATGATTACTTGGTATCTTTGGCCTGTAGTGCAAAGATGAATGATTACCTGATGAATATCTTTGGCCCGTAGTGCAAAGATGGACAGGTGTTTGGAAGCTGTCGTTTACACTCCTAAATTAACCTCACTTTCACTTCACGAATTTAAATAGATAGCACAATATTAAGCAAGGATCGATCCCACAGAGAGTAAGTTTGTTTTAGATTTATTCTACTATTTTAATAGAAAATAAAGATGGGGGATTTTTGAAATTGTTTTAAACTAAGAAAAACAGAATTTAAATAAAGAGATTAACCAAATATGTAAAAACTTCAGTTCTGTAGTTCAGTTTTACCAAACACAGCAATCAATTAATCAAGTTATTATTCTTTACCCTTCAATGAAACTATTAACCCTAGATAACAATAAGCTCTGCTATCCGAAATTCTCCTTAGATATTCACTGTATAAAACAAGCTCTTCACCAGATTCAACTAGCATATAACCTAGAACAAGCTCTCTAAATTTAATATGATAGAAGCATTAAGAAATAGAGAATTAGGCTAATCCAAGCAACAAACACATAAGCTCGATTTGTTTAACTTGTTTTCTGATAATCTTAGCAATACACAAAAGCTTGTCCACAATTAGTATCACTAATTTACTACTTGTGATGAAGACAGATATCAATTACACGTAATACCAATCTTAATCTAGCATATGATAATGATTAAATTAACTCAATTGGCCATATTAAATTAATTAGATCAATTAGCATGCAATCAATGAAAACAGATTATCAGAAGAAATTTCATACAAGAAGGAATAAATAATAATACTAATTAATTAATTACTTGTAACAAGGTTCCACCTCCCTTTAGAACTGAATAAAGAAACTAGCCTGACATGCTCCAAGTCTGCACTTCAATGAGGTATGATAGTTGGTAGAAGATTGAATGAATAAAATCTTGACTATCATCCTCTATTTATAGTGCTAGATAATGACTTAAATCCTATAAGAACTAGGAATCCAAATACAAAAAAGAATTGCAATTATAACTATTTTCCATAAATAAATAGAATCTAATAAGAAAATAAAATCTCAGTCCAAAGAAGTCCTAATTCTAATAGTAATATCAATCCAATTCCATGTAGGAATCTCCAAATATTGAGAAAGTCAACTGCTGGTCAAACTCCTCTTCAATTCAACTCCAAATCAACTTGTTTCCATCCTTTTAGCTTTAGTTCACCTGAAAATAATAAACAACTTATTAAGCTCATATACACATGAAACATGTAATAAAACCAAATATAAAGGAATAAAAAATTATGAATATTGTGTACTTATCAAATTCTCCCACACTTAGTCTTTTACACGTCCTCGTGTAAACTAAAAGTTTAATTTCCAGAAACTCTACTCAACCATAACGTCAAAAGATTTTAAGATCAAATCATGATTGTCAACACTAAACCCACAAAAACATGATCAACGCTTCATCAATCAACTCAAGATAAGTACCTCACCACTTCACCAATGAGTTTTATTAAGTTAAATTATAACCACATAAGCCCTTGTCTATGATCCACATACTTACTCAACTTAGTTACCATGGAGCAAAAACTGTGCACACTACTCAAAAACTCAAAACATACTTTTTCTGCTTTATTTTTTATCAGAATCTTTTCATTTTAATTAATTTTTTTTTATTTTCGGTGAATGCATTTTATGATCCGTTTCACCTTCCTCAATCATTCTTTTGTAAGTGAGTGCATTTTATGCTCCATCTCACTTATCCGCACGTGTTTATGGGAGAGTGCGTTTTACGCTCCATCTCATCCCACCACATGACTTCTCTTGTATTTCTTTTTCAACAATTTCACTAGTTTTCAATTTTTCTTATTATTTTTTTTCACATGGTCCTTCAAAAAACTTAAGCAGTTCAATAGTTCTAGAGCATGAGATTAGTGTACATAGACAACTCCACAGATAACTTAGCGAACTAAGCATATATCATATGTTCAAGTGCTCATGAGACACAAATTCAATTTAAATCAATTACTATGGATCATGACTTAGTTTTTCTCAATCATTAACCAATTAAGCATTAAACAGATTTTGAATTTTTAGCATTGATTCTTATTTGTTGATCTTAACCTTCGAACACATAGGTAAATAGAATCATGGAATCCAATTTTTTTCAAAAATTTTCAAAGGCATCAAGATGGTCATATTTCCTATCAAAATCAGCAGATCAATATCACTAAAAAAAAATAAAAAAATCTAAATCTCTCCCCCCACACTCAAACCTTACATTGTCCCCAATGTAAGAAAATCATGCAAATAAGAAAGAACTACATGCAATTAAAAAAAATAAAGAACTAAATAGTAAAAGGATAGAAAGATCAAATCTGGATTCTTGGGTTGCCTCCCAAGCAGCTGTCCTTGTTTATTGTCATTGGCTTGACATCTTCCCTCTCGTTCTATGTAATTGGAGTTGTGAACTTCAAATGGATTGGTAATAGTTTCTTCCTTAATTGAGGAACATTGTGTACTTCATGATTTTGCTCCTTTCCAACCACCAAATCCTCCTCGTATAATTGTATTCGATCAAAAAATTCCTGCACTAAATAATCCACAACATCAATAACAAAAACAGATTTAATATTATCAACATACCTTTTAGCCTGATCTGCATTGAACTGGAACTTTGCATTGTCCAATTCCATGGTAAAGGTACGATGGTGTGTAGCACTCCTTGTTTCTGTTAGTTGTACTGATGGAGATGAATCCACGTCTTTCTTGTCGAGATCTGCAGAATTTATCAAATTATTCTCTTCTTCCTCTTGTTCATTCTCTTCGTCAAATTCCATATTACAATCCGTTCCTGGAGTAAGCCCTGAATCCTCCTGCTTCTTTTCGTCAAATCCCATTGTACTAAAGTTCTCAACAAATGGAGGAGATAACTCCCCGAAGCCTTGAAATTCTAACCTTCCTACTGTGGTTGCAAGCTGACCAACTTGATCCCTCAGATCTTGAACAGAAGTTCTTGTCTCCTGCTGGAACTGCTGTATCTGACTCATGAACTATAGTGTTCGGCTCATGAATGCCTTGAACATATCCTCCATAGATGTCCCAGAATTGACAGGTACTTCTTGGTTTTCTGTGTGGTACTGAGGTTGAGTCTGCTGAAGATCTTGCTGCATACTTGAAAGGACAGGTTGCATTGGTGGCCTAGTACCTTCATAGCTCAAGTCGGAATGATCTCTCCATCCGGAATTGTGACTTTCTGCCCAAGGATCACATTGATGTGGATTTTGTCCGAAGAATGTCCCCACGGCATTAACTTGATGAACAATTACATCCTCTTGCACTATGGGACAATCATTTGTTGTATGCCCTGATTTTGAGTAAATTCCACATACTTTTGCAACCGGTACGTTTCCTGTTGTTAATTGTTGCACCACAGCAGTTAAGTTAGAAATCTGTTGCGCCAATTCACTCGTGCTTACCTCACTTACCCTTTGTGGAGCATGATCGTATTGTTGTGAGTTAGCGGCCATGTTTGCAATCAAATTTCTTACAGCCTCCGGTGTCTTGTCTACTAATGCTCCTCCACTAGCCGCATCGATCATACTTCTTTCCGTTGGTATCAGTCCCTCGTAGAAGTACTGAATCAAGTGTTGCTCATCAATTTGGTGGGGAGGGCAGCTGGAACATAATTTCTTGAACCTTTCCCAATACTCGTAGAGAGTTTCTCCATTGAACTGACTGATTCCACATATCTCCTTCCTTGAATCGGCAACTCTTGATGCAGGAAAATACTTCTCCAAGAATAGCCTTTGCATATCAATCCATGATCGTATCGATCCTGAAGGAAGATAGTATAACCAGTCTTTAGCCAAATCTGCTAATGAGAAAGGAAAAAGTCTAAGTTTGATCTGCTCCTCTGACACTCCTTGTGGTTTCATCGTGGAACACACCACATGGAACTCCTCTAGATGCGTATATGGATTTTCACCTGTTAGACCACGAAAAATAGGCAAAAAGCGAATTAGTCCGTAGTTAAGTTCAAAAGCAACATCTAAGGTAGGATATTTAATACACAGGGATGGCTGATCAAGGTCTGGAGTAGCCAGTTCTTTTAAAGTTCGGTTGTTGTTCGGCACCACCATCTTTTCCTTTTTAAGTATTGGAACAAGAGCTTCTTTTGTATCTGCAATTTTCTCTATCTCTTGATCAAAATTAGAGTGAGAGGATTGAGTCATAAAACAAAAAGAAAAAAAATAAAATAAAAAGAAAATAATAAAAATAAACGAAAACAAAGAATAAACAAAAACAAATAACAGTCCCCGGCAACGGCGCCAAAATTTGGAAGCTGTCGTTTACACTCCTAAATTAACCTCACTTTCACTTCACGAATTTAAATAGATAGCACAGTAGTAAGCAAGGATCGATCCCACAGAGAGTAAGTTTGTTTTAGATTTATTCTACTATTTTAATAGAAAATAAAGATGGGGGATTTTTGAAATTGTTTTAAACTATGAAAAATAGAATTTAAATAAAGAGATTAACCAAATATGTAAAAACTTCAGTTCTGTAGTTCAGTTTCACCAAACACAGCAATCAATTAATCAAGTTATTATTTTTTACCCTTCAATGAAACTATTAACCCTAGATAACAATAAGCTCTGCTATCCGAAATTCTCCTTAGATATTCACTGTATAAAACAAGCTCTTCACCAGATTCAACTAGCATATAACCTAGAACAAGTTCTCTAGATTTAATATGATAGAAGCATTAAGAAATAGAGAATTAGGCTAATCCAAGCAACAAACACATAAGCTCGATTTGTTTAACTTATTTTCTGATAATCTTAGCAATACACAAAAGCTTGTCCACAATTAGTATCACTAATTTACTACTTGTGATGAAGACAGATATCAATTACACGTAATACCAATCTTAATCTAGTATATGATAATGATTAAATTAACTCAATTGGCCATATCAAATTAATTAGATCAATTAGCATGCAATCAATGAAAACAGATTATCAGAAGAAATTTCATACAAGAAGGAATAAATAATAATACTCAATTAATTAATTACTTGTAACAAGGTTCCACCTCCCTTTAGAACTGAATAAAGAAACTAGCCTGACATGCTCCAAGTCTGCACTTCAATGAGGTATGATAGTTGGTAGAAGATTGAATGAATAAAACTTTGACTATCATCCTCTATTTATAGTGCTAGACAAGGACTTAAATCCTATAAGAACTAGGAATCCAAATACAAAAAGGAATTGCAATTATAACTAGTTTCCATAAATAAATAGAATCTAATAAGAAAATAAAATCTCAGTCCAAAGAAGTCCTAATTCTAATAGTAATATCAATCCAATTCCATATAGGAATCTCCAAATATTGAGAAAGTCAACTGCTGGTCAAACTCCTCTTCAATTCAACTCCAAATCAACTTGTTTCCATCCTTTTAGCTTTAATTCACCTAAAAATAATAAACAACTTATTAAGCTCATATACACATGAAACATGTAATAAAACCAAATGTAAAGGAATAAAAAATCATGAATATTGTGTACTTATCAGTGTTGAGATGAACATGATCAACTGGTGATACAAATGAATATCTTTGGCCCGTAGTGCAAAGATGAATATTTGGTTCGAGATGTATATTGATTGATGTTACAGGAATAAAATATTGATGATGGACTTTTAAATCATAGAAGATAGTAGACTTCATTCTCTACTTATCTCTTCTAATGAATTGTTATTTCCACTGTAGTTGTTGATCTAAAACTTGTTGTGCATAATATTTTATCTGATTTGTTGAAGACTAACGATAATTTATTTTCCATTATCTTAGTCATAATATTCCTTACTAGACTAGTTGAGCTCACCCTTTTCTTCCATTGTTCTCTTCAGAAAATAAGAATATCGCGAGGACTAGTCGGGGAACAGTGTGATGATCAGAGTTAGATCTGTAGAAGTCCTCACTATTCTATAAAATAGTGGGACAATAATTGTAATGAATAAGGAAAGAATTTGAGTGTTTATATTTCGTATTATATATGATTTGTATTGAAACTCATAGTTTGAGTGGTCGTATTTTACACGACCGTATGTTATAAAAGATTGTATTTGGATTCTGTACCATGTATTTGGCTACTCAGAATGGGTTGAGTATTGAACCTATTTTGGGGACGTCACAGTTGGTATCAGAGCTTAGGGATATGATCTCTGGCGGAGATCTGGAAATAGAACTAGGAGGGGAGAGACGAGTAAATCCTTCGCTAGTGTGTCCTACCTAAGCTTATTTGGTATTTAATTGGTCGTTTGAAACATAGGGTTAATATGTGATATGTTAATTTGTTTGATTAACTCTTGTTTTGTGATAGTATTTGAGAATGGCAGCTGAAAATCTAAACAATGGAGTGAATGAGACTGTTGAGACACCTTTAATCACTAACCAGGAGAACGTGCAACAAGAAGGCAATATTCCTTCTGGAAACGACACCACCGATCAAACGATGAACGATGGGATGCTTAGAAGCTTTTTACAGTTCATGCAAAACTAGACGGGGGAGACTCGTGTTCATAATACAGGTGAAAATAACAACTCGCGACTTGTCACTGCCAAACAGTTTAAAGAGTTAGGACCACTAGAGTTTTAGGGAAAGCCAGATCCAATCAAAGTAGAAAATTGGATTAAGCAAATTACTAAGATAATTGATGTCTTGGGATGCACGGAGGAACAGAAGGTTCCATTCGCCACGTTTATGTTCCGTGGAGAGGCAGATTATTGGTGGAAATCTGTGAAACGTACCCAGCCTGCCGCACTCAAGATGTCTTGGGAAGAGTTCTAGAAACTGTTCAATGACAAGTACTTTCTAGAAAGTATTCGTCATATGAAGGAGGTAGAATTTATCAGACTAGAACAGAACAACATGACGGTGTTCTAGTACGAGGCTAAGTTCGCGGAGTTATCCCGGTTTGCACCTCATTTGGTGGAAAATGAGGAACGTATGATGCGGATGTTTTTGAGAGGTTTTAAACCAGAAATTCGTCAATACCTCATTTCTCACAAATTTTCTCTATAGTCGGATGTAGTGAACAGGGTCCGGTTATTAGAACGAGATAATGAATATGTTCAACCAAGGAACAACAACCAAGGTCGTACCGGTGGCAGCAGTCATCGGAACAATGACAACCAGCAGGGAGGAAAGTATTATGATAGAAGCGGTAACCACTCCGGTGGTAATCGTGGCCATAATAATAGAAGAAGTGAGTCGGGGGGAGATTTCAAGAAGAGAAGGTATAACAATGAGAACGTGAAAACATCGACAGCAACATCAACATCAACTGTTTCTAGGGGAGGAGAACGACCGCCAGTCGTATGCTATAAATGTGGGCAAGAGGGACACATCAGTTCCAACTGTACACAGCAATTCAAGGTGTGCTATAACTGTAAAAAAGAAGGACATATAGCTTGAGTGTGTCCTATAGCGAAACCAAGTCCAGTGGGGGTGGTGATTCCTAAGGCAGTTCCGGACAAGTCAAAGTCGGTGGTTTTTGGAAGAGCTTTTATCGTGACTTCCCAACAAGCAAGGAACCCGAACGAGGTTATTATGGGTAAGCTGATAATAAACTTTTGCGAAGTTTATACCTTATTAGATACCGGTGCTACCCATTCTTTTATTTCACCTACTTGTGCTCAACGTTTGAACTTGACTTCTGAAAAATTAGACGTTGACTTATCTGTTGAAACTCCGTTGGGAGAAACCTTTGTTACATCCACAGTATACAAATCTTTCTTGATTTAAATTGGTACCCTCACCCTACCTGTTGATCTTATATCTTTGAAAATACTTGTATTTGACTTGATTTTAGGAATTGACTGGTTAACCACTTATCAACCCAAAATTGATTGTTTTTGTAATGTTGTTAGTTTTCATATTCCTAATCAACCTATTGTGCGAATCCAAACCACCAAACCACTAAAATCAATCAATGTCATTTCAAGTCATAAAGTTATTCGTTTATTGAAAAATGGATGTCAAGCTTTCTTAGCACATGTCACTGATCTAAATCAGAATACGTTAGGTTTGAATGATGTTTCTATAATATTGTAGTTCTGTAATATTATTTGTGAATAATTAAATTGTTGATAAATATGATGTGTAAATATTTGTTCAATTTCGATATAAATGGGAGAATTTTTAGCATGTGACGTTTGTTGAAATTGACATTTTATCTTCTCCAATAAAATATTTTTCAAATATATTATTATAATATTACATTATAATAATATAATGTGATAATATAATAATATAATTTTATTATTTAAATGGTAACATTTTTATAATAAATTCATGGTATAAAATAAAATTAGGTGGCAGAAAAAAAATTAAATTGAAATTTTTGTAATAATGTTTTAATATATATATATATATATATATATGGAAAATGATCCATAGAATACGTTAGCTATTAGTATTGTTTCAACTAACGCTCATCCAGCCGTCCAAAATTAGAGTTAATGGTTGAGATGAGGGCCCAGCCGCTACTCCCTCTAGCGGCCAGCAATAAATTTTAAATTCGTCTCTGCTGCCCGCTAGAGGGAGTAGCGGCCAGAAAAAAAGACGACGTTTTGGCTAGCCGCTACTCCCTCTAGCGGGCAGCAGAGACGAATTTAAAATTTATTGCTGGCCGCTAGATGGAGTAGCGGCTGGGCCCTCATCTCAACCATTAACTCTAATTTTGGACGGCTGGATGAGCGTTAGTTGAAACAGTACTAATAGCTAACGTATTCTATGGATCATTTCCCTATATATATATATATATATATATATATATTATATGTAAATAAATATGTGGTTTGAATTTTTCAAAAGTGGTGGGTGGAGATTTTGAATTCATCCGTGGTTTGCTGATGGTAAATTAATCAACATTGGTGTTCTGGCATTTTCTTATAAATAGGGTGCTTAGTTAAGAAATGAAAATCACACCAGAATCAGAAAATTTTCTCTCTATAATATCGAGCGTATTTCTTATGAGTATTTAGATACTTTGAGTGTTGATAACAGTGCAAGTTTTTCTCATCATTATATCCGATATTCCAGTCAGATCGAGTATTATACTGAGATAAAGGATGTTATTTTTCTCGTAAATGATGTTATTTCCTTTCAATATTCATAATGAATATTATTTTCTTTCATATTCTATATTATGGAAGTAATAATATTTTATTTTATATTCCTAAATCTGAACTTACTACGGTAAGTATTGCTTTTATAATTCCTGAAATGATCAGAAATTTCTTGAGTTTTGCGCTTCATCTAGTATCATTTCACCGGAATAATTTTCTGAACATTTTATGAAAATTTACAACTTTTCATGACGAGTTATTATTCACGAGTTACTATTCACGGCAAAAAAATATTTTTTTTAATTTTTGATTGGATCCAAGTTTTGATCTTCATTCTTGAATTTTGCTCCACAATTGATTATTACAGAGTAATATTGAACTTGGATAAACTAAATTACGAATCCCTAATTTTTGTCATTTATCTCACTGGATTTGTTATTTATATTATTTTTCATCATCCTCAGTCCTAAATGGTGATATAACTGAATATCTTTGGCCTGTAGTGCAAAGATGAATGATTACTTAATATCTTTGGCCTGTAGTGCAAAGATGAATGATAACTGATGAATATCTTTGGCCCATAGTGCAAAGATGAACAGGTGTTGAGATGAACATGACCAACTGGTGATACAAATGACTATCTTTGGCCCGTAGTGCAAAGATGAATATTTGATTCGAGATGTATATTGATTGATGTTACAGGGATAAAATATTGATAATGGACTTTTAAATCATAGAAGATAGTAGACTTCATTCTCTACTTAACTCTTCTAATGAGTTGTTATTTTCGCTGTAGTTATTGAGCTAAAACTTGTTGTCCATAATATTTTATCTGATTTGTTGAAGACTAACGATATTTTTTTTTTCATTATCTTAGTCATAATATTTTTTACTGGGCTAGTTGAGCTCACCCTTTTTTTTCATTGTTCTTTTCATGAAATGAGAATATCGCGGGGACTAGTCGGGGAACAGTGTGATGATCAGAGTTAGATCTGTAGAAGTCCTCATTATTCTATATAATAGTGGGATAATAATTGTAATGAATAAGGAATGAATTTGAGTGTTTATATTTTGTATTATATACGATTTGTATTGAAGCTCATAGTTTGTGTGGTTGTATTTTACACGATCGTATGTTATAAAAGATTGTATTTAGATTCTGTACCACGTATTTGGCGACTCAGAATGGATGGAGTATTGAACTTATTTTGGGGACGTCACAAAAAAATATCAACTATTATATTAAGTAATATTAAATAAATTTACAACAACTTTGAATTTTTTCAGAGGGGTAAAATAATAAAATTATGTCATTCAGATGTCCCAGACATGTTAATTATCAAATAACTTTTTTCATTCAGATTCAGATTTAGCTCATTCAGATTTAGATTCAGCTCATTCAGATAATACACCCTCTAACATAGGTATCGTTTGATTGCATCTTAATGCGTCTTAACAGTTCACCTCTTAATGTATCTTAAGAGCCCACATCTTTGTATAATTGTATTAAGAGTTCACATCTTTGTATTAAGAGGTCCTCTAAATGGTTAAGAAACAAATATAAGTCTAAACAATCTAGAGGGCGTCTTAATACAAAAATGTGGGTTGTTAAGATGCATTAAGAGATGGACTGTTAAGATGCATTAAGATGTAATCAAACACACTTTTAGTCAAATTATTAAGTCCACAAGTATTCACTACCATGGTCATGCGTGGGGAACATGGGCATTTATTTTCCTTCGTTTATGGATCACAAATTTAATTTAGTCCATGAACCTAAAGGACGGGCGACAAAGATGATAGATACTCATGTTTTAATTTTTAGAATTAATATTTCTACAATTAAATTTAGAAAAATGATATTTCAACATGACTTTATGATATTTTTGCATGAAAAGTGTCGCTATAGATCCTATAGTGATGGTTTTTACCGTCGCTATACATCTATAACGACACTTTTCATGTGAAAATATCCAAAAGTCATGTTGAAATATCAATTTTCATACATTTAAAAGTTTTTACTGACATAAATAGTAAATGGGATCCACCTCATGTGAGAGATGATATTGTGAAACTATCAAATTTATTTGTGAAAATATTAATTATCTTAATTTTCTTAAAACGAATTGATTTGTCCCTACCAATAGGATACTATTTTCTAGACATGCAAAGACTTTTTAAGTCTAGTGAACATGCAATAATTAGGAAAAAATTTCACCATCTTAAAAACTTAAACAATTCAAAAGACTAACAAAACTAGGGAACTTGCAATAATTTAAGGGAACTTGCAATAATTTAAGTAACGTGCACATAATAATCAATTTCCACAAGTTAAGGAACTTGAAATAGGTCAGGGAACTTGTATGTCTTGCCTGCACTTTCCTCACTTAAGGTAATTACTTCTTCCAGAGGATAACCTACATCATTCTTAAGGATTTATTTAATTAACTTTAACAATTATTAGATAATAATTATCGTCGGTAACTATTTGCAACCTCGTTTTAGTAGTCCGTTTATCGTACTCTGTTCTGGAGTACCAACTTAAATTTTAGTTTTATAATCTTACGTTCAAAATGATCATTTTACCCTTACTTCATCGTAAATGTCTTATTTTACCACGTTTTACCAGTAAATCACTACTTTATGCATTTCCCGTAACCCTAAAATTATTTTTTCGTAATTTCTTCAATCCTATCTTCATAATTAAACCTCTTTTAACCATTTTATTATTTTTTATCCTTTTAGCCCCACTAAGGTAACTTCATTTTAGATCCTTTTTTGATTTTTCTAGATTTTTCCAAATATATCTAGTATTTATTTTAGGCTAGTTTCTATCTGAAACTTAACATTTGTTTTTATTCGATATTTTGTTCAAAAATTATGAAATTTGGACAAAATCTACTCTACATCTACACCAGCTTCCACCCAAAATTTCAGTCCAATCCGAGTTGTAGAACTTAAGTTATGGCAATTTTAATTTTAAACTAATACTTCTTATTTTTCGCTTTGGTTATAACTCCTTCATCTTAAGTCAACTTTTGTTCATTTTTTGACAGGACCTTCCTTATACCTCTAGGTTTTATATGCCAAAGGGCTGAAAATTTTCAAGCAAGTTAAGTGCCCAAAACAATCTGGACAAAAACAAAATCAGAATAATGTTCGATAGTTTGTCCTGTTTTCATAAAAAAACTCACCATAAATAATCTATATGGAATTTAGACCTCAAACCACCTTCAAATTGTAGCTAACTTCCAATCTATCATCAAAAATAAGAATCATCCAAAAATTCGATTTATACTAGAAGTTATGTATGTTACAATTTTAGGTCAGATTCAAAAAATTTTAAGCAAATCTAGCTTAAGCTTCTTTGTTTTTTCTTTTGCTCTAATGAAATTTCTGTTAGAATGTTAGCCTAATTTGAAGTAAGTTTCATTAATCATTTACAATAAATCCACAAATCAATATGTTCTACTCAATGAGTATATTAAAATTAAGTATTTGGAAGCTCAAATCCATAAAATAATGAATGAGAAATTAACTCCCAAAAAATCACACTTGAAAATGATAATAAATATTTGTGGGAAGCTAAGTCCTACATCGGTTAAGAACTAAAGTTTGAATGGGTTTACATACAATAAAGTTGTTCTTGGGTTTGGACCCCAAGGGGCACCACACTTTTGTGGAAGGGAGAGGACCTAGCCAAGACTTGGTTTGAACCCACACGTGCACGCCGCAGCCCCTGTCCGGCCAGGCCAGGCTCATGATCGAGACTCGAAGATTTAGGCTCGAGGCTAGTGGGTCTGTGTCATTGTATATATTTTTTGGATAAAATTTGTTTACATTTTGTTTTATTTTAGTTCTATTATCAAAATTATGTCATTTTGAGAAGCGTTATTTATTAACCAAAACTGCATCATTTTGTGCCCAATTACGCACCCATTCTGTCATGCCCAAAATTGCGTTGTTTTGTGCCCAAACGGATGCGCCCTTTCTAGCAAGTCTAAAACTACGTCGTTTTAGGCTTGAACAGACGTGCCTTTTCTGCCAAGCCCAAAAACTACGTCGTTTTTAGCTAAACATGTTTTTTAAGGGGTTGTGTCCCTTCTGATGGGTCACTAAACCCTCCTATAAATAGTCTAGGGGGATCAGCCATTTGATTCATTCAATTCATCCAAGCATAAAGCATTCTAGTCTTTAAGTTCTTCATTTCATTAGTCAGTCATAATTTATTTTTGAGAGAGAGTTTAGAGCATCTCTTTGGTTCGTTGTGTATGTTATTTGTAGTGCTGCTATAACATACGTTGTCATTGTATCCTGAGAGTACCTTTATCACTGATAATGGCTCTTGGGATTCCAAACCTGTTGAGAATGTTAGACTTGACAAAATCTGCAACAACTTTAGAGTCATCAGTCCTAGTGGCTTTAACTTTCACCCATTTTGAAACATAATCAACAGTCAAAAGAATATAGATATTACCAAAAGATGAAGGAAATGATCCCATAAAATTAATACCCCAAACATCAAAAGTTTCAACAATTAGAATAGGAGTTTGTGGCATTTGATTCTTAGATGATATATTACCCGTCTTTTGATAATTTTCATATGATTTACAAAATTGATAAGAGTCTTTAAAAATTGTTGGCCAGTTAAAACCACTCTAAAATTTTATGAGCAGTTCTTTTTTGGTCAAAAATGTCCTCCACAAGCATAAGAATGACAGAAGGTTAAAATAGACAAAAATTCATGATTAGGAACACACCTTCTTTCTAACTGCCTTATTAGTACAGAATTTCCATAAATCACTACAAAAAAATGGACATTTGACAACAATTTTTCGAGCAACGAATTATAAAGTTGTTGCCAAAAATACATGTTTAGCAACAAAAATTTTTATTTGTTTCAGTTTGTGAAATACTTTAATTTTTCGTAACAAAATTCATAGATCGTTGCAAAATTTCGTTGCCAATTTGTTGGTGGGAAGAAAACAATTTTCTGCCTATTTAATTTTTTGTTGCTGATGTGATTTATCCTTATCGTGGGCAACAAAAACTTTTTTCTTGCTATATTTCGTAGCCTAATATGGACCACATTTATTGTCAACAGTTTTTTTCGTTGCGTATTTTGTATAATTTTTTTCAACGACTAGTAAATTGTTGCCCAAAATTAAGAGAAACTCAATATGCACTTTTCGACCTTTTTTTTCTTCCAAAACGCATCATTTTACATTTTAAAATTATTATTTATTTGGACACAAATTTATACAGCTAAATGTTTCACTCCATCTGTCTCAAAATAAATGCCTGGTTTTAATTTTTTTAGTTAGAGTTTAATTTTTGAAATTAAAATTGATCACATATAGATATATTTTCTAATTTAAAAAAAAATTAGAGTTTGTAATAAATTGGATGTACTTTATAATGATCATTTTCACTCACTTATAATTTTGAAAAAAAAAGGTAATTAATTTCCAAAATAATTTATATGATTTTTTTCTTGTAACGTTTTGTTTTACATATATACGTTTTGATAGTGGTTGAGCAAGGAACCAAAATCGCCTTCGAAATCGCACAAAAAACTGACCAAAGCGCACCGATTAAGCCGCACCAATGGTTCTGGCGTAAACACTTCGTCTTCTATTAATACATTAATGATTAATAGTGATGGATCCAAAGCAGGGGTAGGGGGGCACATGCCCGCCCCACTAGATTTTCAAGTAGTCATCTGAAAATAATATTGAAGCTGGAAAGGTGGATTGGGGTTAGGTGGATGGGAGAAAAGACCTTTAGCTTGGATCACATTCTTGTAGGACTGAAAAGCAAGGCTTTAGGCTTAGACGGCCTACCGATACATTTGAATCTTACAAAATTGAACTTTGGGTTGGGTCCAATAAATGGTAATTTGGACCAATACACAACTTTTTGTCACTCTTACAATAAACACGAATGTCTTTTCTTTTCTTTTTTACTATTTTCAAAATTTTATTTCATCCATTTGCTTAATAATATGATTCTACATTCGTCCCATAAAAAAGTCACATTTTAATATTATGATGTCAATTTGTAAAATTCTAAAATTAAAAAGTAGTACGAATTTATTTGATTCAAACTAATAAATTGTGAATATTATAATCTATTTAAAAATTACAAATGTGTTTCAAAAATTTAAATTAATGTATGACAGGAGGTTGAAAAAATTATTTTTGTTAACAAATCACAGCATTCATTCACACTCATTCTACTCCACTCACACTCAAAGAAGAAAGTGCAATTTTTTTTTCCGTATTTGACCCCACTGAACTTTCAAGCTAGATCCGCCCCTGATGATTAACTCTTCCTTATTTCTATTAATCATTAATACTAACTCTTCCTTATACAAATTATCTTCATTTCTTTATCCTCTTCAATGTACCATCCTTTGTAGGCCCGCCAACCTTGGCACGATATTCATCCTACAATCCAAGAGTTAAATACGTACATTAAATACTTTTGCAAGTCATAAAAATGCACAATATATTGTTTAAAAAATTGTTTACATATGCAAACTATACATCTTGGCATACTGATATTGATTTTACATCAACTTAAAAAAATAATAATCAAGAAGACTCAATGTTCTTACATCAACCAAATATGCAAAATGATATACATGTCGACAAATATTTGACGAAAGTTAGATTGCGACCAACATGAAAATGTATGCTATAAGATAGAATAAATCAAAGTGAGACCCTTATTAATTCCTACGTATATAACACATGTATTCACATACATCACAATCATAATTCAACTGAAAACTTTTGCAATGTATAGCATGACTCATCTAATATTTACAAATTAGCATACCACCAATTCATGAACTTAATGATGTCATCTCCTTTTAGAAATATTGTACTTGGTAGATCAATCATATCAATAATAAACTCTTAAATATTTTTTCCTAAACAAGTTATCAAGAACCAAATATAATTATAATAATTCAATATAGTTAGTTATCATGACCTCTTGATTTAAAAAGAACAATGAAGTAGTAATAATAAGATTAGTTACCACTCAAAAGAAAATTGATGGAAAAAAGCAGCATTATTGTACTTTAAAATTTGACAGTTCTGTGTTAGTTTTCTGTTAGTAGCCAAAGCTGGCCTGCTGTAACTTTAGGGCAGGGAATTAGATGGTCTTCTTGAAGAGGCCTGATATTTGGAACCATTGGTCTAAAAAACAGATATATCAAATGTTGTACAACATTAACACCAACAATGATAATACAATAGAAACTCCTGTTAAAAGGATCACACCAGAATTATGCACCAGTTTTCAAGTGTATTATTAAAATACTTTAGGTGAAATCTTATAGAAATGTTTTCATATTTTGCCATGTTATTATTGAATTCCCAAATTCAATATTATTTAGTTATTTCAGTTGCAGATAGTTCAATCACTTGAGTTGACATGCTTCACCTTTTTCATATTTTGCCATGCTATTATTGAATTCCCAAATTCAATATTATTTAGTTATTTCAGTTGGAGATAGTTCAATCACTTGAGTTGACATGCAGACTAGTAATTAATGGTGTTTTCTTATATGTTTGTTTCATCCTCCTCCAGTTATAACAGTGGTTCTAAAAATAGGAATGCATTGTGAAGCTTGTGCCCAAGTTTTGCAAAACAGAATTCGAAAGATCCAAGGAATTCATCCCAAAACAACAAGTACTTCCATACTTTCTTTCCAAAGCTCACAGAGCCCAAGTGCATTTTTCATATGTTGCATTTCTATTGCAGGTGTTGAATCAGTGACAACAGACTTGGCGAATTATCAAGTGTAAAAGGTGTAATTGATCCGACAAAGTTAGTCGATGATGTGTGCAAAAAAACCAAGAAGCAAGCTTGGATTGTCAAGGATGAAGAAAAGAAGGATGAAGAAAAGAAGGAAGAACAGAAGAAAGAAGAAGAGAAAAAGGAAGAAAAAGAATGAGAAAAGAAAGAAGAAAAATAAGAAGAAGAAGCAAAGGGCGAAGAAGAGTCGAAAATGGAAATCAAGAAGAGTGAATATTATCCTCCTAAGTATTCCATGGAGTATTCTTATGCCCCTCAAATGTTCAACGATGAGAATCCTAATGCTTGCTCAGTTATGTAACCAAATGTGATTAGTGCAATGCAATTTTCCAATGTACTTGTAGTTGATAATAAGATTTTGGTGTGTAACAATTGAGGGTTAATGCCATCTTGTAGTTCCTATTTCTTGAACTTTTTCAAGTTTTGTTTATAGTTGTACTCATTTTCTCAGTATATGCTTGATTACACAACGTTTAGAGTATTAATAACATTAAGTCCAAACGCACTTAAAAATTTTGTTGGTCTAGAATCAATTTATTTGAAATGGGGTTTATATAACTCGTAAACGCAACATTTAGGACTCAAACGCAACGCACAAAAATAATGTGGTGCATTTAGAGGTTCAAACGCACCTAACACTTCTCTCGTAAACGCATCAAAAACTACTCTAAAAAACGCTGCAGACTGAACATTCTATTCCAAAATTGTACTATGGATATTTTCAAGTTGTGAAATGGTTTGGTTAAAATTTTCTAACACATAAGCCTTTGTTTTCTTCAAATTCTAAGTATATATAAGTAACCTTTTACATGGCTTAAACTAACGTAAAAGAAGTCCATCAACTGATCTATTCTTCAACAAATTTAACAGAAAATTATGATTTAGTACAGGCATTAACAGAATTATCATTTCAATTTTCTTTCAAAAGTAATATTTGCATTGACAACATATTTCACATAAATCACAGTTCATAGAACTACTTTTCTCGTCTCCCGTCTCTCTTTTTTTTGGTGCAAAAAATCGGAGAAGATGAAGGACAATTTCACAGTTCATTGCTGCAAGTTCAGATGCGTGGTATATCAATGAAGGAGAATTTCTCTACAGGTCCATATTTTTCTAGGCACTCTTTATCATTACAAACCACTCATTAAAAGATGCCTATATATATATATAATCAGTATACTCCATAAGATTGGCACTAATAGTTGCAAAAACCGACCAAGTATGAATGCTAATTTGGTGTATATATCTTGTCTAATATTCCTTTCCACCTACCCCAATAAAAATCTAAGTTCTAAAATGAACTGATGTTAATAACCCCTGAATGGTAAGGCCTGTATATAAACCCAATTTTAACCTTCCTCCACGTGAGTAAATGTTCTGTTTTCAGTGGATTTTTGGGGCTCACTTCACTTTCCAATAGTTACTGAAGAACATATACAGTCGTAAATGTTCATAGTTTTGTCCAAGCCTAATGCCAAAACTATTATAATTACTACGTACATCTTGGGCTGTGGAGATTTGGGTCGGTCTAATCTTATTTATTTTGGACTTTCCGGGTCAAACCCATTTTTACCATTGGAGCATTGGGCTATTGTCTAAATGATTATTCAGATAAAGTTTGGGCTGAAGATAGTAGTGGAAGACAGGTGGCAGTTTGTGGGGGAGTAGCTTATTAGAGAAGGATTAGCTAAAAAAGGGTTTAGCAGGCGGCTGATTGATTAGATGGGCTAAGCTGTTTTAAGCCTCCTTCATTAATGAGAAGTTGACATAATGTTGACTGGGTGGAGAGCAAGGTATGGTAAAGCTTGCATGCAGCCAACTGACGTAAGCATCGGGGAAAAACATGCAAGTTGGTGAGATGATATACGAGTACAGGGCACTACACAAAAGGCAAGTAACGTAACATTTTTTCTATGGGCGACACTAGAGCACAAAAACCTCCATTGTTAACCCCTTATCCGGCCTTACTTATTCTCACACCGGAGCGATCCCCGGCGGCCTCAGCGGTCGAGATCCGGTGCTGACGTGTTCATTGTGCAGGATTAGGCGCGTGACCAGATCTTGGCATTAACATTGGAGCTAGAAGGAGGGGTCTTTAGTGTTTCTGATTTTCAATCACAACTTATTGAACGTCTTACATAAGAAGTTATGACGAAAAGTAATACGGTTACAGCCGAAGGGCAACCGACAACAGCAAGTTCTTCTCAACCGAGGGTTTCTGTAAAAGATAGGCTGGGTCCTTCAAAAAGTGTTCATGAAAGGCTTGGGTCACAGGATGTTCCAGAGAAATTGCGTGTAAAAGATCATGGTGGTGTTAAAAGGAAGTTGTTCGCTACTCCTGATAAAGGACCTGTTAAAGATCAAAAAAGGGTAGAAGGCACACTGCCTAGAACCCAACACCAAGAGGGACCAGCCGAGGAATAAGGAGTTAGTACAAATCGCCCCGCTGGTTCAACCGATGCCGACCAGGTGGCAAGGCATGTTGTAGATATGATCTCTGGGGGTAACATGGGTAAGGTTGCAGGGAAGAAAAGACGAGGATATCTGGACTCGGTGATGACTCTGGCAGATAAGCCTCTGAAGGCCAAAAGGGCGTACCCGGGTTCCGTAATCTCTTTCATAGATGAAGATTTTTCTTTGGAGTCTATCGAACCACACAAAGGAGCCTTGGTGATCACTGCACAAGTTGGTTCGGTGGATATGAAGAGGATGATGATCGACAATGGCTCTTCTGTAGATATTCTATATGCTCATGCTTATCACAGGATGCCTGTGGATGGTCAGAAGATGGAAATTGGGCAGGAGGCCCCTTTATATGGCTTCAGTAACAATCCTGTCAAAGTGGCAGGAACCATCGAGCTGCCGGTTGTCTTCAGAATGGTTCCCCAGCAGGTTCAAATTATGTGTAAGCTTTACGTCGTACATGTGGATTCTGCATATAATGCCATTTTGGGGAGACCTACTTTAACAGCTTTGCAGGCAGTTACTTCAATTCCCCACTTCAAAATTAAGTTCCCTACGCCCCATGGAGTTGGTGAAGTTGCAGGAGATCTGGACTTGGCGAGGAGATGTTATCGAAATGCTCTGATCACTTCGGGAGTAGGAGTCAGCAAGCAGAAGCATACCATGGCCATTGAAATGGAACCATTTACAGAAAGCAGAACGGAACCATTAGTCATGCCAGTGGAGGAGACCGAAGAGATCAAATTAATTCCGGGAAAGAAAGAGAAAACTGTGAAAATCAATTCGGGATTGCCAGAGCCTTTTCAAACAAATCTGATGGAGTTGCTTCCGTGTTATATCAATGTCTTTGCTTGGGTTTCTAGTGACATGCCTGGGGTGAGTCGGAAAGTGGCTGAGCATAGATTGCAAGTGGATCCAGCTAAGAAGCCAGTTCGACAGAAGAGAAGGATTTTCGCTTTAGAGAAACAGAAAATAATTGACGAGGAGGTCGCCAAGTTACTGGCTGCAGACTTTATCTTTGAAATTGACTACCCGGAGTGGATGGCAAACGTGATTCTGGTGCAGAAGCATAATGGAAAATGGCGAGTTTGTATAGACTACACTGATCTGAATAAGGCGTGTCCTAAGGACTTCTATCCTCTGCCTCATATTGACCAACTTATTGATGCAACTTCGGGGTATGCCTTGCTTAGCTTCATGGATGCTTTTTCGGGATATCATCAAATTTCTATGTGCAAGGAGGATATACCGAAGACAGCTTTCATTACTCATCGGTTGGTGTATGCCTACAAGAAAATGAAGTTCGGTTTGATTAATGCGAGAGCTACTTATCAGAGGATGATGAACCACGTCTTCACGAAGCAGCTGGGAAAGAATATGGAAGTCTGTGTTGATGACATGATTGTGAAAAGTATGTCTGCTCGGGGTCATCTGGACGATCTGGAGGAGTGCTTCTAGACAGTTCGTCATTATGATCTGAAGCTGAATCTGACTAAATGCACTTTTGGGCTGGGAGCAGGCAAGTTTTTGGGATATTTGGTCAGCAAGAGGGGTATCGAAGCCAATCCATAGAAAATCCAGGCTATCTTGGACATGAAATCCCCACAGTCGTACAAGGATGTCCAGCGTTTAACTAGTAAAACAGCATCGTTGCGGAGGTTCATGTCTAAATTGGCAGAAAGGTGTTTACCGTTCTTTAACACATTGAAAGGGCCGAAGAATGCGAAGACGTTCCAATGGACTTCGGAGTGCGAGGAAGCTTTCCAAGGAATCAAGAGGTACTTGTCTTCGGCACCTCTGTTGGTGAAGCCAGTTCGTACTGAACCTTTGTATTTGTATCTGGCTGCAAGTTCATTGGCAGTAGGAGCAGTTTTGGTGCGTGAGGTTGGGGGTAAGCAGCACCCGGTTTACTATATGAACCATGCCCTTAGGGACGCAGAAACAAGGTATCCAAACCTTGAGAAGTTTGTTTTTGCTTTAATCATTGCTAGTAGAAAGCTTCAGCAGTACTTCCAAGGTCGGGTAATAGTGGTATACACTGATCAGCCGTTGAAGAAGGTGCTGGGGAAACTAGAGGTTTCGGGGAGACTTGCTACATGGACGATGGAATTATCTCAGTTCTTCATAGAGTACTATCCACGGACATCTATTAAAGGTCAAGACTTGGCCGATTTTGTGGTTGAATGCTCATTTTCCAAAGCTGATGAGAGTCTAAACAAAGTGGAGGGATATACGAAAACGGTGGCTATACTTCAGCAGGCCCACGATTCTTGGACCTTATATGTCGATGGATCTTCTACTTCGGACCTTAGTGGTGCTGGGATCATTCTGACGAGTCCAGAGCGATTCAAAGTGCAGCAGGCTATCAGATTCGAATTCAGGGCAACGACTAACGAAGCTGAATACGAGGCGGTGCTAGTAGGGTTGCGTCTGGCCAAAAGTTTGGAAGTTCAGAAGTTGATTATTTACAGTGATTCTCAGCTGGTCATCAAACAAGTTTCGGGGGAATATGAAGCTTGAGGCTCTAAAATGGTTAAGTATTTTACAGAATTGAAAGATCGACTTCAATACTTCGGCTCGTGTGAATTTCAGGGTGTTGGTCGAACTGATAATTCAAACGCCGATGCATTGTCGAAGCTGGCTACTACTGAATCAAGCGCTTTTGACGGGACAGTTTACTTGGAAATCCTGAAATAAGCTAGCATCCAGCATGGGGAAGTACGGAGCGTGGAGCGGTCTAATTGTTGGGTGACCCCATACATAAACTATCTAGCAGATGGCGTACTACCTTCAGATTAGATGTTGGCTAAGAAGGTGAAATACAAAGGTGCAAACTTCATACTTATTGATGGAGATCTGTATCGAAAGGCTTATTCCTCTCTATTGCTAAAGTGCTTGGTTCCGTCTGAAGCTGAATATACCCTTCGGGAGGTTCATGAAGGTATCTGTGGTGATCACATGGCCGCAAAATCGTTAGCGTATAAAGTGCTTTGTCAAGGTTTTTATTGGCCAACAATTTTCAAAGAGGCTACCGATTACGTGAAGAAATGCCCGAAATGCCAGTTGAATAGTCCAATCCCACATCAGCCACCAGAAGAGCTATATTCGATTTTATCTCCTATACCTTTTGCTGTCCGGGGGGTAGATATACTAGGTCCACTCCCGAAAGCGAAAGGTCAGGTCAGTTTTGTTATAGTAGCAATTGATTATATGACTAAGTGGGTAGAAGCGAAGCCGCTTCGGCTGATCACGGAGCAAGAATGCTTGAAGTTTCTGAAGGAGTCAGTAGTATTCCGATTTGGTATTCCCATGGTGGTAATTTCAGATAATGGATGCCAGTTTGTGGGATCAAAATTTGAGGCATTCTTGAAGGAGTTAGGAATTCAGCATCGAAAAACTTCGGTTGCTCATCCACAATCT
Source organism: Panax stipuleanatus (assembly GCA_020205555.1). Classification (NCBI taxonomy): domain Eukaryota; kingdom Viridiplantae; phylum Streptophyta; class Magnoliopsida; order Apiales; family Araliaceae; genus Panax; species Panax stipuleanatus. Next base: position 118,486,724 of record CM035119.1, on the reverse strand, counting down.
AATGGGCAAGTTGAGGTGACTAACAGACTACTCCTAAATGGGATCAAAAGAAGGCTGGATGACGCCAAAGGAAGATGGCCTGAAGAATTATTTGGCGTGCTATGGGCTTACCGAACTACGCCAAGGACTACAACGAGAGACTCCCCATTTAGACTGGCATACTGTTCTGATGCTCTAGTTCCGGTGGAAATTGGGTCTACAATTCTTCGGGTCAGTCATTTGAAAGAATTGTATAATGATGAGGGACTCAAAGCCAACTTAGATCTGCTCGAAGAAGTCCGAGAGGCAGCCTTGGTAAAATTGGCTACATATCAACATCGTGTGGCTAAATACTACAACAAAAGGGTAAAGCTTTTTTTATTCGAAGTTGGGGATTTTGTTCTTCGGGAGGTAGAGGCTTCTACACCTCAGAATATGGGTAAACTCATGCCAAATTGGGAGGGCCCTTATGAAGTCGTTAGCATACCGAAGCCCGGGACTTACCGATTGCGAGCCTTAGATGGGTCTGAGATTAAGAATACTTGGCACGCTGGAAGGCTCCGCAAATATTTTTAGTAGAGCCAGTGTCAAAGTCCGGAAGTCTGTTTGGCTCTCGGAGAGAACGAGGTTGCCAGCTTGGTATAAGGTTGGATCCCTTCGACTTTTTTGACAAGAGAATAGGAATATTTTTTGGGTTGAACTTGTTCGACTCTCGGAGAGAACGAGGTTGCCAGCTTGGTATAAGGTTGGATTCCTTCATCTCCTCATAGCGAAATGAACTATTGATGGTCCAACCCGTTCGGCTCTCGGAGAGAACATGGCCACCAGTTATAAGGTTGGATCCCTTTGACTTTGTTGACAAGCGAAGAGGAATATTTTTTGGGTTGAACCTGTTCGGTTCTCGAAGAGAACGAGGTTGCCAGCTTGGTACAAGGTTGGATTCCTTCGTCTCCTCGTAGCAAAGCGAACTATTAATGGTCCAATCCGTTCGGCTCTCGGAGAGAACGTGGTCACCAGTTATAAGGTTGGATCCCTTCAACTTTTTTGACAAGCGAAGAGGAATATTTTTTGGATTGAACCTGTTCGGCTCTTGGAGAGAACGAGGTTGCCAGCTTGGTATAAGGTTGGATCCCGTCGTCTCCTCGTAGCGAAGTAAAATATATTTTTGGCTGAACAAGGTTGGATTCCTTCGGCCTTAGGACGGCGAAGTGAATATTTTTGGTTTAACCCCTTCGGCTCTCGGAGAAGAACGGGATTACAAAATTGTTATAAGGCTGGATGACATTACAAGTTCTTCGGAACTGATATTCTTATTGAAAGATCAGTGAATTATTCATTCTAACATTGGTATATAGTACTCTTCGGTAATGAGTAAGTCTCATCTTACATTGTTACTTGATTTTATTTGAAGTATTAAGTTTAAATTATATATCGTTTAAATAACAGTATAACTCGACTTAAAAAGGGGTAGTAAGGAATAAAATCTATTTCATAAACGAAGAAAAAGAAATTACAGCTTTGATAAAGTTCATTAAAATAGATAGAAGTTATATTAATTAAAAGTTTCCACAAGTACATGAAATTGAAATAAAAACAAGTTATTTTCACAACTACTCTTTATCTTCGGATTCAGAAGAATCAAGGAGTAACGGGTTCAAAGAAGCAGCAGCCAGTTTTGATTTGCCCTTGCTTCGGGCATCTTCATAACCTTCCACATACAATTGAACTATCTCATTGGTCAAGGTAGGGGACTTGCCGTACTCATCTTGAATTTCTTTACGAAGCTCCTCAGTCAGAGGGGGGCCAGCCAATTTGAGGTCACGAAGTTCCCTTTCAACTTTGCCACGAAGGTTAAAATGGCGTTCTTCAGACTTCTTGGCCTCAATAATTGCTTGAGTCAGGCTTTGGTTATTCTGAGTTAGCTGTTCATTGGCCCTCTGCAATCCCTCATTTTGCTCAACAGTCATTTGTTGTAGGGCTTCGACTGCAGCCAGCTGTTCTTTCATCTTGGCTAGATCACCTTGAAGACCTTTGCAGTTGAAGCGGAGGTTCTCATGCTCACTCCTCTCCTTCGCCAAAGCTGACTTCAGAATGACATTCTCCTTTTGGGCCGCCTCCTCATCAGCCTCAACTTCTTTGTATTTTTGATGGAGACGCCCAAAGGACCCATTGGCCTACAGTTATTCGAAGTTAGAGGAAATTTCAAGAAAATATCCATGAACTGAGATGGGTAAAATGTGATGTACTTACTCTAGCCTGATTAATCATGCCCTCTTCGAGCAAGTCAGAAACAGAGCTGTTACCGAAGCGATGATTGTTGGTATCCAGAACAAATGAATTGTAAAGGTGTAAAGGAAAATCTTCCCTTTGATCCGGCCATAAACTGGGTGAACGGAGAACCCCCGGTTTCGGACCATAGAAAGATGATAAAGGAGGTGAAGGGGGTGCTACTCATTTTGGTGAAGGTGTCGGTTGCCTAAGGGGAGGTGAAGGCGGTTGATCATCCAAAACAGCTCTTCACTTCTGAATAAGGGGAGAACTGGGGTCTGCCTCGAATTAGTCAGCTTCAGCCGATGGAGGGGGGGATTGTCTAGCCGGGATTCTTAACTCTTCGGTGGTGAGGGGGATAATCTTGACCTTGGCTTTTTGCTTTTTTGTATAGAGGATTCTGGTGCGCTGCTCAATGGGCATATCTAGAAGACTTTCAGTAAGAACGGGAGTGGGGATGAATTTTGGCTTCTTGGCAGCATGTTTCTTCTTTTGGGGTCGGCTTGTCCCTTCGAAAGGAGTTGGCTAATTTGTTGGAAGATTGGTAGTTGGAATTTTCTTTATTGGGGCTTCTGCATTTTGTATTTCAACAGTAGGGGGATCCACGTGTTGGGCTTCAAAAGTTTGGGCCTCCAGGTCTTCAGCTTCGGTAGAAGCTGGGGCCAATTTGGCAGAAAGGAATTTCTCTAAATCCATCCGATCGATGGAATTAGGCTTTATCAGAGACACTGCAGAAGACAGAAAGTAATAATTCAAAACAATTATCGAAGGAAATTTGAAAAAATCTACACAAAGGATGGGTTCAGAACTAACACTTGTGGCCATACAACCAAGCCTGTTTACCGAGGAGTTCAAAGCTCCATTCCTTCAGAGGAAGTTTGTTCAGTAGCTTTACCATTTCGTTCCCCCGCTCTTGTGTGAGGTCTTCGAAGTCTAGAGAGAGAATAGGGATAGTGGTCCAGTCAGGGATGGAGGAAATATCGGGTCCATTGATAAATATCCAGTCCTTATGCCACCCTCGGTTGCTTGAGGGGGTGTCCATCAAGGACCTTCTTTCAATCTTGACGCTGGACGGTTTGCTTAGCCCCTTGAAGCCTTTCTCCCTGGACTGGCCCACCACAAAGAGGGAAAAGAAGAAGTCAATAGATGTGGGGATACTTTGCTCAAAGCACCAAGCGGCGAACGCAAGGATGTAAATATAAGAGTTGGGAACCAGTTGGGCCAGCCCAACCCCCAGAAATCCCAGCATATTCAGAACGAAGGCATGTAGAGGGAAGCGTAGTACCTTCTCCAGAAGAGTGATGGGCATAGCAACATAACCATCAGGACGATGGTACATGCGTTCGATTGGGGAAGGGGCTCGCAGCTGATAGTTGGGGGGGGGGATCTGATATCTATCTCTGATGGTTAGAATCTTTGATTCGGCAATTCGAGAGGGGGTATTGGCATTGGCAAATCATTTTGCATCGGTGAAGTCAAAGGGGGGTTCCGGAGGAGTGTCTTTAGGAAGATCAGAGGACGGATTCTTGCTAGAAGATCTGAGTAGGATTTTGAGTGGCTGTGACAGATCCTGAAGGAGTTTCAGAAGGAAGGACGGTGTCATCAGATTTTTGGGCAGCCATTGTTAACAGATTGATAGAGAGAGAGAGAACCGGAGGAAGAAGAAAGCTAGAGAATTTTGAGATTCAAACGCGTAGGTAAAGCCATCCAAGTGGGGTGTTTGGGGGTTTTATAGTGGGGTCTTTTAGGTAATTCTCGAAACCCAAAGGTTGCACATTAAATGAAGGTAATGATGGAGAGAGCAGGCGTCTGTTCTTGGAATTGGAGAAGCCGTCGATTGCTTTTTTGAATTTGAAAGGTTGGCGTGTGTTTCTAAATTTGGGGAATCTGTATCCGGTTATGGGCTTTCTATTGAGTGGGCTTTGCCAAGTCTGTTTGGATTCTTCTTGATGGTTGGACCGGACCCTTATACTCTTTCATCAAACACTCTGTTTAATAAAAGACTAGGGGGCAATGTTGGGCTGTGGAGATTTGGGCCGGTCTAATCTTATTTATTTTGGGCTTTCCGGGTCAAACCCATTTTTACCCTTGGAGCATTGGGCTATTGTCTAAATGATTATACAGATAAAGTTTGGGCTGGAGGTAGTAGTGGAAGACAGGTGACAGTTTGTGGGGGAGTAGTTTATTAGAGAAGGGTTAGCTAAAAAGGGGTATAGCAGGCGGCTGATTGATTAGATGGGCTAAGCTGTTTTAAGCCTCTTCATTAATGAGGAGTTGACATAATGTTGACTGGGTGGAGAGCAAGGTATGGTAAAGCCTGCATGCAGCCAACTAACGTAAGCATCGGGGGAAAACATGCAAGTTGGTGAGATGATATATGGGTACAGGGCACTACACAAAAGGCAGGCAACGTAACATTTTTTCTCTGGGAGACACTAGAGCACAAAAACCTCCATTGTTAACCCCTTCTCCAGCCTGTACTTATTCTCACACCAGAGCGATCCCCGGCGGCCCCAGCCATCGAGATTCGGTGCTGACGTGTTCATTGTGCAGGATTAGGCGCGCTTTTCGTGATTGAGGCGCGTGACCAGATCTTGGCGTTAACACTATATAATCATTGTTGTTTTTAGATGAATATTGTTAGGGATTAATAGCCCACATATATAGTAATCTAGGCACAATCTTTTAGGTTCAAGCCTGGGTACTCCTATAAATCTTGGATAAACTAAATACTCATCATATTATTACTAAGCTTAAAGAGTGGGGGCTTGTTAAGGATTAATAGCTCTCATAATAACTTGGGCATAGTCTTAGATGTTCATGCCCAATTATACCTACAAATCCTTTTCAGAGGTTCAAACGTCATAGATGCAACTGCAATCCAAACCATAATTATATCTTGCTTGTTCTAGTCAATTAAGGATTAGACTTATTTAGCGTATATTGATAACGAAAATCCCAATTGTGATTTGCGGAAACTAGCTCCAGATTGTTAGCTAGACTATTCACTATAAATATGAGGTGACCTCTGGTAAGCTAAGGGATTCACTAGGTTTCTTCTCCGCCTATAAATATAAGGTGAGGTAGTCTTTCTTTCTGTTAGGTTTATTGAACCATGATTCTAACGGTAGAAGATAGAGCAAAGAACAAGAAAAAATATATCTGTATTCATTTCTGTAAAATTAGAATGTATTACATTAGAGCCTATCATGTATTTATATATGTTGGTTCAACTAACCCATATTACATCAATCCGTGTCACTCCTCATTTCTAGTAAAGTAGGTACACTAGTTACACTAAAATACACCAAGGCAATTAAGTCAAGTCCATACATCCTTGTTGTTAGCTGTCATTGTCAATGCACCAAGGTCCTTGCTTCTGATCACCAGTGCTGCACTACGTGCAACTGTCAATGCTGTAGCTGCAGCTGTGTGGATACAATATGTGTATCACTCCGCCCCACAAGTTGAAGGCAGACATGGATTATGTAAGCCCAACTTGGAAGCTAAATACCAATGACTTGTACGGCCTAAAGCTTTAGTCAACAAATCAGCAACTTGATCTTTAGAAGAAACCTTAAGGGGTTGGATAATACCTGCTTGCACTTTTTCTCGAACAAAATGACAATCAATTTCTATATGTTTGGTGCGAGCATGATAAATAGGATTTGCTGCAATGTCTATTGCTGCCTTATTGTCACAGAAAATTGGAGTAGGACTATGATTGGAAACCAATAAATCTTGTAATAAGCTATGTAACCATAAAACCTCACAAGTAGTAGTAGCAAGAGCACGGTAATATTCAGTTTCAGCTGAACTTCGAGAAGTAACAGATTGCTTCTTAGATTGCCAAGAAATAAGAGAAGGGCCTAATATAAGGCAATATCCAGTAAAAGATCTTCGACTAATAGGACAACCTCCCTAATCACTGTTACAAAAGCCTTTCAAAACCAAATCATTAGCTGCAGAAAAGAAAAGGCCTTGACCAGCTGTACACTTGAGGTACCTTAGGACTCTTTGAACAGCTTCAAGATATTTTTGTCTAGGAGATTGCATGAATTGGCTAAGTAATTGGACGGAATAGCTGATATCTGGTCTGGTGAAAGTGATATATAAGAGTTTACCCACATAACTTCGATAAGCAGATGGAGTAGAAATAAGGTCTCCAAATAAACTATTATCATGCAACTTGATGTGTTGATCAAGTGGAATAGTAAGTGGTTTAGCATCCAACAAATTTGCATATTGTAAAAGGTCTAAAATAAACTTCCTTTGACTAATGAAAATTCCAGCCTTTGATCTGCTGACTTCTAGCCCCAAATAATACTTTACTTCACCATAATCCTTAATGCTAAATTGATTGTCCAACATGGCTTTCAAATGAAGAACCATAGAATTGTTGTAATAACCCAATATTTTTATATAATTAAATAAGAAATTTTGCATATAATTTTTTTTTATATATTATTTCTATCAAAATAAAGGTGGGAATAGGTGTAATGTAATGAATATGTATTTATGTGATAAATATATATTTATTTATTTCATGAATAATTTTAAATAAATTATTCAATAAAGGAATGATTAATTATTATAAATTATATTCTTATAATAAACTAATTTTGATAGTCAAAATATTTTATTATTTATTTTCCATGAAAATATGATTAAAATATTATTTAAATAATATATGAAATAATTTCTAGAATTATTATAATAATTATTTTATTATATGAATTAATCAAGATTAGTTAAGTTAATTATTTTAACTTAATTAATAATGGTATATATGATGTAAAGTGTGAATATAGATTAAAATCCTAAATTTTGATCTATGTTATGAAATTTCAGAATTTATACAATTATTCTATAATTGATTTAAAATGAAAGTATATTTATATGATGAATAATAAAAAATTATTTTCTTAAGGAAATTGAATATTAAATATAATTATTAATTATATTTGTCTCCAAATATATGTAAGTATATTAATACAAGATATGATTATGAATTATATATATAATTATGATAATTAACATAATTATATGAATATATGTTATGGATTAATTTATTTCATTTTATTTAAATATTAACATAATAATTGATCATGTTGTATTTAAATGAAAGTGGGTATTTATGTGATAAAAAAAATAATTAGGAAATCTTAATTCTAATTTTAAAGTTCCAAGTAATTAGGAAACCTAATGTAATTAGGAAACCCTAAGTTCAAAATTTTAAAGTTTAATTTACATTTTTAAACCTAATTAGAAATCCTAGAAAATCAAATTGTAAAACCTTAAACCCTAAGGGTCAAACCCTAAGGGTCAAACCTTAAGGGTTAGGACAAATTACTTGGAAGCCATTAAAATTGTATAGTAAATGACCTATTTACCCTTTTTGCATTCTTCAATAGGAAACTTGTAAATCTTGCCAAGATTTGAGTTGTTCACCAACTCTAGATAACATCACATGCTCAATATCCCAGCAAATCAGCCATATACATCAACCATATACATTGTATCAATAATATATATAGATTTAAGAGAGAGAACATCACTAAACAAAGCTCATTTGTGCTCAAATCCACAACTAAGCCATTCTTTCTGTAACCCACGAATTTCATTAGCATTTCAGTCCCTTATCAAGTTCCTATTACACCAAGAACATATAAGGAAGCCAAGATCCAAGCATTGTTCAAGAAAGGTATAACCCTAAACCAAAACTTTTAATCTTGTATGCTATGTTAGATTAGGTGTTTTTGTGTTTTAATATGTTATATGTAGTGTTAATCAGTAATCTGGGTTGTTATATTGTGGATCAATAACATCTAGATGCACGAAATTGAAGATTTTAAAAATCTGGAAAACTTGAAAATATTGTCTGACAGTCAAATGTCAGGCCTCGTAGATCTATTCCTGTTAATGGTTTTAATGTTTTAGAAGTTATATATTTGTAGTATGTCATGTGTACTGTAATCTGGAAGTGGAATCATAGTCATACCATGTGCAGATTACAAGTTATTAATGGTCAAAGTGAGTTGACAGACCATGACCAAGCCTTTCTGGGTAACCCAGAAACTGTCCAGAAATGGTCTGACAAGATTTTCTGGAGCATTTATCTGACAGATGTTAGTTGATTTGATTGTGTTGTTGTATCTAAGTAGTAGTATGTTATATGAACTATAGATTCATGCCTTTAGATCCCTTAAATAACAAATATATTGAAATTAGTGGATGGTCAAAGTAGGCTGTTTGATCACGATTTCTGTTTTCTGGAATTTCCAGAAAACGTATGAACAAGTTCTCTGACAAGGTTTGACCAGTTCAAATATGGAGATTTTAATGTAGTTGGACTGAGATAGTGTTATGTAGTTGTTCTCTGACATTAGTACTACATGGTTGAAGCACTCAAACACCAAAATAATAGGCAGAACCTATGATTAATCGAGCTAGAAAGTGCCTACTCGAAACTGACTGGGTTTCTGGGTAACCCAGAAAACCCAGAAACATTCTGACAGTGACTTTAAAGCATTAGATCTTGCTAATGTGATGTGATATGACCCATATTGTTGTTGATAATTGTAGTGTTACATAAATACTACAAGATAAATGTCCTAGCTATCCTCGAACATGCTTGAGCTGAGAATCACAGGTGGTCAAAGGTGACACCATGGTGATTGCTTGTCAGTGTTCTTGAAGCTCAAGAACATTAACAACGACAGAAAGTGTCGCTAAAGGCTTTAGCGACGGTTTTCTTAAAATTAATTTTCGAAAAAATGATTAAAAATCAAAAATAAATTCTAAAAATTACAAAATTAGTTTTAAAAATTATTTTAAGTTATGAAAAATAACTTTTGATAATTTGACATATTTTTTTATTAATATTTATAATTATTTGAATATTAATGATATTTAATTTATTTAATAAGTATATTAAATAAATTAGAGAAAAATGATTTTAATTTTATAAAAATCATTTTAAATAAGAATAAAGTGTTAAAAAAATATTTTAAGTTATAAAATGAAACTTTTAATATTTTTAAGGTAAATTTCATTAATTATTTAATATTAATGATATTAGATTTATTTAATAATTATATTAAATAAATTAGTTAAAAATGATTTTAAATAATATAAAAATCATTTTAAATGAAAATAAAGAATTTAAAAATATTTTAAGTTATAAAATATAACTTTTAATATTTTAAGGTAAATTTCATTAATAATTTGATATTAATGATATTAAATTTATTAAATTAAATAAATGATTTAAAAATGGTTTTATTGATTGAAAAATCATTTAAAAAGGATATAAATGATTTAAAAATATTTTAAGTAATAATAAATAACTTTTAATATTTTGATGAATAATACATTAATATTAATAGTAATAATTTAAAAATAATTTTAAATATTTTAAAAATCATTTAAGGGGAATAAAAATATTTTAAAAATATTTTGAGTTATTATAAATAACTTTAATATTTTGACAAGGATTTCATTAATAATTTAATATTATTTAAATATTAATGATAATAAGATTATTTAGTATTTAAATTATTTAAAAATGATTTCAATGATTGAAAAATCATGATAAATGATAATAATTATTTAAAAATTATTATGAGTCACTAAAAAATAATATGACTGATATTTAAATTATTTAAAATAATATTGATGATGTAGAATAGAGTTTAATAGAATTTAAACTCGATAATTACCCGATAAAGCCGTCGGTACACCGGAATGTTTTCGAAATTGATCCGGACCTAGATAGTTTGACTTGATAAGTGATTGTTTATAATCCAATGACTGTTATAAATATATGACAATGTGCTTAAGCTATGTGTTGACTGCAAATAGCAGTACTATGTGTTAAGATGTATTATTCTAATCGAAAGAATGAACTTATTAATGATAGGTCTCTGTATAAAAGATAAAACTACGTTGTGTAAGCAGCAGACCAGACAAGTACCCTAACCTTACTCCAATTTTATATTGAGCAAATATACTAGAATTACTCATATCTGGACATGCTCTCTAAATTTTGAACTGTTTGTCTCATTATTTATGAATAATACAAGGTTATATAACCTTTTTATTCCAATCAACTTCAAAAAGAATAGTCAAGATACTATCAAGTACATCATTCTTTTCTTACTTGAAAAGGTTACATTGCAAGTTTCTTTACTCAAATTATTATTGATATCTATGATTCGATTTATTATCTCATTATTGTTTGTTGTCATACAAGTGTCCCCATTTGTATGAGTTATATATTGTATTCATGCAAGAACTCTTGAACTAGAACTTCTTTGATATGACAAATTCTGTTACATACTATTAAACTTCGGTAGGCGTTTATGGTTTAAAGACTGTCTAAGCTATTTGACTCGGCTAGACATAGTTTGAATTGTACTGTTAGATAGTATTGGTTATGATAAAGTCGTCCAACTGAATTATTTAGTTAGGACTCCAGACTGAGTATGAACAACCCTTAAATGGAAAAATTATTTATGTGCCCAAGGCGAACAGAGTGAATGAATTTATCGTTAAAACAGATAGTATTGATCAATACAGGACATAATGGGGCTGATCACCCTACATGTTCGTTAGACCAGAGCGGTTTGCAGATGAATTTATGTTTAAACCTTTTCAAAAATAAAAAATAAAAGTTCATGGTCCATTGACCGCTCAGCATTTATAGTCACTATGTCGTTTCAAAATTTTAAACGATTTGATATATGTTTCACAAGTCTTCAAAACTATTGATTCGTTGTAGAAGTATACCTCAAAGAAAATATTTACTGCTAATACTTGTTGGGCAATTGAATGCTCATTCTTGCTTTAAATTAAATATTTTTAGCTAAGCGTGATCAACCAGAAGGCTCGGGCAAAAACAAAGGAAAAGGAAAGCTGCAAGAATAAGTTTATGGTATCTTGTGTAATAGTTAGACTTTATTAAGACGATAATATTTATTATCTATCATGTAATGAATGTTTTAAAGGTCGTGTACCTGGGATTAGACAACTTTGATATATAAATTAAGTTTGTTTGTTTATTTATATTATATTTTTATTCCGCTCAAAGAAATAATATCGTGTAGCACCAAGTTCGGGTTTCAAGTACCAGAATTTTGGGGCGTCCCAATTGTCACTGCCAATAACAAGGATATCATCAACATAAACCAAAACAGTTGTAAACAAACCATCTTTGTGGTATATAAATAAAGAGTAATCTGCTTTTGATTGAGAAAACCCTGTTTGAAGAAGAGAAGTAGTCAGTTTGGCAAACCATTGTCTGGATGCTTGCTTCAGACCATACACGGATTTCTTTAATTTGTAAACAAAACTTCTGGAGTGTGATGGAACAATATATCCTTGTGGCAAATCCATGTACACCTCATCCAACAAATCTCCATGTAAAAAGGCATTGTTAACATCTAATTGATGAACAACCCATTATTTTGCTGCTGCCAGTGCTAAAAAGACATTTAGCTGTGACTATTTTTGCCACAGGGGCAAAGGTATCATGATAATCCACTCCTTCCTCTTGTGTATAACCTTTAGCCACCAAACGAGCCTTATATCTCTCAATGTGTCCATTAGCATGATATTTGACCTTGTAAACCCATTTACACCCAACTGTTTGCTTGTCAAAAGGTAATTCTACCAAATCCCATGTATGATTAGATTCAAGGGCATCAAGCTCTTTATTCATAGATGTGATCCATTGTGGATCCTTAACAGCTTGAGAATAATAAACAGGTTCCTTAACTGTAGCTAGATTAGCTATAAAATGTTTGTGTGATAGTGTAAAGTTGGAATATGATAAGTAATTGTCAATATGATGTTTGGAATGGATAGCTGATACATTAGAAGTGAAAGAACTAGAAGTCTGTTTGGTAGGAATATCATAAGTATGCCACCAAGATGGTCTCTGCTTAATTCTAGAAGATTGTCTGATTAATGATGGATTAGTAACAATGGGCAAAGGGTCAACAAATAAATCAACTTCATTGTGATGATTGTTCCTTGCTTCTGGATCAAAAACTGAAGTAGGAATTGAAGTAGGAGTAGAAGTAGGGGTAGAAGTAGGAGTAGGAATCAAAGTAGAAGTAGGAATAGGAATTGGTTCATAATGATGATGAAGCCAAGGTAGAAAATTATAAAGATCATGAGAAATAGAAGATGTCTGTTCTAAAAATGGAAACATAGTTTCATGAAAAACTACATTCCAGGAGACAAAGATTTGTTTGGTTTGAAGATTAAACACCTTATAACCCTTTTGACCGTTTGGGTACCCAAGAAAAACACACCTAATTGCTTTAGGGGCAAACTTATTTCCAGAATGAATTGAGGCATAACATAAGCAACCAAAGACCTTTAAATGATCATAACTAGGTGTTTGAAGAAATAAGATTTCATGAGGTGTTTTGTATTGTAACACAGGTGTGGGCAATCTATTTAAGATATAAGTGGCAGTGAGTAAGCATTCCCCCCAATATTGAATAGGTAAACCAGCATGAAATCTCAAACCCCTAGCTATTTCTAAAAGCTATCTATGTTTTATTTCCACTCTTCCATTTTGTTGAGGAGTATCCACACAAGAACTTTGGTGAATAACACCATGAGATGCCAAAAAAGGTGAAATATGCTTATTGAAAAATTCACTCCCATTATCAGTCCTGAAGATTTTAATTGTGGTATGGAATTGATTCTTAACATAAGAAAAGAAATCAAGAAGAATCTGAAATACATGTTGTTTTGTGGACATTAAAAAAGTCCATGTGGCTCTAGAATGGTCATCTACTATAGTAAGAAAATATTTACAACCTCTTGTTGTCTCAAAAGCATATGGGCCCCAAAAATCAACATGTATTAATTGGAAAACTGAAGTAACATGACTTGTACTAGATTTAGGAAATGAAAGTTTACATTGTTTGGAAATAGGACATGTCTTATTACAAATGTCAGATACAACAGATTTGATACAAGGAATTTTATGAAGGACTGTAGTTAAGGCATGCCCAAGCCTCATGTGCCACAATGCACTGTCTTTATTTGTGAGACTAGAATTGATAGAAGTATCAAAAGCAAGGCTATCAACTGTATCAGTGAGTACATTAGGTTAAGGAATATGCAGATGATACAGACCACCATGCTATTTACCAATGGCCAGAGTTGTCATCCGGTTCTGGGCCTGAAAAAGGCATTGATGTGAATGGAATTGAATTGAACAATTTGAGTCCTTGGTTAACTTGGTTACAGATAACAAGTTATAGGTGAAACTTGGTATAAAAAGGACATTGTACAAGGTTAATAGAGGTGTCAAAATAACAGTACCACTCTTGTTCACAGGAATAGTGCTACCATTTGGCAAAGTAATACGAATTGGTTGTAATAAGGTTTTAATATCATGCATAATATCTAACTATGCACACATGTGATCAGTTGCCCCTGTATCAATAATCTAAGAAAACTTGTTGTAACTGCTGGAAGAGAACATAGAATAAACCATACCTGCAACATGATCTTCTGGTGATTTAGCACTCTTGTTAATCATGAGCATATGCATCATATGATTCATATGAGCCAACTAATTTTGCATCTGTTCCATTGACATATGAGAATCCATAGACTGATGACAAGACATTTCAGTAGTATTTGTGCCTGTGTTAGTTTGAACAGAAAATCCATAAGGAGGACCCATATTAGAACCCATATTAGACTGAGAATGATGAAAATTTAATTGAAAACTGGATGTGGATGTCATGTTTGCAGTGCTTGTATATTGTTTTTCTTTTGGAAAGGGCCTAAAATTCTAACCAGTAGCACCATTAAATTTCTCAGTCTTCTTCTTTGGAGGATATCCATTCAATTTGAAACATGTTTCTTTGACATGATTATCTCTATTACATTATGTACATTTCATAGGCTGTTTAGCAAAAGCATTTTGATTTCCATGACCCACACGTTGTGCAGAAAATTGTGTAGGACCAGAAAATTTCCCAGCATTATGAGCAACTAGAACTGTAGGATGAGCATGACTTGTACTGGTAAACAGACCAATACTTTCAGTAGTAGAATGTACATATCCTTGTCTAGCCTTTTCATCTTGTTTGATAAATGCATAAGCCTGAGATATAGTGGGTAAAGGGGACATTATCAAAATTTGTCCTCTGATTGTAGAATAACTGTCATATAGTCCCATTAAAAATTATAGCAATTTTCTTCTTTGTTCCCTCTCTTCTTGCACTTTATGTGCTCCACAAACACAATCAATAGTAGGCTCTAAGACTGCATATTCATCCCATAAGTTCTTGAGTTTATGATAGTAAAGTTTAACAGATTTATCTCCTTGTTCTAGAATATAAGTTTCCTTTAAAATTTGATAAATTCTGTGGCCATTAATTCCTGAAAACCTTTCATTTAGTTCATTCCAGACCTCATAAGCTGAGTTCACAAAATTCATGCCATCACTGATATCATCATTAACAGTATTCAAGATCCAAGTTATTACCATATCATTTACTCTCTCCCATTGAGCAAATAAAGGAGAATCCTCAGCAGGTTTTGGATAATTTCCATTAACCAAAACAAATTTATTCCTAGCATTCAAAGCTATTTGCATTGATCATTTCCAAGAAGCAAAATTATCTGTTCCAGTGAGCTTTTTAGATATTAAAACTAGTGCAAGATGATCATTGTTGTGTAGAAATAAAGGATGAGAATTCGAATCTATTGAAACATTATGACCTATTTTTGTTTGAGTATTGCTGCTTGAACCTTGTCCATGGTGCTAATTATCTGGAATGTTCAATTGAACCACATTTGCATAGCTTAAATTCACCATTTTTGAAGAAAACTAAACTAGATCTGAAAGAATTGTAAAACTCCAAAACCAGATCTGATTGTAAACAAAATTTATCAAATCTGACAACAGTTTTGATATAGAAGTAAATAAATAATTGATTCAAATGATTTGAATATTATGTATTGATCTTGCGAGAAGGTGAAAAATAGATCTTGCGAGAAGGTGAAAAATAGATCATGAACTACTCTGATACCATGTTAGGTTTATTCAACCATGAATCTAACAGTAGAAGATAGAGCAAAGAATAAGAAAAAATATCTCTGTATTCATTTCTATAAAATCAGAATGTATTACATTAGAGCCTATCATGTATTTATATATGTTGGTTCAACTAACCCATATTACATCAATCCGTGTCACTCCTCATTTCTAGTAAAGTAGGTACACTAGTTATACTAAAATACACCAAGGCAATTTAGTCAAGTCCATACATCCTTGTTGTTAGCTGTCATTGCCAATGCACCAAGGTCCTTGCTTTTGATCACCAGTGCTACACTACATGCAGCTGTCAATGCTGTAGCTGCAGCTGTGTTGGATACAATATGTGTATTACTTTCCATTTTCCATAGGGTTCACCTTAAAGAGGGAGAAGGGGAGCGACAGTTATCTATGTAATTACAATCAATATATCATATAGTATTGAACTACTGATTGCACCATAAGTACAAGAAAATTATAGAGCCATTGATACAGTCGTTTGTTGCCGTCCAAAAGAAGGGTTTCATGGAACTAAAAAGCCAGAAAAGACCACATACGATTAAAACTTTGCATCTACATTTTGAAACCAGTCTCATTTTGTTTAGGAAAGCTATAAAACCAAATTTTCCCGTGAAAGCAAAAAATAGGTCGGTATGATACACAATGAAATAGTTGAAAGAAAAATTAAACTTAATCAGAACTTTAAGCAAACAGTTGGACATCATAATGAATGAAAACACAACAGCAATCAAATCGACTATGCTAGAACACAAACGTAAAATAACTGAATGAGAAAGAGGGAATATAATGAAAGTTGCGTACCTTGAGTTTCAGTAGGAACAATTTCAGAAGAGTGGGTGTTTACGTAATGAAAAGATACAGAAGAAAAAAAAAGGGAAAATGGAGGTGGGTTCAAAGTAAATTATAGGTAGAGAAGAAACTAGTCCATCTCTCTAATTGAAACCTAGTCTAGGCGTTACTTTTTTTTAGACCACACACAAATCCTAAATTAGGGACTGTTCCAAAAACAGAGTTTGATAACATTTAAGAAAAAACAACTCTTGTAGAACTAATATTATGTGTAAAATTATTATTTCAAAAATTTAAAGATAAATTTAAATTTAAATTTTAGGATATCATAAATTAATTATAACAAACTTAAATATAACTCTTTTGTAAAATAAACAAATAATATTTTAATATTTGTAACATATTCCACAAAAAGAGTCATAATTATTATAATTTTGTTTATTGTCAATTTATAATTTTAAAATTTAAATTATTGTAACTTAATATTTTAGTTAATACAATTAATATTGTAAATTACTTAAAAATTATTATTAAGAATACATTTTCTATTAAAATATTAATTACATTACAATTTGAATTGTTGTATATCATAAATTAAAGAACAAACTCAAACTTAACTCTTTCTGTTAAGGTTGTAGATTGAGCAAACAGTTCAGACTCGATTCGTACTCGCTCGACTAAAAGTTCGATTCAAGTTCGACTCGAAATATAAATGATTCAAATATGAGCAAATTTTAAAGTTTGATAAATTACTCAAACCTCTTCAAATTGTAATTTTCTATTAATACTTAGATCATATTCGTTTGAAAAGTTCAAACTGCTCGGGCTTGATTCAAGATCGTGTTCGACTCGGTAGCTAAACGAGTCTCAATCAAACCTTATATTATACTCGATAAATTTTGTGAACCAAATCTGAACAACTCAATACTCAGCTCGACTCGATTCATTTACACCCTTACTTTCTGTAGAAAATATATAAGAGTATTTTTTGGCATTTGTGGTCTATTCTGTGACACCCCCAAATTCGGGTACTTCATTTTCATAGGATTTAGTGTCCACTATCCAATTAAATCACATCTACTACTCATGAATAAGGATATAAATAACACTCATAATTGAAATAGAGATCCTCCCAATAAAGGGTTACAATAACTTAAATAATTAAATCACATGTAATCTAACCTTAAATACATCAATGCGGAAACATAACAAATTAAATAAATCTTGTTATCAACATTTGCAAATAACAAATAACAAGTCTTCATCACTTGTTCATCTTGCATTTGTCCTTACTAGTGGATGGCTCGCCAACTTTTTCAACCTTAGCTGTAATGTTATTATGCAAGAGTGAACAAATAATTGCCCACAAGTATAACAATAACAATAGTAATAACATGAGAGTAATCGATGAGTTCTGAATAATAGAAAGCTCTGATTTTGAATCAAGATTAGACAACAAGATCAAAAGAACCTCTAAAGGTCATAAGACCATTAACTGTCCTAGGTTATCAAATATTTCTATTTTAAACTTTTAACAGTCATAAGACTACATGGACCTTACTTCTCGTACTTAGGGGGATCAACCCTTCGTACCATGTATTGTGCACAAACATCTTAACGCTACCGCGTAATATAATCCCCTATAAAAGGGTTGTTCATCTCAGTTTTGACATAAGAGTCCGCACCAAAGGAAGTTTGGTTTGGATAAACTTCAACAATAGTTCTAAAATTTAGAACGCTCATCAACTATGGACTAGTCGAATCAATAAGGGTTCGCTTGTCATTCAAGGGGGTTCGATATAATAATATAATCGATATTCAAATCAAATATCACTACAAGAAAAGCAGCTATCTCCGACGGAATAAAGTTTGACGGAATTAATTCTATCAAAATTAAGGTAGTTCTGACGGAATAATCCGTCGAAGCTAATTCCCTCGAAATTAATGTTAAACACGACGAAAATTCGTCGAAGATAGTTGACTCCCACTAACGCCAGTTTTCCCGCTAGTGCGAAAGTTAAATTCAATGGAATAAGGGTAGGTTCGAGGGAAAGATCCGTCAAAGATAAGTTAAATCTGAGAGAATTACTTTCGACGGGCATTCCGTCGAAAATAAGACTTAAAACCTAATTTCCCATCTTCTTCTCCAGCCGCTTCCTTCTTTATTTTACACTTATCTCTCTCTCTCTCTCTATCTCTCTCTCACTATCTCTCTCTCTCTCTCGCTCGGTCTCTCTCTCTCCCTCACCTCCACCACCTGCCGCCGGCACCACCACCACCACCACCTGCTGCCGCCACCTCTCCCCCCTTGTACCCCCAGCAGCCGCCTTCTACTTACACCACCACCTGCTGCCGCCACCTCTCCACCCTTTCTATCGCCAGCCACCCCCTTCCTCTACCAGCCACCCCTTTCCTCCACGAGCCACCTCCTGTCGCCTCCACCACCGCCTGCCGCCTGCACCACCGCCTGCCGCCTCCACCACCTCCTGCCGCCTCCACCACCTCCTGCCGCTGCTCCTCCTTCCTCCACCACATACTGCAGGTTCCTATTTTAGGGTTTACAATATATCGATTTTGTATATTTGATTTAAAATGCCTAAATTTATGTTTAATTTAGGGTTTAATATGTTTTGTTATGAAAATGATGAATGTTGGCTGAATTAGTGTTCAATTTGGGTTTTGATATTTAATTTAGTGTTTAATTTGCTATTAATTGAGGCTGAATAATGTTCAATTTGGGTTTTATATGTGTTGGAAGTTTTGGGTTTTATATATATTTAGTGTAATGTATTCTACAACTAGGGTTTGAATTGTGCAAATACATATTCTGCAATTAGGATTTTATTTTTGCAATTTTGGGTTTGATATGGAATGTATGAACAGAAAGGAATGTATATATCTGTTTGATTTGTGCAAATACATATCTGTTTAATTGGAATTGTTGGTTAATTAACTTTGAAATAGGCAGAAAAAACAGGGTGGTCATGTGTGAAGTTTACATGTTATTTCCGACGGAATTCCCGACAGAATTTCTGTCAGAATTGTGCAATTGCAAAATTTATGGCCCCTACAAGTATATTATTAAATAATAAATAATAAATACTAAATAAGATAAATAATAAATAATAAATAATAAATAATAAATAAATAATAAACTAAGTAGTATTTACTTAGTTTCTTACTACTAAATACTAAATAATAAATAATAAATAATAAATAACATAAATAATAAATAATAAATAAATAAATAAATAAATAACAAACTAAGTAGTATTTACTTAGTTTCTTACTAATAAATAATAAATAAGATAAATAGTAATAAATAAATAATAAATAATAAATAAGATAAATAATAAATAATAAACTAAGTAGCACTTACTTAGTTTTTCATTGGCAAAATAAACTAAGTAATATTTGCTTAGTTGGGGTGCAATATTCAATAAACTAAGTAATACTTACTTAATTTTTCATTGGCAAAATAAACTAAGTAGCATTTGCTTAGTTGAGATGCAATATTTAATAAACTAAGTAGCACTTACTTAGTTTTTCATTGGCAAAATAAACTAAGTAGCATTTGCTTGGTTTGAATGCTATACTTGGTTTATAAAGGATAAAATCTTGAGTCTTTCCGATCTCCGGAAGTGTAGACATGTCAGTTCCATCATAAAGAAAGCATTTAGCTGTATCTTGATGAAGACATATATGCTTTTGGAGGTGTCAACTTAGAAACCCGTTTGACATTCACTGAGTAGGAGTGAATGTCGAATAGTCCCCAGTTTGGGACTATTACTGGATATTATGTCTTTCACTTAGGCCGGTGCCAATACGAAACGACACGTTTTTGTTATTTTGAGGACTTTTCGACAGTTATCTCTACATGTTCTTCGAGTACATACTTAGATTAAGTTATCTTAATCTATTTCGTGTACTTGGAGTCCATGGGGAGGTGCTGTCGAAATTTTCTAAAAATAGTAGAAACGTGCATAACGTGTTGGCACTAGTGAAGAGACGCATCCAGGAACGGGATAGAAGCCTGAATTACCCCTTTCCTATAGAGCTGTTGTAATAGGAAAATACTCTAATTCATGCATGGACCATATGCACAAACATCCCTTGACTGAAACCCGCTTGACATTCATTCATGCATGGACCACATACATGAACATCCCTGTACTGGATGCGTGGTCTGTGCAATTAAAGATGTCAGCCGACCAGAGTTGGATGTACCATAGGATACGCAGTGATGGGAGGGGATTAGTATCAACTTATCGTGATGGGGTGTCAGATTTCTTCAACAAAGAAATAGATCATGTTGATGATTCAAACGGAAAGATGCACTGCCCGTGTGTCAAGTGTAAAAACCTGATCTGGAAGAAAGTCGACGAGATTAAATTCGACTTATTTTCCCATGGATTTGTGGATGGGTACTTTGTATGGACTCATCACGGGGAATCAGCTGAGCGGATAGATATTCTACGGGATTCATACACCGAAAACTATGATCCGGTAGAGATGTTGGTCGATGCTTATGGCCCTACTAATATTGACTGGGCTGAAAATGAGCCTTCTTCAAGCAGTGCTAAGCAAGTGCCAAATGATACAGCTGCTGCCTTTTACAAGTTGCTATCTGAATCTGGGGTCTCGTTGTATCCGAGAAATGATACGAACACCAACCTTTCTGCAGTGACGATGCTCTTACATTACAAGAATAAGCACGACTGTAGTGAGAGAGGTTTCAACGATTTGCTTGCCATTGTTGGAAAGTTCTTACCCAAGGATCATACTCTTCCTGCGAATTATTACAAAGTGAAGAAGATGGTCAAAGGGTTAAATATGGGGTATCAAAAAATCGATGCTTGTGAGCAGGATTGCATGTTATACTATGGGGAGGACAGAGATAAGGGACAGTGTGATATATGCAGCTTTTCGCGCTACAAGGTGACAAAACATGGGGGGAAGGAGAAACATGTTCCCAGGAAGATGGAGAAAAATATTGTTAGTACCATTTGCAAGCTCGAAATGATCTTTCCTCCAGGATTCTTTGACTCGATGGAACATTTGCCTATTCATCTACCGTATGAACTCAAACTTGGAGGACCGGTGCAATATAGGTGGATGTATCCTTTTGAGAGGTAATATAAACTACAAATTGGTTTATGTTACTCATCATATTAATAATACTCATATATATTTGTCAGAATATTTATCTTAGGTATATGCGCCGATTAAAACAAAAGGTGAAGAACAAAGCTCGTGTAGAGGGTTCTATTGATGAACGCTATACGGAGGAAGAACTTATCAACTTCTGTTCAATGTATTTTGACGATGTTGTCTCAATGAAGCACAATCATTTAAGTAGAAATGAGGTCGTTGGTCCATTGTCTCATACTGATGATGAGTTAGTTGTATTCACATATCCGGCTAAGCCTTTTGGCCATGAGACGCAGACTTTCTTAAGCGACAAAGAGTTGAAGATTGTATCTACATACGTGCTTCTAAATATGCCAAAGTATCTAGATACATCAGGTATGAATAATTATTTATGGTATTTAGTGCAATTTACAAGTGTAGTCATCTATATGTTAAAGATATTTTACTATTTACGCAGTTCATTTGAAGAGGAAGCGTATGCTTCTAACCCAGCTTTTACTACAGCAGAGTTGGAAACATTCACTAATGTTAATTTCCAACAGTGGTTTAAGCAACGGGTTAAAGAAGAGAACATTTTTTAGCGTTTTATAGATGTCCTCTGAGGACCGTACAAAGTTGTTAGTTCTTTTCCCGGATGCATCGTGAATGGGTATAGATTTAGGGTCGATGACTTAAATGAACTCACATCAGTCAATTCTGGGGTTGTGGTGTTGGGAAGTTGCTACTAAGATTCTGAGTCCAATTAGTATGGAAGTTTACAGGATGTGATTGTGCTCAATTATCACGGGGGTAAAAAGGTAGTTACATTTAAGTGTAGCTGGTTTGATACTGAAAATGGGCTTAAAGTTGATCGTAATAGAATCACAACCGTAGACATCAAGTCGGTGTTAAAGTCTGATGACGTGTTCGTGTTAGCAAGTCAAGCGACTTAAGTGTATTACGCTCCTAATGTCATAAATACTCGAAGCCCCTGGTACACAGTAGTCACAACTAAAACACGTTCATTTGTTGCTGAGAACATGTTTGTTATAGATGAGGCATTGCAAGAAACCCTAGGGCCATAGTGTTTAATGTTGAATATGTGATGGATACTGATGTCATTGACGAACTTGACGATGAGGATGTCGAGGAAAACATCGTCGTGAGTGATTATGTAGTCGTCGATGATGATAATGATGACGAAACTGATCTCGAAACTGAGGATGAGGAAGATACCGAATCTGAGACTGATATACATGTTGATTCTGATGGGTTTGATGGCGTAAGTAATTGAAAATTAGCATTCATATTAGTAAATACCACATTCTTAAACCTTACATATTCATAATTTACCAATTTGGTTATTGCAGTAGGATATTTATGGCTAGACAAAGTGGTGGAGGTCGCCGAGGTGGTGGGCGATCCGGTACAGGAGACGGTAGCCACGACAACGGCTCGTCTTCAGGAGCTAGTAAGTTATCTTAACTAGGATTTAAATATATCTCCAACTGCATTAGTTTATGTTTATTGACTCAGTTACATATAATTATTACAGATGTACCTCGTCAACGACACCAAGGGACGAACCTCGGTATCTTAGGTTGTCCGTCGGCAGTTCCACATATAGTACCGGTGGATGTTGCTTCTGGATAGTAAGTGTTAATATATTGTTAATATTTTCGTCAGTTATTGTAAAAAACAATCCACATAACACATATTGTTATATTTTTTCTGTAGTATACTAGACCCGGTGGCTAAGAACACCCTACACGCAATCTGTTTGACGCACTTCCCGACTGGGTGCATGCGGTTCAGCCAGTATGCGCGATACGATGCCACTTTTATGCAGACTGTCTTGCAAAAATTTCACGCAAGTTAAGCATATTATATTAATTAGTACATAGTTGTATTAGGATGACGAAATCAATTGTTTCTAATTTTTAAACTTTTGTTATAGGTTTATTATAGATTTGACCCGAGTATCTCTCAGACAGCTGGCAACGATGTGATTATATCACATGTCGCTAAGAATTGCTCTTGCTGGCTGTATGAGATGCGACATAGGGCAGCCCAGGCAATTGAGGACCAGCCCAGGACCACCATCAGATCTCACCAACCTCGCATAGTCTTCGATATAGCCTGGGAGGCTATGTGTGCGGACTAGGATGCTGATGACTTCAAGAAGAAGTCTGAGCAGGCAAAGAAGAGCCGTGGTCAGCTCTGCATAGTACACACTACTGGTTTTCAGTTGTTCGAGGAGGTGAAGACGGTAAGTGCGCTGTATTTAGTTGTTTAGTTATCAAGTTCTTACACAAATACTTAATACCTGTTTTATGAATGTTTTTATTAGGCCTTGAGTAGGTCCTTGGGCCGAGATCCCACCATTCTAGAGTTTTGGGATAGAGCCCACACGCCTACGAGCGTGTTTTGTCTCAGGCGGCTATGGCTATACGGGTAAAACTCATCTTACTATTTTGCTTTTAATAATATTCAATAGTAAATAAAATGATATAATTAACACACTTATAAAAAAATAAATTACAGAACCAATTTCAGAGGCTTCGGGACGCTCGTATAGCTGAGCTGGAGGCTATTAGGAGGGGTTCTGAGCCGTCAGACTTCGCCACTCTCCTTCCCATTATTGTATTAGATCTGGATGAGGAGCTGAGACTATGGGTCGCGTCTCATGATCCTCCTACTAGCAGTACCGGCAGATATCGAGTGTTAGGTCTGCCGAGAATACTCGCATATACACTCCCTGGAGGTAATAATATTTTTTATGTTTCACAAAATTATCAGAATTTATCACATTATATAAATTATTATTAGTAGTGGAATTTGTCTCTTTTTATAGGCTCCAGCTAGCACCAACGTCCGAGAGCACATATCAGACCATCTGATACGGGCGCTGGCTTGGATGACGAGATCTTCCAGAGGCTGATAGGGGCCGTGTCGGATAGGTTTCGTACCGATCCGGTCTTTCGCCGTCAGCAGTTGCCTTCCAGTTCTCGTCTTCACTAAGTTGCTCAAGAGGTTATAGCAGGGGCTTTCGCAGAGAGTACGGGATTACCGCGAGAGCAGTTCGACGCTTTCAGCAGCGAGATGCTCCGGATGGTGATTACCCTCTTGGAGGAGGCTTTTCGTCCTCCCCCGCCTACTCATGTATTCTTATTGTTTATGTTATTTTCATTTAAAGCTAGCTTGTTAATTCTCACATATATATAGACTAATGATTTTTATTTATAATTTTTTTAACAGGGTGGCGATGGCGAGCGGGTTGGCGGCGATGACGAGCGATTTGACGATGACGACAAAGAGGACGACAGAGATTTTCACACACCAGACATGCGTCGTCCTCCTTCGCCCGATGATGATACTACTAGATTATAGTTCATTTTTATATGTTAATCATTCTAGTTCATTAGTACGTATTTATGTTATTCATTTGAAGAACATTTGTACATATTGTACGTAGTTTATATAGTTGCGTCTGTATAATGAGATTACATTGTATTCATTTATTTGTAGAACATTTGTAGCTTATATTCTTTATCGTTGTTGAAGTTTATTTGTTTTCAGTTAGTCGATTACGTTTGTTATTGCGAATTGGTACAGGTTTTTAGAATTACGTTTGTTGTTGCGAATTGGTACAGGATTTTAGAATTACGTTTGTTGTTGTGAATTGGTACAGGTTTTTAAAATTACATTTGTTGTTGAATGTAAAATATATTGTTGTCTGGCTGTATTGGGATAAAACAGGTTACAGGTACATATATGGGTTTAAATACCTGGATATTGCATTTTTAAAAAAAATTTTAAAAAAAATTCTTTAATTCGACAGAATAAGCTATTTTCGACGGATATTCTGTCGGATATATAAAACCAGATTAATTTCTTGCTTATTTAATAATTTCTGTTTTTCGTCGGAATTAAGCTATTTCCGAGGGAATGCCCATCAAAATTAAAAAATAATTTCATTTTTGATAAATTATTTTTTCGTCATGAATGAGCTATGTCCGAGAGAAGATTCCGTCGAAAATAACAGATCTAATCCTCGACAGTATATTTCCCTCATAACTAATCCATCGAAGTTAGCTTAGGTCCGACGAAATATAGTCAGAAATAAGACCGTCGAAGACAGAAAATGTTCGACGAAATTTACGACAGACTTATTTTCGACGCGTGTATATACGACAGAAATAGGTTAGGTTCAATGGAATAAGCTTATCTCCGAGGGAAAATTCTGTTGGAAATAGAGCTTTTTCTTTTAGTGTATTAAATCTAATGTATACAACTGAATAAATATTGTATAAATAATGTATTACTTCAAAAGAATTAGAACATCTCATTTGGAATCATGAATTTGAATAAACAAGAGTAAGAAACTTGCTTAATATAAGAATAGGATTTAAGAATTTGTTCAATGAAAGTTTAGAGTTAGGGAACTTGCGTAATTGTAATCCAGATAGGGTAAGAAAACTTGCCTCGTACGTAAGCTATAAATTATAATTCACGTTCTCCAATTAATCCTACATACCATTTAAAGTCACAATACCAATTAATTATAACACAACTAGCATCATAAGTGTACTTTCTTTTAACTTAACTTAACTTTAAATCTGATTATATTAACCACATCCAGAAACCTGAACTCTTAAACACATTTTTGAACTTCGTGAATAATGAGTTTAAATACACATTTGACTTATCGATTAATCACGTAAAACCATCATTGACATGTTACTAATCTGTTTTAATATCTCATTATATGATTAATACATTTTCATGTTCATTAGATTAGGTTTAAATTACATTTTCTGGACTTGAATAATTAAATAGAAATTTCTAGGCAAATCTGCCAAGTGGCGCTGCGGTTCCGCCCTATAGCCTATAATTCGACGCTGCAGGCGTTGCGGCATGACCAAAAGGCCTGGTGACCAGCGCTGCGGCGTGCCGAAATAACTAATAATCGGTGGTCCCAACAACAGAATAATTGTCGGATATAGAAAGCGACAGAAATAATATTTTTCTAAAAAATAAACTTTTACCGTATAACTGTTGAAATAAACGGTGATAAAAGTATAATAATACACGTTGTTGCACAGTAGCACACGGTATTACACAGTATATCTGATTATTGATGCTTACGTAATAAGTCACTCATTATTTCATTAAATAATTGCTACAGTGACAATTGCATAGTATATTATATTATCAAATCAATAATTGCCACAACACAGTAACTCATATTATTGAAGTGATATTATTAGATAGCATTATTGACAATGTTTAGAAAGTTCTGTCGAGGAAAGGGTTAGGTTATTTAATTGCGCGCCAGTAAGAAATTTTTTTTGTCGGAAAGCCCCCTCTTTCTTGTGAACGACCTGGTTGTCATTATTGTGATTATGTAATATTTATTGTGAATAATAATTGATGAATAAAAATTTGATAATTGGTTCAATTTTATAAATGGACGAATTTAGATTGGGATATTTGTTGAAAGTTTGGCATATTTTCTGAGGAATCGCAATTATTTTCTCCGATAAAATATTTATTCAAATATATTATTATAATAATATAAGGTGATAATAATAGTATAATTTTATAATATTTTTTATATAGTAATACTATTAAATATATATAAATTGTTACATATGAATTAATTGGGGTGGAGATGATTAAAGTGTATTTGAATTATTTTTTTCAAAGTTGGAATTAATGGATGGTGGGTGGAGACATGGAGGAGCCATATTTAATTGAGTGGTTGCACATTGGTTGAGGATCCATATATAAAGATACTTTGAGTGTAGTTTATAGTGCAAGATTTTCTCAGAATAATATCTGGTATACCAGTCAAATCAAGTTTCCTACTAAGGTAAGGGGTATTATTTCTTTCGTATTCGTAAAGGATATTATTTTTCTAGTAACGGATGTTATATTCTTTCAATACTCTTAAAGGTTGTCCTTCTATTCCCTATTAATCTGTGAGAATAACCTGTTTACGCGAACTACCTCATGCATGGCGAATAACCCTTCGTATTCATTCTTTATTAATTTGTGAAAATAACCTGTCTATGCGGACTACCGCATGCCTGGTGAATAACCCTTTGTATTCATTTTTTATTAAATTGTGAAAATGATCTGTCTACGCGGACTAACGCATGACGGGTGAAAATCCATTTGCAGTTTCGTATATTATTTCATTTCAGATTCCTAATTCTAAACTTACAATGGTAAGTATTGCTTCTATAATTTCTGAAATAATTAGAAATTCCTTAAGGTTTGCGCTTCATCTAATATCATTTCACTGGAATATTGGTCTGAACTTTCTTATTGAAATAATAATTTTTTTATGTCGGGGTACTATTCATTCAGGTACTATTCACGGGATATTATTTACAGGATACTATTCACGGGATACTATTCACGATAAAATTGGTTTCTTTTTCTGTCCAAATTATCTTTAATTTACGAATCTTATTCTTGAAATTGGATCCATGTTTATATCTCCATGTTGATAATTTGGATATTCTTGAACTCTTGATAAATTGAATTATAAATCTCTAATATTTTTTCTTGATCTCACTGGATTCATTCTTTATATCATTGTCATTATTCTCAGTATTAAATTTTGGTGAAAGTTATCTTTGGCTCGTAGTGCAAAGATGAACTGTTGATTGATTAATATCTTTGGCCCGTAGTGCAAAGATAGACATGTGTTTAGCATGATCATGATCATTATTGTTGAATATCTTTGGCCCGTAGTGCAAAAATGGACATGTTGTGACGAAGAAGATTTTTGTATTTTAATTTAAATATTTACTGAATTAAATAAATATTTTTAGATGATTTAATTATTGAGTTAAATAATTAATTGATGAAATTATGGTAGATTAATTTAATTATATGTGTCACATTAGTTAAATTAATGTGGTGAATTTTTATATTCAAAGTATGTATTTAATTGAGCTTATTTGATTAATATATTAATTAATAAGCATAATATTATTCTAATTAATTTAAATAATTAATTAGAGATTTAATGATTCGGCATAATTAATGAATGAAAATTTTAATTATGTGATTATGTGATTTAATATGGATTTATGCTATTTTAATTAAGTGATTTTAATAACATTATTTGATTTAATTGGGTGTGACATTAAAACTATATTATAAAGCTTTAATTAAATTAATGGGAAAGAAGATTATAAGGGGCAAGCAAACAAGGCCTTAGTGGGAATTGGAGCCAGTTAACCCATTATGGGATTAACTGACGACCCATAACCCATGACCATTAACTATACATATAATATATTCACTTATATATCTGCATCAGTTCATATTATATCATATATTGTATACTTTAGAGAGAAAAAAAACTCAAAGAAGGAAAAACAGAGAATTGAGAGATTGGAACTAGAATCCATATCATCTTCACAGAGTTTGCAAGGGGTAATTCCTTTGTCCCAATTTTATTTTACGTACTATGTTTCCTTCATGAACATATATTTTGAGTTCTCTTTGTATGGGAAAAATTAGCAATTTTTGATTATATGCTTATATATGTGTTATTATATCATTATAACATGTTTTGTATTTGGTATGAATGAATTAAAATAATCGAATTCATGTAACTAGGCCTTAATAGGATTTTCAAAATTTTACAGAGTTTTTTCATTTACGTGCTTTAAAAATTCTCTGTGAATGGGAAAATTGATATTTGTCCATTATATGGCTATATGTGTTCATATGTGTTTATAATATATTATATGCCATATGCGCATAACTTCAGTGATCAAACCATTGAAATTTTGTTTATACTTAGATTTTCAAAATTACAGAGTCGTATATATGGCCATACGGCCCTTACATACAAATTTTATTCCATTAATCGATGGTTTAACTTTAAATTGACACTTGCATATAATTGTGTATGTTTAAAAGAGCAACATGGAAGTTAAACGAGCGAATTCGGTGTTATAACGAATCCGTAACGTTAAATTTCTTGTTTTCTTTCAAAACTCTACAAAGTATGAAGAACAGTGAAATTGAGTGCTGTAATTTGTGTAATTAAGTGATTTAAAACCTTAGAATCACGATAGGAACGTTGTAAAATATTTCTATGAAGTTTTTACATTATTGGTAACCTTATAATTCATTACGTTATTTTAATTTGGATTTATTTGGGCTGTTCTGTGTTCTTCGCGAACGACCAAAATCTGAGTCTGCGTAGCCGTGCGGCCACGCCCCTTCAAGGCATACTTGGAGCGCGCCTGCGCCGTGCCTCGCGGCCGTGCCTATCCAAAGGGTAACTGGCGCGCTGCCGCGCCGCCTGCAGAATTCTGAAAATTTTTTAAGTATTCAAGATTTCAAAGATGTGTTTTAAAAATCTAATATGATGAACATGAAGACATGTTAAGCATATAATAGATGTTAATAACTTATATTACGTGAGTAATTAATAAGTTAATTGCATGACTTAAATCGTTAATCGTAAAGTCTAATAACGTGTTCAAAGACTAATGTTGTAATTTGATAAGTATATCGAATTTATTATTAATCTATGTTGTGAATGGATGGTTATGTAGGACTAAGTAAAGGACGTGAATTATAACTTGTAGCTTGTGCGAGAGGCAAGTATCTTATCCCTAACTTATTGTTATTAAGCAAGTTCCTAACTTTACTTTCATTGAACAAACTTTATAAATTCAATGTTATCGATTGAACAAGTTCTTATCCTTGTTTATTCAAGTTAAGATTTTCATATGAGATATTGTTATTCCTTTAAGTATTACTTCAGTTATACAATACTTATTCAATTGTATACTCTTGAGATTTATTGTTCAAGTTGAATATCGATGTTATTGTTGAACCTTATAGGACTAGAGAACCCTTATTGATTCGACTAGTCCATAGTTGATGAACGTTTCAAATTCTAGAATATTTATTGAGCTTATCCAAACCAAACTTCCTTTAGTGCGGACTCTGATGTCAAAACTGAGATGAACAATCCTGTAAAGGGGATTATTTACGCTTTAGCGTTGAGATATTGTGCACAGTATAGTCCTAAGGGCTGATCCCCCTAAGTACGAGAAGTAGAGTCTATAGTCTTATGACTGTTAAATGTTTGAAGTTTAACACTTTACAACCTAGGACATAGTTCGAGGTCTTATGACCCTCAGATGTTCTTTTGATTCCTGTTATTTATCCTCGAGTCAAAAGTTGAGTTTCTTTATTCAGATGTCTTTGATTCACTCGCATGTTATTATATTGTTGTCATATTATTATACTTGTGGGCAATCGTGGTCACTCTTGCGTAATAATAACATTGCAGTTAAGAACGAAAGGTCTGACGAGCCTTCTACTAGCAAAGGCAAGGGCAAAGTCAACAAGTGATGAAGACTTGTTGTTTAATTTATATGTTTATGTTTCAAACTTGTATTAAGTTGTGTAAGACTTATTTATTTGTTTATGTTCCGCACAGATGTTTAAGGTTAGTATGACCTGGGATTGTATTTATTTTCAGATGTTGTATCCCCATAAGGGGAGGATTATTTCTATTTATTTCATGGTTTGCATTTATTATGGGTAGATAGATAGATGATATTTGTACAGTGAACATCAAGTCCCGTGGAAATTGAAGTACCCGGATTTGGGGATGTCACAGGTTGGTATCAAAGCTGTAGGTTATGAACCTTAGGTGGGGGAAAACCTTAGGATAGTAGCCTCTTTTGAGATCGAGAACATAGTAATGATAACTCTTATCGAGTTCTAAGAAAGATAATAACTTACCTTATGTGCTATGTGCTTATACTTATATATTCGAGTATCGATTAACATCATGTAATTACTAAAACTTAAAATTTTATTTGTCAGGATGACAGATGCTGGAGAACCTAGTCAGTCCAGGGACCTTGTACCCCTAGAGGCTAGAGAGGAGGAGCCTCGAGATATCACGTCGTCTGGGAGCAGTTAGTCCGACGAGAGCCATCACCTTTGATCACAGTCATTGGTCAGGAGTATGTGCCGGTGTCTGATTCAAAGGAGGACTCTGAGGAAGACCTTGAGGAGATTAAAGTTCAGGCTGAGGCAGCTGAAGAGGAGGAAGAAGACCCTGAAGAGTTTCCGCCGAGCTCTATCAGTGCTGAGATGTATGACGAACTGTATGACCGTAACATAGAGTTACGTGATTTTGTTCAGGAGTTGAGAGAGACTATTTAGGAGCTGAGGGAGCGGTCGGTTACTCAACAGTCTACCATCGAGCTGAGGGATGGAGAGGTTGAGGCTCTTCACATACGTTTGGGAAATGTAGAGTGGGATTTGGCTCACGAGAAGGGCCAAACCGAGCAGAAGTCAGAGGAAATGGAGGAATTGAAAAATGAACTAAAAGAGAAATCAGCAAGGCTGGCCATAGCAGAGGAGGCCTGGGTAAGGAAATCACGACGGACAGATCTCGCAGAAGATAACTGTCGGGCGAAGAAGGCCAAGCTTGAGGGGACATACTCTACGCTTCAGTATGCAATTAATGAGTCCTAGGATCGGGTTATGAGGTACCCAGTTCAGTTCGAAGGACTACTGTCATACATGCTAGATCGCAGGACGATGTCCCGGATTATGGAAGAAGAGCGTGGCAAAGCTATTTGTCGCCTTAATGGGCAGTGATAGGAACATTTGATTTTGTGAAACCTATCTGGTAGTTAATAATGTAAATTCCAATGTGTTTATAAATAGAGGAATATTTTATGTTTTAAAACCTGTAGATTCTTTATCTCGGGATAGTTGATGTAAATAGCAGTGATGCTATCGTATTATGTTAAAACTTTTGATTTAGTAATATATCAGAGTTTATTTGAGATAATGTGTTGATTGATTGTGTCTAAATGTTTAAGTTAAGCCTTAAATATTTAAAAGATTGAATAAAGTTCTAATAAACGTATATCTTAACAGACATATGCCGCCAAGGAGAAGACCAAACTGTCGACTGGCCCAGGAAGGGTCAACTAACAACAACAACGACGCCAATGCTAACCCCGTTCAGCAGTTAGCAAACTTACTTGCTGGAGCGCTTAACAACCAACCTCAAGCTCCACCGAACACAACGTTCAAGGACTTCAAGGCGATGGGACCGCCAGAGTTTAAAGGCACCATGAACCCGATAGAAGCTCAAACCTGGGTCATGAAGATGGAAAAAGTTTTCGACGTCGCCAGAGTCAGAGAAGACCAGAAAACCGCCTATGGAACGTTCATGCTGAAATCCGAGGCCAGCTATTGGTGGCAAGCGAATAAGGTCCGGGGAGGTGAAGGTGTGATTACCTAGGAGACGTTCAAAGAGATGTTCTTCGAGATGTACTTTCCGACCAGTTCGTATAATCAAATGGAGGTCCAGTTCCTGAACCTGAAATAGGGGAATATGTCTGTACCGGAATATGCGATGAAATTCAATGAGTTGGCTAGGTTTGCTACGTATCAAGTGCACACCGATCAGAGGAAAACAAGGAGGTTTGAACAGGGCCTGAAGCCCTGGTTGTATAGCAAAGTGTCAATGTTTCAATTGAACACTTTTGCTGGGGTGTTGGAGAAGGCCATTCTCGCTGAAGGCGGGAGTGACGCTGTTACAAAGTATAACCAAGATCAGAAAAAGAAGAAGAGTGAAGGTGAAGGAATTAACAAGGCTAGTGGTAGCAACACGGGAGGGAGTAATAATCAGAAGAGGAGGTGGAATGATAACTCATCAATTGGGAATCAGCAAGGAGGTCAGAAAAAGAGGATCGAAGCATGTCCGACCTGCGGGAAGGCTCACCTGGGGGTCTGTATGAAGGGAAAACGAGTATGCTACAATTGTGGTCAGGAAGGCCACATAACACCTAACTGTCCGAACCCAAAGAAGGGCGCTTGCTTCACTTGCGGTTCAAAGGACCATCTGGCAAGGGATTGTCCCAAGAAGGGATCTAGAGGGGCAGGATCAGGAGGGAACAGGGGAAACAGCAGTGGAAGTGCTCTAACTATCACGGGACCAACCGCAACCAACAGACCGACTGCCAGGACCTTCAACATGATAATGCAAGATGCTGTGCAGTCTCGCGATGTGGTGTCAGGTATCATTCCGATCAATAAAGTTAATGCTTACGTACTATTTGATTCGGGTGCTACTTGTTCATTTATATCTGATGACTTTGCTAAGAACTTAGAACGTCCTATGGACGAGTTAGAATACCCCATGAACATAGAGATTGCGAATAGAGAAGTGATCCCTGTTACATATGTACACAAGAACTGTAGAGTAGATATTAAGGGAACATTATGAACGTAGATCTTATCCCGATTAGGCTTGGGGAATTCGATGTTATTCTAGGAATGGATTGGTTAGTCAATTATGGGGCTGTAATTGATTGCCAGAGGAAGTGTATCAACCTTATGACCCCGTCAAAGGTTGTGTTTTATAGCAGCAAATCGCCTAGACAAGCGAGTTGTCTGACGATGATGCAGACCAGGAAGTTGTTAAGACAAGGATGTGTAGGATATTTAGCCTACATAGTCGATAGTCGTAAAGAAAACCCGAAAGTGGAACATATACCAGTCGTGAGGGACTTCATAGACGTATTTCTGGATGATCTGCCAGGACTTCTTCCAGACAGAGAGGTTGAGTTTGTGATCGATTTGACGCTAAGGACGGCCCCAATATCGAAGGCACCATACCAGATGGCTCCGGTAGAGATGAAGGAGTTGATGGTACAACTTCAAGAGTTACTGGACAAGAAGTAAATCCAACCGAGCGTATCGCCGTGGGGAGCGCCGATGTTGTTTGTGAAGAAGAAGGACGGGACGATGCGGCTTTGCATCGACTACAGAGAACTGAATATGGTCACAATTAAGAATAGATATCCATTACCGAGGATCGACGATCTGTTTGACCAATTGAAGGGTGCAAGGTACTTTTCAAAGATAGACTTGAGGAGTGGCTATCATCAGCTGAAGGTGAGGCCAGAGGATGTTCCAAAGACAGCATTTAGGACTCGATATGGTCACTATGAATTTCTGGTGATGTCATTTGGTCTAACGAATGCTCCTGCAGCATTCATGGGCTTAATGAATGGAGTGTTCAAGCAGTTTTTGGACAAATTCGTGGTGGTCTTTATTGACGACATTTTGGTATACTCGAAGACCAAAGAAGAACATGTAGAACATCTGAAGTTAACATTAGAGGCATTGAGAAGAGAGAAGTTGTATGCTAAATTTTTGAAATGTGAATTCTGGATTGAAAGAGTGCAATTTCTTGGACATGCGATTGACAAGGACGGAATTTTGGTAGATCCCTCTAAAGTCGAAGCTGTGATGAACTGGGATCCGCCAAAAATACCGTCGGAAGTGAGGAGTTTTCTTGGATTGGCGGGTTATTATAGAAGATTCATTCAGAACTTTTCCAAGATTGCAACTCCGCTGACGAATTTGACTAGAAAATAGGTGAAATTCGTTCGGACGGAGAAGTGTGTGGAAAGTTTCCAAGAGCTTAAGAGGAGGTTGAGTTCAGCACCTGTGTTATCCCTTCCGGACGACACAGGAAATTTTGTGGTTTATAGTGATGCGTCGCATAAAGGACTTGGCTGTGTGCTTATGCAAAACGGCAGGGTCATTGCTTATGCATCACGACAATTGAAAGACTATAAGAAAGGGTATCCGGCCCATGACTTGGAGTTAGCTGCAGTGGTATTTGCTTTGAAAATTTGGAGACACTATTTCTATGGGGAGAAGTGTGAAATATATACAGACCACAAGAGTCTGAAATATATTTTTACATAGAAGGACTTGAATATGGGCCAGAGAAGGTGGCTGGAGTTAATTAAGGACTATGACTGTGAAATCTTATACCATCCGGGTAAGGCTAATGTGGTTGCAGAAAGGGTTGGGAGAAATTGATGATGTTGACTGCTCAGGAGAAGCTAATTTCAGCAATGGAAAAGCTAGAATTGGAAGTGAAGTATCCGATGGAGATTGACTAGAAGTTGTTTCAAATGCAAGCTGGTACAACTCTATTGGATAAAGTTAAGGAAGCTCAACTTCAGGACGAAGAATGTGAGAAAGTTAAGAAAAAGATATCTGAAGGAACCGAACCGAGATTAAAGATAGACAGTGAGGGACTACTGAGATTTGAGAACAGAGTGTGGGTACCGTCAGTGCCAGAGATTAAGGAGGACATTTTGAGTGAGGCTCATAGCTCACGGTATTCAATTCACCCCGGTAGTACCAAGATGTACCAGGATCTTCGACAACACTTTTGGTGGCCGAATTTAAAACGAGATGTTGCTGAGTGTGTTGCAAAGTGTCTAACCTGTCAGAAAGTGAAAGCAGAACATCAGAGACCGAGTGGTTTGCTACAACCCCTGGAAATCCCAGAATGGAAATGGGAACACATTACGATGGATTTCGTGGTCGGTCTTCCGACGACTCAGAAAGGCTACGACGCAGTATGGGTTATCGTTGACCAACTAACGAAATCAGCACACTTTCTTCCGATCAAAATCAGATTCAACTTAGACCGGTTGGCAAGGTTATATGTGAAAGAGATTGTTTCGAGGCACGGAGTTCCGGTGTCAATTTTTTCCAATAGAGATCCGCACTTCACATCAAACTTCTGGAAGCGACTACAAGAATGCATGGGGACACAGTTGAGAATGAGTACGGCTTATCACCCTCAAACAGACGGGCAGAGTGAAAGAACAATCCAGACATTGGAAGATATGTTGAGAGCATGCATCATGGATTTTAAAGGAAATTAGGATGATCACCTACAGCTTGTGGAATTCGGTTACAACAACAGTTACCACGCTAGTATTGGCATGCCGCCTTACGAAGCGATGTACGGAAGAAAATGCAGAACTCCGCTATACTGGGATGAAGTTGGCGAGAGACAATTGCTAGGTCCAGAGTTGGTACAACAGCTAGCAGAGATAGTCAAAGTGATCAGGACAAGACTGGTAGCCGCTCAAGATAGGCAAAAGAAATACGCCGATCCACATCGTAAGAACGTTGAGTTTGAATCGGGTAGCTATGTGTTCTTGAAAGTCTCTCCCTAGAAGGGAAAGATCAGATTCGATAAGAAGGGAAAATTAAGCCCGAGGTTCATTGGACCCTTTGAGGTACTGCAAAGGATTGGAGAAGTTGCGTATAAGGTAGCCTTACCTCCGGCGCTCGAGAATGTCCACAACATTTTCCATGTTTCAGTTCTACGACCCTATAAACCCGATTACAAGCATGTAATTGAATATGAACCCCTTCATTTTGAAAAAGACTTATCCTATGAAGAAATTCCTATTCAAATTGTTGATAGGAAAGAGCAAGTCCTTAGAAACAAAGTTATACCTTCTGTTAAGGTAATTTGGAGGAACCACAATGCTGAAGAAGCTACGTAGGAACTCGAAGAGCATATGATGAAGAATTACCCAGATTTATTTACTTAATTTTTTTGTATATGTGATTCTGGGGACAGAATCTTTGTAACGGGGGAGAATGTAACGGGACGAATTTTTAATTGAACCGTGATTCTGGGGACAGAATCTTTTTAAGGGGGAAAGATGTGATGAACAAGATTTTTGTATTTTAATTTGAATATTTATTGAATTAAATAAATATTTTTCGATGATTTAATTATTGAGTTAAATAATTTATTGATGAAATTGTGGTAGATTAATTTAATTATATGTGTCACATTAGTTAAATTAATGTGGTGAATTTTTATATTCAAAGTATGTATTTAATTGAGCTTATTTGATTAATATATTAATTAATAAGCATAATATTATTCTAATTAATTTAAATAATTAATTAGAGATTTAATGATTCGACATAATTAATGAATGAGAATTTTAATTATGTGACTATGTGATTTAATATGGATTTATGCTATTTTAATTAAGTGATTTAAATAACATTATTTGATTTAATTGGGTGTGACATTAAAACTATATTATAAAGCTTTAATTAAATTAATGGGAAATGAGATTATAAGGGGCAAGCAAACAAGGCCTTAGTGGGGATTGGAGCCAGTTAACCCATTATGGAATTAACTGACGACCCATAACCCACGACCATTAACTATACGTATAATATATTCACTTATATATCTGCATCAGTTCATATTATATCATATATCGTATACTTTAGAGAGTAAAAAAAAACTCAAAGAAGGAAACACAGAGAATTGAGAGATTGGAACTAGAATCCATATCATCTTCACAGAGTTTGCAAGGGGTAATTCCTTTGTCCCAATTTTATTTTACGTACTATGTTTCCTTCATGAACATATATTCTGAGTTCTCTGTGTATGGAAAAAATTAGCAATTTTTGATTATATACTTATATATGTGTTATTATATCATTATAACATGTTTTGTATTTGGTATGAATGAATTAAAATAATCGAATTCATGTAATTAGGCCTTAATTGGGTTTTCAAAATTTTACAGAGTTTTTTCATTTACGTGCTTTAAAAATTCTCTGTGAATGGGAAAATTGATATTTGTTCATTATATGGCTATATGTGTGTTCATATGTGTTTTTAACATATTATATGCCATATGTGCATAACTTCAGTGATCAAACCATCAAAATTTTGTTTATATTTGGATTTTCAAAATTACAGAGTTGTATATATGGCCATACGGCCCTTACGTACAAATTTTATTCCATGGTTTAACTTTAAATTGACACTTGCATATAACTGTGTACGTTTAAACGAGCAAAATGGAAGTTAAACGAACGGATTCGGTGTTATAAAGAATCCGTAATGTTAAATTTCTTGTTTTCTTTCAAAACTATACAAAGTATGAAGAACAGTGAAATTGAGTGCTGTAATTTATGTAATTACGTGATTTAAAACCTTAGAATCATGATAGGAACGTTGTAAAATATTTCTATGAAGTTTTTACATTATTGGTAGCCTTATAATTCATTACGTTAGTTTAATTTGGATTTATTTGGCTGTTCTGTGTTCTTCGCGAACGGCCAAAATCTGGGTCTGCGTAGCCGCGCGGCTACGCCGCTTCAAGGCATACTTAGAGCGCAGCCGTGTCGTGCCTCGCGGCCGCGCCGATCCAAAGGGTAACTGGCGCGCGGCCGCGCCGCCTGCAGAATTCTACAAATTTTCTAAGTATTTAAGATTTCAAAGATGTGTTTTAAAAACCTAATGTGATGAACATGAAGACATGTTAAGCATATAATAGATGTTAATAACTTATATTACGTGAGTAATTAATAAGTTAATTGCATGACTTAAGTCGTTAATCATAAAGTCTAATAACGTGTTCGAAGACCAATGTTGTAATTCGATAAGTATATCGAATTTATTATTAATCTATGTTATGAATGGATGGTTATGTAGGACTAAGTAAAGGACGTGAATTATAACTTGTAGCTTGTGCGAGAGGCAAGTATCTTATCCCTAACTTATTGTTATTAAGCAAGTTTCTAACTTTACTTTCATTGAACAAACTTTATAAATTCAATGTTATCGATTGAACAAGTTATTATCCTTATTTATTCAAGTTAAGATTTTCATATGAGATATTGTTATTCCTTTAAGTATTTATTCGGTTATGCAATACTTATTCGATTGTATACTCTTAAGATTTATTGTTCAAGTTGAATATCGATGTTATTGTTGAACCTTATAGGACTAGTGAACCCTTTTTGATTCGACTAGTCCATAGTTGATGAATGTTTCAAATTCTAGAATACTTATTGAGCTTATCCAAACCAAACTTCCTTTAGTGCAGACTCTGATGTCAAAACTGAGATGAACAACCCTTTAAAGGGGATTATTTACGCTTTAGCGTTGAGATATTGTGCACATAATAGTACTAAGAGCTGATCCCCCTCAGTACGAGAAGTAGAGTCCATAGTCTTATGACTGTTAAAGGTTTGAAGTTTAACACTTTACAACCTAGGACATAGTTCGAGGTCTTATGACCCTCAGATGTTCTTTTGATTCCTATTATTTATCCTCGAGTCAAAAGTTGAGTTTCTTTATTCAGATGTCTTTGATTCACTCGTATGTTATTATATTGTTGTCATATTATTATACTTGTGGGCAATCGTGCTCACTCTTGCGTAATAATAATATTGCAGTTAAGAACGAAAGGTCCGACGAGCCTTCTACTAACAAAGGCAAGGGCAAAGTCAACAAGTGATGAAGGCTTGTTGTTTAATTTATATGTTTATGTTTCAGACTTTTATTAAGTTGTGTAAGACTTATTTATTTGTTTATGTTCCGCACAGATGTTTAAGGTTAGTATGACCTGGATTGTATTTATTTTCAGATGTTGTAACCCCATAAGGGGAGGATTATTTCTATTTATTTCATGGTTTGCATTTATTATGGGTAGATAGATAGAAGATATTTGTACAGTGAACACCAATACGGTGAAAATTGAAGTACCCGAATTTAGGGGTGTCACACATGTGTTTGGCATGATCATGACCATTGATGTTACCGGTTGAATATCTTTTACCCATAGTGCAAAGTTGAATTTATTAACATGATTATGACTAAAGGCTGTAGACTAATTTAATCATCACCATTGATGTTACAAATGAATATCTTTGACCTGAGTGCAAAGATGAATTTATTAACATGATTATGAAAAGGAATTGTGATTTGGTATAACAATGATATTTGGTGTTTCAGGTAAAGACAGGTGATGAAAATTATATTCGTCCTGGGTGCGAAAAGGAATTTATCAACATAATTATGATCATAAACGATTTACATGATTGTGGGCATGAACTGTTGATTCATGTTACAAGGATGAAATATTATTGGTGGACTTTTAATATGGAAAAGATAGTAGACATTATGTTCTACTTGACTCTTCTAATGGATTGCTTGTTCCGCTGCAGTTGTTGATCTAAAACTTGTTGTCTATTGTATTATATTAGATTTTTCCTTGTTGAGGACTAAGGTTCTAAAGATCTGATTCATTACTGATGAATGTTATTGATAATTTAATTATCTTTAGTCATAATATTCTTTACTGGGCTATTTGTGCTCACCCTTTTACTTCACAATTCCATTCAGGTAATAAGAGTGTAGCTGGATCGAGCGGGGATAACAAGGTAATAAAGTGATGGTCGGTGACCGTTGAAGTTTCTCAATACATTATAAAATAGCATGAAAATATATAATTGTATTGAGAACTTTAAATGTGTGTGTCGTATTTTATACGTCATTTAACAGTTGATTTTGGTGACCTAAATAGGGAGAGGTGAACCAGACAGTGGAAGGGTGTGTTGTCACTATCATACAAGATGTCTAACCACATACGATTTTGTGTTGTCATAAGACATGGTTGTGCGCATCCACTTGCTGATTATATCTATGAGAACTACCTAATAATCTTGGATTATGGTTGTAATATAATCCTCAGTTTGAGACAATGGAGATAATTATATGACAAGAGAATACCCACCATTGTAATGAACATGATAGTAATCTTCTCGTACTTCTTTGGGGTCTATTGGGTCAACCAACGTTTATTCTCAAGTTCTACGATATCTATTATAACTTAGAAGCATGGCCTCCCATGTACGAAGGTTTCCTTGAACATTTTCCAAAGATTTTAATTCCTAAAACAGTTATTGACTGTACCTTTATGTAACGTATCATTGATAAGGAGTATGAATATTGTTATTTGTATTGAAACTCACAGTTTATGTGTTGTCGTATTGTGCACGACAAAGTAATAGTTGGAATATGAAGATTTATATTTGAATTCTGTACTGTGTATTTGGCCACTCAGAATGGGTTGTGTGAACCTATTTTGGGGGCGTCACAGTTGGTATCAATGCTTAGGGATATGGTCTCTGGCGGAGATCTGAGACTAAAGCTAGGTGGGGAGAGACGAGTAATATCCTTCGCTAGTGTGTGTCCTAACTAAGCTGAATTTTCTTACTTAATAAGTTGACGAATTGTGATATGTCAATTAAATTTTGTTTTGAAGCTGTATTCTGGAATAATATCTGAAATCCAAGATATGAGCAATGGAAAAATCTTGATATAGAGGAAATGACCGGGAAGATAGAATCTGAAATGAAATCAAGGTATCCTTATGTCTTCGAATTACCAGGTACATAAATTTCAGGGACGAAATTTTATAAGGTGTGAAGATTGTAAAACCCCGAATTATATGAAATAAAAGTATTTAAATTTTCTTATAATTATTATTCTATTCAGTAAATGGTTAAATTGATAAAAGGTTAAAGTTAAGGGTGATTTGTCCAAATATTACAAAGTAAGTAAGTTGTCATAAAATATTCGTTGTGTCGGGGAATATTCCTTCTGTAGGGGAATATTATATTCGGTAAAGTATGACGGCAGCGCTGAAATAACCAATAATTAGTGGGCCCCACAACAGAATAATTGTCAGATATAGAAAGCGACAGAAGTAACATTTTTTTAAAAAAAATTTATTGTTAAACTGTTGAAATACCCGGTTATAAAAGTACAGTAATACACGTTGTTGCACAGTAGCACACGATATTGCACATTATCTTTGATTTTTGATGCTTACGTAAGAAGTCGCTCAGTATTTCATTAAATAATTGCTACAGTGATAATTGCATAGTATTTTATATTATCAAATCAATAATTACCACAACACAGTAACTCGTGTTATAGAAGTGATATTATTTGATAGTATTATTGATAATGTCTAGAAAATTCTGTCGAGGAAAGGGGTTAGGTTATTTAATTGCGCGCCAGTAAGGAGAAATTCTTATCGGAAAGCCCCCTATTTTCTGGGAATGACCTGGTTGTCAATACTGTGATTCTGTAATATTTATTGTGAATAATAATTGATGAAAAAAATATGATAATTGGTTCAATTTTATAAATGAAGGAATTTAGAATGAGATATTTGTTGAAAGTTTGACATATTTTCTGAGGAAACGTAATTATTTTCTCCGATAAAATATTTATTTAAATATATTATTATAATAGTATAAGGTGATAATAATAGTATAATTTTATAATATTTTTTATATAGTAATACTATTAAATATATATAAATTGTTACATATGAATTAATTGGGGTGGAGATGATTAAAGTGTATTTGAATTATTTTTTTCAAAGTTGGAATTAATGGGTGGTGGGTGGAGACATGGAGGGGCCATATTTACTAGAGTGGTTGCAAATTGGTTGCATTATTTTCAAAGTGGTTGCCGAGCTTTGATGTTTGCTTCCTCCGAATTGCCTATAAAAAGGAATGCTTCCTCAGCAGATGAGGTACACCATTCCAATAGCAAAAATTCTTCCTCTACAATATTGTGAGTATTCTTTTGAGTATAAAGATACTTTGAGTGTAGTTTATAGTGCAAGATTTTCTCAGAATAATATCCGGTGTACCATTCAAATCTAGTTTCCTACTATGGTAAGGGGTATTATTTTTTTCGTTTTCGTAAGGAATATTGTTTTTCTAGTAACAGATGTTATCTTCTTTCAAAACTCTTAAGGGTTGTCATTCTATTCCTTATTAATCGGTGGGAATAACATATCAATGCGAACTACTGCATGCGTGGCAAATAACCCTTCATATTCATTCTTTATTAATCAGTGGGAATAACCTGTCTATGCGTACTACCGCATGCCTGGTGAATAACCCTTTGTATTCATTCTTTATTAAAGTGTAGAAATAATCTGTTTACGCAGACTACCGCATGACGGATGAAAATCCATTTGCAGTTTCGTATATTATTTCATTTCAGATTCCTAACTCTAAACTTACTATGGTAAGTATTGCTTCTATAATTCTTGAAATGATTAGAAATTCCTTAAGATTTGCGCTTCATCTAATATCATTTCACTAGAATATTGGTCTGAACTTTCTTATTGAAATAATAATATTTTTATATCGGGATACTATTCACAGGATACTATTCACAGAGTACTATTCATAAGGTACTATTCACGGGATACTATTCACGATAAAATTTGTTTCTTTTTCTATCCAAATTATCTTTGATTTATGAATCTTATTATTGAACTTGGATCCATATTTTTATCTTCATGTTGACAATTTGGATATTCTTGAACTCTTGATAAATTAAATTATAAATCTCTAATATTTATCCTTGATATCATTGGATTCATTCTTTATATCATTGTTATTATCCTCAGTCTTAAATTGTGGTGAAAGTTATCTTTGGCCTATAGTGCAAAGATGAACTGTTGATTGATGAATATCTTTGGCCCGTAGTGCAAAAATGAATTATTGATTAATGAATATCTTTGGCCCGTAGTGCAAAGATGGACAGGTGTTTGGCATGATCATGATCATTACTGTTGAATATCTTTGGCCCGTAGTCCAAAGATGGACATGTGTTTGGCATGATTGTGATGCCCCTAAAATAGGTCCACACCACCTATTCTGAGTCGCCAGAAATACATGGTACAGAATTCAAATACAAATCTTTATATTCCAACTATTACTCTGCCGTGCATAATATGACCACACATAAACTGTGAATATCAATATTCATACTCGTTATCAATGATACGTTACGTAATGGTACAGTTAATAACTATTTTAGGAATTAAAATCTTTAGAAAATACTCAAGTAAACCTTCGTACATGGGAGACCATGCATCTAAGTTATAATAGATATCATAAGACTTGAGAATTAACCTTGGTTGACCCAATAGACCCCACAGAAGAACGAGAAGATTGCTATCCTGTTCATTTCAATGGTGGGTTTTTTCTTGCCATATAATTATCTTCATTGTCTCAAACTGAGGATTATATTCCAACCATACTCCAAGATTATATAAGTAGTGCTCATAGATATAATCAGCAAGTGGATGCGCACAACTATGTCTTATAATAACATGAAGTTGTATGTGGTTAGACATCTTGTATGATAGTAGCAACACACCCTACCAAAGTCGGGTTCACCTCACTCTATTTGGGTCACCAAAATCAACTATTAAATGACGTATAAAATACGACACACACATCTAAAGTTCTCAATACAATTATATATTATCATGCTGTTTTATAATGTATTGAGAAACTTCAACAATCACCGACCATCACTCTAGTCCCTTGTATCCCCGCTCGACCCATATACACTCTTATTACCTGAAAGGAATTGTGAAGTAAAATGGT
The DNA here is from genome assembly GCA_020205555.1 of Panax stipuleanatus. Taxonomy (NCBI): domain Eukaryota; kingdom Viridiplantae; phylum Streptophyta; class Magnoliopsida; order Apiales; family Araliaceae; genus Panax; species Panax stipuleanatus. Next base: position 118,442,305 of record CM035119.1, on the reverse strand, counting down.
GAGCGCAAATAGCTCAGTAAAGAATATTATGACTAAAGATAATTAAATTATCAATAGCCTTAATCAGTAATGAATCAGATCTTTAGAACCTAGCCCTCAATAGGGAAAAATCTGATATAATACACTAGACAACAAGTTTTAGATCAACAACTGCAGCGAAACAAGCAATCCATTAGAAGAGTCAAGTAAAATATAATGTCTACTATCTTCTCTATGTTAAAAGTTCACCAATAATATTTCATCCTTGTAATATCAATCAACAGTTCATGCCCACAATCATGTAAATCGTTTATGATCATAATTATGTTGATAAATTCCTCTTCACACCCCGGACGAACATAATTTTCATCACCTGTCTTTACCTGAAACACCAAAGATCATAGTTAAACCAAATCACAGTTCCTTTACATAATCATACTAATACATTTATCTTTGCACTCAGGCTAAAGATATTCATTTGTAACATCAATAATCATGATTATACTAGTCTACATCCTTTAGTCATAATCATGTTAGTCAATTCATCTTTGCACTACATGCCAATATATTCAACAGTAACATCAATGGTCATGATCATGCCAAACACATGTCCATCTTTGCACTACGGGCCAAAGATATTCAACAGTAATAATCATGATCATGCCAAACACCTGTCCATCTTTGCACTACGGGCCAAAGATATTCATTATTCTACAGTTCATCTTTGCACTACGGCCAAAGATATTCAAATTTCATACTTCAAAGATAACGATTAAAATTTAATAAGAGGATTTAGGTAATTAAAAATTCAAGTGAAATGATATTAGATGAAATGCAAATCTCAAAGAAATTTCTAATTATTTCAGAATTTATAGAAGCAATACTTATAACCATGTTAATCAATTCACCTTTGTACTTAAGCTAAAGATATTCAATTATAAAATCAATGGTCATGATCATACCAATCAACAATTCATCTTTGCACCCCTGGCCGAAGAAAACCCATAGTCATAATCATACCAATAATCTACCCATCTTTACACTCATGTCAAAGAGAACTTTCATCACCATGATTATAAAATATGATCAAGGATAAGTATTAGAGATTGATAATTCAATTTATTCAGAGTTCAAGAATATCCAAATTATCAGCATGAAGATAAAAACATGGACCAATTTCAAGAATAAGATTAATAAATCTAAGATAATTTAGACAGGAAAAAAAAAACCAATTTTTATCGTGAATAGTATCTCGTGAATAGTAACTCATGAATAGTAACTTGTGATTAGCAATCGAATGAATAGTAACTCATAAATAGTAATTTGTGAATAGTAACTAATAAATAGTAACTCGTGAATAGTAACTCGTAAATAGTACTCGAATGAATAGTACCCCACATGAAAAGGTAAAACTTTCATAATAAAGTTCAGACCAATATTCCGGTGACATGATATTAGATGAAGTGCAAAACTCAAGGAATTTTTAATAATTTCAAGAATTATAGAAGCAATACTTACCATAGTAAGTTTAAATTTAGGAATTTGAAATGAAATATTATTACTTACATACTATAGAGTATGGAAGAAAATAATATTCCTTACGAATATTGAACGAAAACAACATCCTTTACGAGAAAAATAATATCCCTTACCTTAGTAGAATACAAGATCTGACTAGAATATCGAATATTATGTTGCAAAAATCTTGCACAGTTATTAATCCTCCAACTATCCTTATACTCACAAGAAATACGCTCAATATTAGAGAGAGAAAATTTTCTGATTCTAGTGTGATTTTCATTTCTAACTAAGCACCCTATTTATAGAAAAGTGGTAGCACACGACAACTGACTAAATGAGCATACGGAGGAATCAGCAGCATGCCACTTTTGAAAAACACTCAGCACACCTTTCTTGAAAACATCTAAGCCTCCACCCACATGTTTATATAATATATATATATATATATATATATATATATATATATATATATTAAAACATTTATAATTATTAAAAAAATTCCAATTCTATTTTTTTTCTCTTCCACCTCATTTTATTTTTATACCATGAATTTATTATATTAATGTTATCATTAAAATTATAAAATTATATTATTATATTATCACATTATATTATTTATAATGTAATATTATAATAATATATTTGAATGAATTATTTTATCGGGAGAGATAAAATGTCAACTTTCAACAAATGTCTCATGCTAAAAATTTCTCTATTTATATCAAAATAGGACAAATATTTACTTATCATATTTATCAATAATTTTTATTTTATTCATCAATTATTATTCATAATTAATATTATAGAATTACAATATTGACAACCAGGTCGTTCCAAGGAAAGAAGGGGTTTCCAATAAGAATTTCTCTTCATTGGCGCGCAATTATATAACCTAATCACTTTTCTCGACAGAACTTTCTAGACATTTTCAATAATGCTATCTAATAATATCATTCCAATAATATGTGTGACAATTATTGATTTAATAATGTGAAATACTGTGCAATGGTTACTGTGACAATTATTAAATCAATAATATAAAATAATATGCAATTATCAATGTAGCAATTATTGAATCAATAATATAAAATACTGAACAGTAATTACTATAACAATTATTGAATGAGTGACTTCTTACGTAATAATCAATAATTAGAAATTATTGTGCAATACCGTGTGCTACTGTGCAATAACGTGTATTATTATATTTTTAACCACCGGGTATTTCAACAGTTTAACGGTAAAAGTTTTGCCGTTATTTTTAGAAAACTTATTCTTGTCGTTTTCTTTATCCGATAATTTTTCGTTATGGGGTCCACTAATGACTACGCTGTCGTAAGAATATTCCCTGACCAAACGAATATTTCTCAACTTCTGTCGCTTTCTATATCCGACAGTTATTTTATTGTGGGGCCCACTAATTATTGGTTATTTCGACGGCTGTCGTACTTTACCAAATATAATATTCTCCGACAGAACGAATATTCTCCGACACAACGAATATTTTATGAAAATTTGATTTCTTTGTAAAATTTGCACATATAACCCTTAACTTTAACCTTTTATCAATTTAACCATTTACTGAATAGAATAATAATTATAAGAAAAATTAAATACTTTTATTTCATAAAATTCGAGGTCTTACATGATCATGACTATTGATGTTACCGTTGAATATCTTTGGCCCGTAGTGCAAAGATGAATTTATTAACATGATTATGACTAAAGGCTGTAGACTAGTATAATCATGACCATTGATGTTACAAATGAATATCTTTGGCCTTAGTGCAAAGATGAATTTATTAGCATGATTATGAAAACGAACTGTGATTTGGTATAACCATGATCTTTGGTGTTTCAGGTAAAGACAGATGATGAAAATTATCTTCATTCTGGGTGCAAAGAGGAATTTATCAACATAATTATGATCATAAACTATTTACATAATTGTGGGCAGGAACTGTTGACTGATGTTACAGGAATGAAATATTATTGGACTTTTAACATGGAGAAGATAGTAGACATTATGTTCTACTTGACTCTTCTAATGGATTGCTTGTTCTGCTGCAGTTGTTGATCTAAAACTTGTTATCTATTGTATTCTATCAAATTTTTTCCTGTTGAGGACTAAGGTTCTAAAGATCTGATTCATTACTGATGAATGTTATTGATAATTTAATTATCGTTAGTCATAATATTCTTTACTGGGCTATTTGTGCTCACCCTTTTACTTCACAATTCCATTCAGGTAATAAGAGTGTAGCTGGGTCGAGCGAGGATAACAAGAGAATAGAGTGATAGTCGGTGACCGTTGAAGTTTCTCAATATATTATAAAACAGCATGAAAATATATAATTGTATTAAGAACTTTAAATGTGTGTGTTGTATTTTATACGTCATTTAACAGTTGATTTTGGTGACCCAAATAGGGTGAGGTGAACCCGACTTTGGAAGGGTGTGTTGTCACTATCATACAAGATGTCTAACCACATACGATTTTGTGTTATCATAAGACATGGTTGTGCGCATCCACTTGCTGATTATATCTATGTGCACTACCTATATAATCTTGGAGTATGGTTGGAATATAATCCTCTGTTTGAGATAATGGAGATAATTATATGGCAAGAGAATACCTACCATTGGAATGATCAGGATAATAATCTTCTCGTTCTTCTTTGAGGTCTATTTGTTCAACTAAGGTTAATTCTCAAGTCCTACGATATCTATTATAACTCAGAAGCATGGCCTCATATGTACGAAGGTTTCCTTAAACATTTTCCAAAGATTTTAATTTCTAAAATAGTTATTGACTGTACCTTTATGTAACGTATCATTGATAAGGAGTATGAGTATTGTTATTTGTATTGGAACTCACAGTTTATGTGTGGTCGTATTGTGCCCGGCAAAGTAATTGTTGGAATATGAAGATTTATATTTTGATTTTGTACTCTGTATTTGGTGGATCAGAATGGGTTGTGTGAACCTATTTTGGGGACGTCATAGTTGGTATCAAAGATTTGGAATATGGTCTCTGGTGGAGATCTAAGACTAAAACTAGGAAGGGAGAGACGAGTAATATTCTTCGCTAATGTGTGTACTAACTAAGCTGAATTTTCTTACTTAATAAGTTGACAAATTTTGATATGTCAATTAATATTTGTTTTGAAGCTGTATTCTGGAATGATATCTGAAATCCAAGATATGAGCAATGGAAAAATCTTGATATAGAGGAAATGACTGGGAAGATAGAATCTGAAATGAAAGCAAAGTATCCTCATCTCTTCGAATTACTAGGTACGTAAATTTCAGGGACGAAATTTCATAAGGTGGGGAGACCCCGTATTATATGAAATAAAAGTACTTAAATTTTCTTATAATTATTATTCTATTCAGTAAATGGTTACATTGATAAAAGGTTAAAGTTAAGAGTGATTTGTGCAAATTTTATAAAGTAAGAAAGTTGTCATAAAATATTCGTTGTGTCGGGGAATATTCCTTCTGTAGGGGAATATTATATTCGGTAAAATACGACAGCGGCACCGAAATAACCAATAATTGGTGGGCCCCACAACAGAATCCAAATATAATCTTTTATATTAAACGGTTGTGTAAAATACGACCAAACAACTGTGAGTGTCAATACAGACATGTAAAAAATATAAACACTCAAACTAAGTCCTCATTAAATTTATTATCACACTATTTTATAAAAAAAAATAGTGAGGACTTCTACAGCTCTAACTCGGACCATCACTCCATTCCCCGACTAGTACCCGCGATATTCTTATTTTTTGAAGAGAACAATGGAAGAAAAGGGTGAGCTCAACTAGCCCAGTAAAGAATATTATGACTAAGATAATGAAAAATAATTTATCGTTAGTTTTTAACAAATTAGATAAAATATTATGGACAACAAGTTTTAGATCAACAACTGCAGCGGAATTAACAATTCATTAGGAGAGTTACGCAGAGAATGATGTCTACTATCTTCTATGATTTAAAAGTCCATCATCAATATTTTATCCCTGTATCATCAATCAATATATATCTCGAATCAAATATTCATCTTTGCACTACGGGCCAAAGATATTTAATTGTATCACCAGTGGTCATGTCCATTTCAACACCTGTCCGTCTTTGCACTACGGGCTAAAGATATTCATCAGATAATCATTCATCTTTGCACTACAGGCCAAAGATATTTATCAAGTAATCATTCATCTTTGCACTACAGGCCAAAGATATTTAGTTATATCACCATTTAGGACTGAGGATGATGAAAAATATTATAAATAACAAATCAAGTGAGATAAATGACAAAGATTAGGGATTCGTAATTTAGTTTATCCAAGTTCAATAATACTTCATAATAATCAATTGTGGAGAAAAATTCAAGAATGAAGTTCAAAACATGGATCCAATCAAAGATAGGAACCATAACAAACAACTTGGACAAAGAAAAGAAAATTTAATTTTTCTGTGAATAGTACCGTATACGTGAATGTTACCCCAACATGAAAAGTTAAAAATTTCATAAGAAAGTTTATACCAATATTCCGGTGAAATGATACTAGATGAAGTGCAAAACTTAAGAAATTTTTGATCATTTCAGGAATTATAGAAGCAATACTTACCGAAGTAAGTTTAAGTTTAGGAATATGAAATGAAATATTATCTCTTCCATAATATGAAATATGAAAGAAGATAATATTTTTTATGAATATGGAAAGAAAATAACATCATTTACGAGAAAAATAATATCCCTTACCTCAGTATAATACTCGATCTGACTAGAATATCGGATATTATGATGAGAAAAACTTGCACTGTTATCAACACTTAAAGTATCTAAATACTCACAAGAAATATGCTCAATAGTATAGAGAGAAACCTTTCTGATTCTGGTGTGATTTTCATTTCTAACTAAGCACCCTATTTATAGGAAAATGTCAGAACACCAATGTTGACTTTTTATACCCATGGATGAATTTTTCAAGCCTACACTTTTGAAAATAAAGACTCAGCACACCAAGGATGATTTCAACAAAGCCTCCACCAAATTCAATTCTCACATGTTTATATAATATATATGTATATATATATATATATATATATATATATATATATTAAAACATTTATCATTATTAAAAGAATTTCAATTCTATTTTTTTTCTCTTCCACCTCATTTTATTTTTATACTATAACAATAATGTCATCATTTTAAAATATAAAATTATATTATTATATTATCACATTATACTATTATAATATAATATTATAATAATATATTTGAATAAATATTTTATCGGGGAAGATAAAATGTCAACTTTCAACAAATATCTCATACTAAAAATTCTTCCCTTTATATCAAAATTGAATAAATATTTACTTATCATATTTATCAAAAAATTTATTTTATTCATCAATTATTATTCATAATATTATATAATTACAATATTGACAACTAGGTCGTTCCTGGGAAATAGGGGGCTTTTCGATAAGGATTTCTCCTTACTGGCGCACAATTAGATTAACTAACCCCTTTCCTAAACAGAATTTCCTAGACATTGCCAATCATGCTGTCTAATAATATTATTCAAATAATATAAATTATTGATTTGATAATATGAAATACTGTGCAGTGGTTACTGTGACAATTATTGAATCAATAATATAAAATATCAACGGTAGCAATTATTGAATCAATCATATAAAATATCAACGTAGCAATTATTGAATCAATAATATAAAATATTGAATAGTAATTACTGTAACAATTATTGAGTAAGTGACTTCTTCCGTAAGAATCAATAATTAAAAATACTGTGCAATACCGTGTGCTATCGTGCAACAACGCGTATTACTGTTCTTTTATCACCGGGTATTTCAACAGTTTTAACGGTAAAAGTTTTGTCGTTATTTTTAGAAAACTTATTCTTGTCATTTTCTTCATCCGACAGTTTTTCGTTATGGGGCCCACCAATAATTGCGCCGTCGTACGAATATTCCTCGATAAAAAGAATATTCCCCGACCAAACGAATATTTCCCGACCAAACGAATATTTTATGACCACTTGTTTACTTTGTAAAACTTGCACATATCACCCCAAGTCAACACCTTACTGTATAAAAACAATATATAAAGAAAATCAAATCTTTATTAATAAAAGTTGGGGTCTTACAACCTCCCCTCCTTATGAAATTTCGTCCTCGAAATTGACGAACGTACCTGGTATATTGAAAAGGTGAGGATACCTCGCTTTTATTTCCGATTCTAACTCCTCGGTCATTTCCTCGATACCATGGTTCCTCCACAAAACTTTAGCTTGAGGTATAATCTTCGAGCGTAGGACATGTTCCTTCTTATCCAATATCTTGACAGGTCCCTCCTCGTACGTTAAATCTTCAGCTATCTCGTCTGGTTCTAACTCAATAATATGATTTGGGTCTTTCATATATTTATGAAGCACGAATATGTGAAAAAAGTTATGAACACAAGACATGCTTGGAGGTAAAGCGAGTCTCTAGGCCACATTTCCTACCCGGTCAAGTATTTCAAATGGACCAATGAATCGTGGTTTGAGCTTTCCTTTCTTCTCAAATCTCGTAACTCCTTTCAATGGAGCAACACGTAATAATACATGATCCCCAATATTAAATTCCACGTCTCTTCGATGAACATTCGCATAACTCTTTTGTCGATCTTGTGCCGTTTATATACGTTGCGGGATCATTTGAATCTTTTTCGTAGTCATACGTACTAACTCCGGTCCTAACAATGTTGCTTCAACCACCTTGTCCCAGCATACTGAAGAACGACACTTTCATCCATACAACGCCTCGAATGGATTCATGCCTATACTTGCCTGATAACTGTTATTGTAGGAGAATTCCACCAATGGTAAGTACTTATCCCAACTCCCTTTGAAGTCTAGAACACAGAGTCTCAATAGATCTTCAAGAGTTTGGATATTCTTTTCCGATTGCTCGTCCGTTTGTGGATGATATGCCAAACTGAATCGTAAATCCGTGCCCATAGCTTTCTGTAAACTGACCCAAAATTGTGAAGTGAATCTTGGGTCACGATCCGAAACTATAGATACTGTCATGCCATACAGTCTCACAATCTCATTTATGTACATACAAGCAAATCGTTCCAGTGAATAAGTCTCTCGTATAGGCAAGAAATGAGCAGACTTGGTTAATCTATCAACAATAACCCAAATCGCATTTATGCCTTGAGAAACCTTGGGAAGACCCGTAACGAAATCCATGGTAATGTGTTCTTACTTCCATTTTGGAATCTCAAGTGGTTGCAATGGAACCTTTGGCACTTGATGCTCCGCCTTGAGACGTTAACACATTAAACACTTCGAGATAAACTCCGCGATCTCTCTCTTCATATTGCTCCACCAAAATATATGTCGAAGATCACAATACATTTTAGTACTCCTAGGATGGATTGCAAACGGTGTGTTGTATGCCTCCATCATGATTCTATACTTTAAATCAAAATTATTAGGAACACAAAGTCTGGAGTTGACTCGAAGTATTCCTTCTTCATCGATTCTTGCTTCTGGAATAGCACCTTCTTGCACCTTTTTCTTCATCTTCATCAGCTTCAGGTCTGTAGCTTGAACAACTTTAACTTTATCAATTAAAGTTGGTTCTACGCGTATACTTGACATCATCACGTGGGTCCCCAGAGTCTTGAACTCTATCTCCATCCTTCGTAAGTCATACAAAATGGGCATTTGTGTTGACAACATCGCACTAATTTCCGCATATGATCTTCTACTTAATGCGTCAGCTACCACGTTCACTTTTCCAGGATGGTATTGGATGGTATGATCATAATCTTTCAAAAACTCAAGCCAACGTCGTTGCCGCATGTTGAGTTCCTTTTGGGTGAAAAAATATTTGAGGCTCTTATGATCCGTATATATCTCCACTTTCTCCTCATACAGGTAGTGTCTCCAGATCTTCAACGCGAAAACAACAGCTGCCAACTCTAGATCATGAGTAGGATAATTTCTCTCATATTCTTTGAGTTGTCACGAGGCATAGGCTATGACTTTCCCATGTTGCATGAGAACACATCCTAACCCTTTGCCTGAAGCATCGCTGAAGATGATAAATCCATCCGAACCAGATGGTATTGTTAGAACAGGTGCCGAAATGAGTCTCCTCTTGAGCTCTTGGAAGCACTTCTCGCATTCCTCGTTCTATACGAATTTTGTATCCTTCCGAGTCAGCTGATTTAATGGAGGAGCGATTCAAGAAATTCCTTCCACGAATCTCCGATAATAACCAGCTAAGCCTAGAAAGCTACGTACTTTGGTTACCGACTTAGGTTGCTCCTAACTTTGTATTGATTCAATTTTCGTTGGGTCAACTGATATTCCATGTTTCGATACCACGTGCCCAAGGAATACTACTTCCTCAAGCCAGAACTCGCATTTCTTCAACTTGGCATATAGTTTGTTTTCACGAAGCTTTTGAAGTATCATCTTCAAGTGGTGCTCATGATCTTCATGGCTTTTAGAGTAAATGAGGATGTCATCAATAAAGACAACCACGAACTGATCCAAATATTCCTTGAATACATGGTTCATCATATCCATAAAAGCAGCAGGAGCATTAGTCAATCCAAAAGACATGACGAAGAATTCATAATGCCCGTATCGAGTTCTGAAGGCAGTCTTTGTAATGTCATCAGTTTTAGTCTTTAACTGATGATATCCAGAACGAAGATTGATCTTTGAGAAGAATTGCGCACCTTGCAACTGGTCGAACAGGTCATCAATGCGAGGTAGCGGATACCTATTCTTGATGATGACATGGTTCAACTCCCTATAGTCAATACAAAGTCGCATACTCCCGTCTTTCTTCTTTACGAATAAAATAGGAGCACCCCAAGGAGATGTACTAGGACGAATGAAACCAATGTCTAACAATTCATGTAGTTGGACCTTTAACTCCTGAATTTCAATAGGAGCCATTCGATATGGGGTTTTAGAAATGAGTTTTGTACCGGGTTCAAGGTCAATAAAGAGTTCAACTTCACGTTCTGAGGGTAGATCGGGAAGTTTTTTGGGAAATACATCAGGAAACTTATTAACCACAGAAATATCATTCAAATTTGACGTATTCTGATTTAAATCAGTGACATGGGCTAAGAAAGCTTGACATCCATTTTTCAATAAACGAATAGCTTTATGACTTAAAATGACATTGATTGATTTTAGTGGTTTGGTTGTTTGAATTCGCACAACAGGTTGGTTAGGAATATGAAAACTAACAACCTTACGAAAATAATTAATTTTGGCATGATAAGTGGTTAACCAGTTAATTCCTAAAATCACATCAAATGCAAGTATTTTCAAAGATATAAGATAAACAGGTAGGGTGAGGGTACCAATTTGAATCAAGCAAGATTTGTAAACCGTAGATGTAATGAAGGTTTTCCTTAACGGAGTTTCAATAGATAATTCAAAGTCTAATTTCTTAGGAGTCAAGTTCAAACGTTGAGCACAAGTAGGTGAAATAAAAGAATGAGTAGAACCGTTATCTAATAAGGTATAGACCTCGCAAGAGTTTATGATTAGCTTACCCGTATCACCTCGTTCGGGTTCCTCGCTTTTTGGGTAGTCACGACAAAAGCTCTTTCAGGAACTATTGTCTTTGACTTGTTCGGGACAGCCTTTGGAGTCACTATCCCAGCTGGACTAGGTTTCACTACAGGACACACTCGAGCTATGTGACCTTCCTTTCCATAGTTATACCACACCTTGGATTTCTATGTGCAATTGGGACTGATGTGTCCCTCTTGTCCGCATTTATAGCATATGACCGATGGTCGTTCTCCTCCCCTAGAAACAGTTGATGTTGGTGCTGCTGTCGACGTCTTCACGTTCTCATTGTTGTACCTTCTCTTCTTGAAATCTCCCTCCGACTCACTTCTTCTATTATCATGGCCACGATTAACACCGGAGTGGTTACCGCTTATGTCATAATACTTTTCTCCCCGCTGGTTGTCATTGTTCCGATGGCTGCTGCCACCGGTACGACCTCGGTTGTTGTCCCTTAGTTAAACATAATCATTATCTTATTCTAGTAATTGGGCCCTGTTCACCACATCTGAATACAAACAAAGTTTTTGAGAAATAAGGTACTGACGAATTTCGGTTTTCAAACCTCTCAAAAACATCCGCGTCATACGTTCCTCATTATCCACCAAATGAGATGCGAATCGGGATAACTCCGCGAACTTAGCCTCGTACTAAGACACAGTAATGTTGTTCTGTTCCAGTTTGATAAACTCTACCTCCTTTATATGACGAATACTTTCTGAAAATTACTTGTCATTGAACAAATTTTGGAACTCCTCCCAAGACATTTTGAGTGCGGCAGGCTGGGTACGCTTCACAAATTCTCACCAGTAATCTGCCTCTCCACAGAACATAAACGTGGCGAATGGAACCTTCAGTTCCTCCGTGCATCCCAAGACATCAAATATCTTGGTAATTTGTTTAACCCACGTCTCTGCCTTGATTGGATCTGGCTTTCCCTGAAACTCTGGTGGTCCCAACTCTTTGAACTGTTTGGCAGTGACAAGCCGCGAAATGCCATTATTTCCACCTGTATTTTGAAAACGAGTCTCCCTCGTCTGGTTTTGCATGAACTGCAAAAAACTTCTAAATATCCCATCATTCATCATTTGATCGGTGGTGTTGTTTATAGGAGGAATATTGCCTTCTTGTTGCACGTTCTCCTAGTTGGTGATTAAAGGTGTCTCAACGGTCTCATTCACTCCATTGTTTAGATTTTCAGCTGCCATTCTCAAATACTGCCATAAAACAAGGGTTAATTAAATAAATTAACATATCACATATTAACCCTATGTTCCGACCGACCAATTAAATACCAAATAAGCTTAGGTAGGACACACTAACGAAGGATTTACTTGTCTCTCCCCTCCTAGTTCTATTCCCAGATCTCCCCCAAAGATCATATCCCTAAGCTCTGATACCAACTGTGACGCCTCCAAAATAGATTCAATACTCAACCCATTCTGAGTCGCCAAATACATGGTACAGAATTCAAATACAATCTTTTATATCAAACGGTCATGCAAAATACGACCACACAATTGTGAGTGTCAATACAGACATGTAGAAAATATAAACACTTAAACTAAGTCCTCATTAAATTTATTATCACACTATTTTACAAAAAAAAATAATGAGAACTTCTACAGCTCTAACTCGAACCATCACTCCATTCCCCGACTAGTACCCGCGATATTCTCATTTCTTGAAGAGAACAATGGAAGAAAAGGGTGAGCTCAACTAGCCCAGTAAAGAATATTATAACTAAGATAATGAAAAATAATTTATCGTTAGTCTTCAACAAATCAGATAAAATATTATGGACAACAAGTTTTAGATCAACAACTGCAGCAGAATTAACAATTCATTAAGAGAGTTATGTAGAGAATGATGTCTACTATCTTCTATGATTTAAAAGTCCGTCATCAATATTTTATCCCTGTAACATCAATCAATATATATCTCGAATCAAATATTCATCTTTGCACTACGGGCCAAAGATATTCAATTGTATCACCAGTGGTCATGTTCATCTCAACACCTGTCCATTTTTGCACTACGGGCCAAAGATATTCATCAGATAATCATTCATCTTTGCACTACAGGCCAAAGATATTCATCAAGTAATCATTTATCTTTGCATTACAGGCCAAAGATATTTAGTTATATCACAATTTAGGACTGAGGATGATGTAAAACAATATAAATAACGAATCCAGTGAGATAAAGAATAAAAATTAGAGATTCATAATTTAGTTTATCCAAGTTCAATAATACTTCATAATAATCAATTGTGGAGTAAAATTCAAGAATGAATTTCAAAACATGGATCGAATCAAAAATAAGAACCATAACGAACAACTTGGACAAAGAAAAGAAAATTTAATTTTTTTGTGAATAGTACCGTATTCGTGAATAGTGCCGTATACGTGAATGTAACCCCGACATGAAAAGGTAAAAATTTCATAAGAAAGTTTATACCAATATTCCGGTGAAATGATACTAGATGAAGCGCAAAACTCAAGGAATTTCTGATCATTTCAGGAATTATAGAAGCAATACTTACCGTAGTAAGTTTAAGTTTAGGAATATGAAATAAAATATTATCTCTTCTATAATATGAAATATGAAAGAAGATATTATTCTTTATGAATATTGAAAGGAAATAACATCATTTATGAGAAAAATAATATTACTTACCTCAGTATAATACTCGATCTGACTAGAATATCGGATATTATGATGAGAAAAACTTGCACTGTTATCAACACTTAAAGTATCTAAATACTCACAAGAAATATGCTCAATAGTATAGAGAGAAAATTTTCTGATTCTGGTGTTATTTTCATTTCTAACTAAGTACCCTATTTATAGGAAAATGCCAGAACACTGCTTTTTATACCCACGGATGAATTTTTCAAGCCTACACTTTTGAAAATAAAGACTCAGCACACCAAGGATGATTTCAACAAAGCCTCCACCAAATTCAATTCTCACATGTTTATAATATATATATATATATATATATATATATATTACAACATTTATCATTATTAAAAGAATTCCAATTTTATTTTTTTTCTCTTCCACCTCATTTTATTTTTATACCATAACAATAATGTCATCATTTAAAATATAAAATTATATTATTATATTATCACATTATACTATTATAATGTAATATTATAATAATATATTTGAATAAATATTTTATCGGAGAAGATAAAATGCCAACTTTCAACAAATGTCTCATACTAAAAATTATTCCCTTTAATCAAAATTGAATAAATATTTACTTATCATATTTATCAAAAATATTATTTTATTCATCAATTATTATTCATAATATTATAGAATTACAATATTGACAACTAGGTAGTTCCTAGGAAAAATGGGACTTTCCGATAAGAATTTTTCCTTACTAGCACGCAATTAGATTAACTAACCCCTTTCCTAGACAGAACTTCCTAAACATTGCATATAATGTTGTCTAATAATATTATTCAAATAATATGAATTATTGATTTGATAAGGTGAAATAATGTGCAGTGGTTACTGTGACAATTATTGAATCAATAATATAAAATATCAACGGTAGCAATTATTGAATCAATCATATAAAATATCAACATAGCAATTATTTAATCAATAATATAAAATATTGAACAGTAATTACTGTAACAATTATTGAGTAAGTGACTTTTTACGTAAGAATCAATAATTAAAAATATTGTGCAATACCGTGTGTTATCGTGCAACAACGCGTATTACTGTTCTTTTATTACCTGGTATTTCAACAGTTTTAACGGTAAAAGTTTTGCCGTTATTTTTAGAAAACTTATTCTTGTCGTTTTCTTCATCCGACAGTTTTTCGTTATGGGTCCCACTAATGATTGCGCCATCGTACGAATATTCCCAGACAAAAAAATATTCCCCGACCAAACGAATATTCCCCGACCAAACGAATATTTTATGATCATTTGCTTACTTTGTAAAATTTGCACATATCATCCCATAACTTACCACATTTATCATGTCAACACCTTACTGTATAAAAATAATATATAAAGAAAATCATATCTTTATTCATAAAAGTTGAATTCTTACATTCTTTATTTACTCACCTTAGATATGACTCGACCTCTTTATAATTGAATAGCACATACACGTGTGCACTCTTGACATCATCTCCACATAGAACACAATCTTTTGGGGCATTAAGAAATCGACCTACGTTCTTGAATACGGAGAGACTTGATTCACCCTATTCGTATCCATCTTCATTTCTTCCAACTCGATTCCATGTAGCATTATTCTGACTCAAATATCTTGAGCAAAATGTAACACACTCTTCAGCAATATACCCTTCTACAATTGACCCTTCTGGACTACTTCTGTTGCGAATATACTCTTTCAACTTGCCCATATATCTTTCAAAAGCCCACATTTGTAGATATTTCACATTTCCAGCTATACTCGCCTCTTCAACAAGGTGGACACACAAATGTATCATTATATCAAAGAAAGCAAGAGGAAACACCATCTCAAGCTTGCAAAGTATTAATGGGATTTTCTTGTTCAACCGTTCATAATCTTCCGATGTGTTATAATTGGAACATAATTCTCTAAAGTAGTTACAAAGTTAAATTATCGTTGAGCAGACATGTCGAGGCAAGTTGGCACCTCGTATTGCTATTGGAAGTAATTGTTGCATTAAAATATGGCAGTCGTGACTTTTAATACCTGAGATCTTACCCTCCTTAAAATTGACACAACGTGAAATATTTGAAGCATATCCATCAGGAACCTTAACATTTTTCAACACTTGCAAGAACTCGTGTCTTTCTTTCTTAGACATTGAGTAGCTTGCAGCCGGCAAAAGGTACTTTGAATCACTTGCTTGCACGGGTCTTGGATGGAGCTCTCTTCTTCTACCCATTTCCATCAAGTCTAATCATGCTTTTAAATTGTCTTTTGTCTTTTGTCTTCCTCCAATTATGTTTCGAGTCATGAGGATTGGTCTTCGTGCTAGTGGGTGTCTTTCCAAAAGTGACATCAATGGCATTAACTTATTCAAGAATATTAAATCCTGATGGCACCACTGGAGCTTCACTATGGTCACATTCTCCGTTAAATCTCCATCTATCAAACCTATAACTATGACCCGACTCCAAAAAACAACAATGCCCGATATAACATTCCTTACTTTGTAGTCTACGAGAACGAGTGCTCATTTGGAACTTTGTACCAATACATGCATCATACGTTTCAACCCCATTACTCCATAGTATCTTCAACTCCTTGATTAAAGGTTGCATATACACGTCAATATCATTACATGGAGAGTTTGGTCCAGGTACTAACAACGGCATGATAAAATACTCCTGCTTCATACACATCCACGGTGGTAAGTTATAGACAACAACTGTCACTGGCCATATACTATATGGTGACCCATGGCTAGTGGACTGTCCGAGCCATACATTTCGATGTTCTTGAGAGAATGTAGGGTACATTGTATCCAAATGCTTCTAAGAAGCAGAGTCAACTGGATGACAATTCACTCCATCTTTTCATCGCTTTACATGATGCCACATCATATATTTTGCAGTTTCTACAGACATAAATAGCCTTTGCAATCTCGAAATTAACGACAAATAACGTAATTGCTTCATAGCTACTTTGCTCTTCTTAGCATTTGTATCTCTTTGTGCCTTCTCTGCTACAACCACCTGATCAGTCTGCTTTCACCTCAATGATTTGCAAACTGTACAAGACTCTAATTTTTCATTCTCCCTCCAAAAAAGCATACAATCATTCCCGCATTCATTAATCTTCTTATAACCAAACCCTAAATTTCCAACCATTTTTTTCATCTCATAAAAATTATCAGGCAAGTTTGCAAATGTTGGAAATGATGGCTTGAACTTACGAAGCAAGCCATCAAATGATACATCAGTCCATTTGCTAACATTTTGATGATTGAAAAGCCATACAATGAACGACAGGACAGTCTCAGTTTCACATTCAGGATATAAAGTTTGATTGGCCTCTGACATGTACTTTTTATATTTTGTAGCTTCAGCCGACGATTCCACACCGTGATCCCTAAATATATCATTTACCATCTCAGGCATACGATGATCATCTTTGGATTGTGATGGTTTGTCATAAACATCATCATTGCTCACAACCCTGACAATCTCATCTTTCCCTTGATGCACCTAATTCATATAGCCAAACATAAATCCATCACAAATAAACTGTTCACGAATAGTAGCTCGAATCTGGTATCAACCATTTACACAATTCTTACATGGACAAGGAATTCTTCCCGTTACCATACCCACTTTTTCAAAACTAAAGTCCAAAAATCTTTCTAAGCCTGCAAGATATTCTCTAGAATATCTTGGTAATTCCATCCACCTTTTATCCATAATATTGTGTCCCTAAATCAAATTGAACAACCATATCATCTCTAACTAATTAATACTATGATTATAATAATATAGTATTCAAAACTATGAAGTAAGACACATAGTATAAGAATGCGTTGAAAAATTCTCGTGAATATCTTAGAATGCTTTCAATCATTATAAATTAGATTACTCAATTTAATTACAATCATATTTATGCATGTCATATAGCATGTCAGAGTTATCTATGCATTTATATTTTTGCTTCTGATGCACTCCTGTAAAGTCTGTAGGTTTTCTTAGTGATGATAAAGACTGATTTAACATACAATATGACTAGGATATTCTTGAACCTATTTCTTCAAAAAGCATATAGCATCAAGGGTAACAGAGATACATAATTGGCGAGTATGTCTTTTAATTTTATTATCTTTAAAAGACAACATAAGTGACCTGTAGAACCTGTTTCTTCCTAGACACATGGATCTTTATTGTGCATAAAACTATGGAGTTCTAAAACTATTATGTTGATTTTCAGCTTGATTCTGAGTCTGTGAAAGTTGGTAAGGTTGCAATTGGAAATTTGTTGGGAGGGATTGGTTACTTCTATGGCCAATCAAAAATTTCCCTGCCAAATACTACTAATATGAGTGCCCTAATATATGCTCCTCATTCATATAATGCAAATGTATCCTATCTTTGCCACGTAACCACTATCATATTAAGGCTATAGTGTGTTGAGTCCCTTTTTATGGCCTCAAACGTTTTAATAAGCTAACCATTCCTGTATGTTTTGGAATAATATTTGTCTCAAGTTGTACATGTCAAGTCTTCCATTCTTGATGTTATTCCTCCAATTATCATCAAAGTTCGACAGTTTACGACTTTAGTTTTAAAAAGCATGTCGAAGAAATATAATTTGGTTAAAAGACAGACTATCTGAGAATTTTAGAAAGACTGTCTTCCCCTTTTAAAACACATTTCAATTATCTTTAATATTGTTGGGAAATATATAATATACAAATGTATTGTGAATTTAAAAATGATTGAAAATCTAATGTATAAATATAATTACAAAAGCTGAAATTACTCAATTTAAACCCAATATCAGAAACCAATTGTTGATTTGAAGTATTTTCTAAAACAAATCCATATGCAAAATTGATTTTTTTTCTTTTCCAAACCAACATAAAATCAAACTAGGGATTGGGGAACAGATGATATACAAGTACCATTGAATAAAGCAATTAACCCAAACAACAAATCAATATATTTGGCTTCCATGCACAATCAATACAGTCACATAGTGAGCCAGAAAAATAGGGGGAAATAGGGAATCACCTACAGCCGTACGAGTCACTAACGGAGGGCTACTTGTCGGCGGCTTACACACGACCAGATGAGAATGATCGATCGGAGGGCTACGTGTGAGAAGGAGACCAGACGATCGATCATGTGAGAGAGCAAAGAGAAAGGGTGATAGAGGAGAGAGAGGGTTGATTTGACTGAGAACGGGTGAGGAGCAGAGGAGATGAGAGGAGAGAATGGGTGATTGAGAGCTGATTAAGAATGGGTGACTGAGAACAGATGAAGAGCAGAAGAGAGGAGAGGAGATGAGAGGGAGGGTTAAATTTAGGGAAAATATTTTTGATACGACCTAAATCTGAGAGGGATTTGTGCGCGCCAAACTAATGACTCCTGTTCCTAAAAATGCTCTATACCGACGGCCAAAGAAGGACCCTCGCTATAGGCCAACTTTAAGCTCCTATACTGACGGTAACACCAGACCATTGCTATTGACATACTATTGCGACGTTTCCTCCCTGACCGTCGCTATAGGTCGTCGCATTTTCTTGATTTTCTAGTAGTGAAATGTCTACTATTTTGCTTTCTAGATGTGCTAAACTATGATTCTTTTTCATAACTATAAATTTAGTTATTTTATGCAGTTTGTACAGATGTCAATACAACCTTTAATGAAGTAGATGTCAATCATCCTGAATCATGTGCTACTGAATCGATGCGAACATCAAGGTTTAATCAACAATATACTCCGCATTCCAACATAAGTAATGTTACTCAGAATAGGAAGGGTAAAGCATCTCAACCAGGATCGGTAGATATTGCAGATCATGTTAATGCATCTATGAATGAACAAATACTTGATGCCGACACATTTCAACCTTCAGAATTTTCTATTGATCCACCTGACAATGGTATGATGTTACCTTATTCTACTAATAAATACCATGCACATTGGTGTTTTAAGTTATTTTAACATCATTCTTATTTATCTAACAAATATATTAAGCATTAGTAGGTGAAAATACTATTTAGAATTTATGTATAAATTGTAAATAGTATTTGATCCCATTTTTTCCAATTTTTTTATACAAAAATTGTTCTTATAATACATTTCTTAATCTTTTAGTTTAGTTGTAATTAATGTTGATGTTCATTCTTCTCATGATGGTAAATTCTTAATCTTGCTTATCATTTGGCCTGTTACAGTAATTTTAATTTACTATGACAATTGTACTTTAATGATGATATCCACTTAAATGAATTAAATTCAGATTACTGGGACATCGGTGACCCAAACTGGGAATGTTCATCATGTAATGCGTTGATGTGCTATAGTGAAAGAATAAACAAGAATCGAAAAAGTAAAAATTTAGAATTCTCAATGTATTGTGCTGGAGGAAAAGTGCAACTGCCTCTACTGAAAGAACCACCCCAAATTCTGAAAGATCTTCTTAATGGTTCTAATCAAAGCAGGCATTTCATTGACAACATTCGTGCATACAATATGATGTTTTCTTTCACATCAATGGGTGGAAAGATTGATTCATCACTTAACAATGAAAAGGGTCCAGCCGTGTTTAGATTACATGGGCAAAATTGTCACAAAATTGGAAGTTTGATACCAAATATAGGATCCACTCCAAAGTTTGCTCGACTATACATATATAATACAGAAAATGAAATTGCAAATAGAATTGGTGCCCTCAGGTTTGTATTACTTCTTTTCCATGTAATCTTCAAAATTTAATGATTATTATATATTACTAAATGAGTTTTTCTTTTGTTAATTTATTAAACAGTTCAACAAATAATTCAAAAACATTTGAATCATCGATTGTAGCAGATTTAAAAAAGATGCTTGATGACAACAATGTTGTGGCTCAATCATTCAGGATGGTTAGGGATAGGTTTGATTCAAGAGAATTTAGAGATGTTAAATTGAGGCTTATTGGAAGAAGGAACTATGATGGACGAAGGTATAATCTCCCTGCTGCACCTCAAGTTTTTGGTTTAATTATTGGTGACATTGGAAGCTCAAATAATGATATGGCTATCATAGTGGAGACTCAGATAGTTTATTAAAATGAATAAGTGAGTTGCACTCTTCTTACCTGGCAATGCAGTGCACGTTGCTTTTCCCATATGGTGAAGATGGGTTTAGACATGATATTCTTTTTAGTAAAAATTCAAAATAAAAAAAGGGAAGAGTAAGCATGAGACAATCTTTTGTCTTTAGGATACAAGAAAGGAAAAATGAATTAATGACACTTTTACATTCAAGGAACAATTTTTGGCCAATTCTTACACTATGATTGAGGCAGATAGGTTATTTTTTATTCATACTAATCAAAAGAATCTAAGAGCAGATATGTAAAAATGTTTAACTAAAGATTTGTTGAAAGGAGAAACTGATCCATCATCACGTGGGAAGCGAATTATATTACCTTCTTCATATGTTGGTGGTGCACGATACATGATCCAAAATTATCAAGATACTATGGTGATTTGTAGGTGGGTTGGATACCCTGACCTTTTTATTACATTCACGTGCAATTCGAAGTGGCTAGAGATACAGAGGTTTGTTAATCAAAGAGGCATTCGATTCGAAGATAGAGCTGACATAGTTTGTAGAGTCTTCAAAATAAAACTAGATCAGTTAGTTACAGAATTGAAACATAAACAAGTTTTTGGATGGGTAAAAACAGGTATGCTTAATTTTATTAAATTTTTATAATTTCATTATTTGTTCAAATTATATTTTGATTTTTTTTATCTTTTGCAGTTTTGTATATAATTAAATTCCAAAAACGTGGCTTGCCTCACGCTCATATTCTATTGTTCTTGCATCTAGAAGACAAGTATCATACTGGTGATGATATCGACAAAATAATTTCAGCGGAAATACCGGATCAAGAAAGAAATCCAAAGATATATGAAGTTGTGAAAAACTTCATGATACATGGGTCGTGCGGTGTTTTTAACAAAAATCGCCATGTATGAAAGATGGAAAATGTTCAAAACACTTTCCTAAAAGGTTCAATGATCAAACCACTGTAGATTGTGAGGGTTATCCCCTATACAGACGAAGAGATGATGGTAGAACTATGGAAAAGAATGGAGTTATACTTGACAATAAGTTTGTTACTCCTTATAATCCACAACTATTGCTGAAGTATCAGGCTCATATTAATGTTGAGTGGTGCAATCAATCAAGTTCAATAAAGCATTTGTTCAAATATATAAACAAAGGTCATGATCAGATCATTGCTGATTTTTATCAGAATAAAGACAATACAGAAGAACATGAAAGCCTTGATGAAATCAAAATGTATTATGATTGTAGGTATGTTTCTCCATGTGAGGCAGCTTGGAGAATCTTTGGTTTTGGAATTAATTACAGTGATCCAGGTGTGGAGAGGTTTAGTTTCCATCTTCTAGAAGAGCAGACAGTTGTATTAAAAGATGATGATCCAATTGACTCAGTTTTGAACAAGTGTACGAATAACCAGTCGATGTTCTTGCAGTGGATGTAGGCTAACAAGCCCCAGAGGCTAGAGAAATTACATATGCCCAATTTTCATCAAAGTTTTTATGGAAGGAGCAACTTGAAAGTGTTACAAAGAAGAAAAATTGGTGTCCAAGAAAGCAACGGGTAAGCGTTGACGTAGAATATTCTACGTTCCTCCAGGGAGTGGAGAATTATATTACTTGAGGATTTTGCTAAACACAGTCAAAGGTGCAACATGTTATGATGATATCAAGACTGTGAATGGGGTTTTATATCCTTCATTCAAAGAGACATGTTATGCATTAGGTTTATTGGATGATGAAGGAATATATAGATAGCATAACAGAAGCATCATTTTGGGGTTCAACTCATTATTTAAGGAGTCTTTTTGTGACTTTACTATTTTTAAATTGTCTTTCAATGCCTGAAGTAGTTTGGGAGAAGACATGGAATTTTCTTGCAGAAGATATTCTTCATAAACAAAAAAATATTCTGCAATATAAAGGTATGTTTAGCAATAGTATATAAAAATTCCTATTTTTTTAAGGCAAACGTCCATTACACAAGAAAGATAAACTAAATGTTCCTCCTTTATTGCGTTTTAAACTGTATTAACTTTTGAAACTAAATCCATGCATAACTTGCTACTTCTTTCACATTAATATCATATGTATGGTATTGTTAATATATTATGATTATAATACCATTTAAAATTTATCAACATAATCACTAATTTCTGATGCCTTCTCTTATAAATGAAAATTTATTTATTAATTCATTATTATCTATTTCCTCCTCGCCAAATTAACTGTCTCATTTTTCAGTTTTAAGCAATTTATTATCTATATAACATAATAAGAATATACTACTTTTTTCATTTGTTAATTTTTTCTAATTATCTATTTAACCTTTAACTTGGAATTCTTATATTTTATATTTTTCTTTCTTAATGAGCAGATTTGGAAATGAGTGATGACCAATTGAAGAGTTATACTCTTGCTGAAATTGAAAAGCTACTGCAAAGGAATGGGAAAACTTTGCAAGATTATCTACACTGCCTTTTCCAAGTTCAATAATTATTGAAGAGGGGCAAAATATATTTATTCAAGATGAGCTTTGTTATGATAGGATTAACTTGGCAAGAGAGCATAAAACTCTGCTTTCCAGTTTAAATAATGAGCAAAGAAACATTTATCAAACCATCATAAAGGCGGTCTTAAGGGATGAACGAGGTGTTTTCTTTGTTTATGGATATGGGGGAACTGGGAAGACTTTTATATGGAAAACTTTGTCTTCTGCACTACAATCAACTGGTTCAATAATACTAACTGTTGCATCAAGTGGAATAGCTTCTCTTCTTATCCATGGAGGTAGAACAGCTCATTCTAGATTTTTTATCCCATTACTTGTTACTGAAGATTCAACTTGCAATATTCAACAGGGAAGTCAATTGGCTGAGTTGCTTAGAAAAACTCGATTTATTATATGTGATGAAGCTCCAATAGTACATAAACATTGTTTTGAAGCTTTGGATAAAACATTAAGAGATGTCCTCAGATTTACTAAGTCGAATAATATGATCAACCATTTGGTGGAAAAGTAACTTATTTGGTGGAGATTTTAGGCAGATATTACATGTTATTTCCAAGGCCAGTAGACAAGACGTTGTTTTAGTAACTCTAAATTCTTCCTATTTGTGGAGTTTTTGCAAGGTTTTGACTTTAACAAAGAACATGAGACTTCAATCTCGAAATTCAAAATCTGATATAGAGGAACTGAAAGAATTTTCTGATTGGATATTGAAGGTTGGAGATAGCACAATTAGCGGAGCTAATGATGGTGAAGCAGATGTACAAATTCCTGATGATATTCTTACCAAAGATCCGATTAATCCTCTTGCAGCAATTGTTGATAGCACATATCCTAATTTATTAGAAAATTTTGACGATGACTTCTATTGCAAAGACCGAGCCATCCTTGCTCCTATACTTGATGCTGTAAATAAGGTGAACGAATATGTGATGTCTTTATGGCCAGGTGATGAAATAACATATCTAAGCTCGGACAGTGTATGTAAGGTTGATGAAAACTCAGACAGCTATGAAGGCGTTTACACCCCAGAGTTTTTGAATCGCATTACATCTTCTGGAATGCCAAACCACAAGCTAACGTTGAAGATTGGGGTTCCTGTAATGTTGCTCCGAAATATAGATTAGTGTTCTGGTTTGTGCAATGGCACGAGATTAATAGTAACTCAATTGGGAAAACATGTGATAGAAGCAAAAGTAATTTCAGTCGGCAATTTTGGATACAAAGTTTTCATACCTCGATTGGTCTTAACACCGTTAGACATTAGATTACCTTTTAAATTCCAAAGAAGACAATTTCCATTGGTTGTTTACTTTTCCATGACAATTAATAAGAGCCAGGGGCAATCTCTCTCACGTGTTGGACTGTATCTGTTACGTACAGTTTTTAGCCATGGCCAATTGTATGTAGCAGTATCAAGAGTTATAAGCAAGAGTGGATTGAAAATACTAATTTGTGACAAGGATAGACATACATACAATACTACAAAGAATGTAGTTTTCAAGGAAGTTTTTTCACAATTTAATGTAGAAAGGTTTGATTGTTTCTCGCTATTATCTTTTTACTTCTCATTATTATTGGAAACCCTCACTATTTTATTATTATATCTCGTGAAATTTTTAATATAATCTATTTGAATCTTTTTAGGAAAATCTATGATCTGCATTTACAAAGCCATCTCAATCGAGCCAAATTCAAGTTGCAAAGACAAAAATAAATCGATAAACTCTCAACCCTACCCCCTACAAAATTGTTTAGTTTTTATTACTCCTTCAAATTTTGAACCATCAACTAGAAAATTTGTTAATATATGTACTGAGTAGAGTTTATGTATATTCATTTGTTTTTCTGTGTATATATATCCATGTATAACCATTGAAAAACTTTTAAATAAGAGTATAAGGTTTGTCTTTTACTTTTTGGATGACATTATTTGAAATTCTATGTAAGTCTATTTCGTATGTGTTTTATTCTAATTCTTTTTGTTTTTATTTAATATAGGAGCTAAATTCCTTTATCTTCTATTAGTTTTCAATCCGACAAACACGTGAATTTTTAAAAGAGTTGTGGACAGATAATTATTTATTTGGTTGATAGTTTATATAATGTTGAAATCAACTATTAAGTATGTCTAAATTCTTATGTCTTACTATTGCCCAGATTCCTTTACAAATATTTATAAGATTGCAGCGACTATTCAAAAGATCATTTAAGTGTTATTTTTTGTTTATGTGGATATATTGAGTAAGATGGTGAATTCAGTCCGTACCAAGAATTTGATTGCGTCATGTTTTATGAAATTGATTGGATGAATTGGTGCATTATTTCTATTTCAGTTCAGCTACTATTATCTTTCTAAATTTTAGCTTAGTGATTAGTTTTAAGATTTTGATGTAGCGGAAGAAACAGAAAACTGTTATCAATTGTTGAACCACGCACGATTGCCAAACGATAACCTTCTACAACCTGTTGATTCTACGAATACTAGGAAATAGGCAGCAAAATTCTAATTCAGAGAATTTTGGAAAATACGGAAATTTTATTATTCATCAAAAACTACGGCTCCCCATCATAACAAGTGTTTAAATAGCAAAACCCTAAAAGCAGAATCCAAAACGAAAAAGGAAAACTAATAAAGACAATTACGAAAATAACTCTAAAACAATAAAATGTCTTTTTGAAGGCCTAAACGATGGAATTTGACCAAAAAATCCTGTAGATCACAAGCATAGCTTGTGAGTTTTTATCGTTGACCCATTTCCATTGAAATTAGGCTCCGAAAACGCCCAAATCCGACACTCCAAACTTAGCCAAAATTATCGAACTGTCATTGAATCACATCTTTGCCATTGAATCAAATCTTTCCATAAACTGGCACGCTTGCTCATCAACCGCATCATTCTCCCCAGGGTGGACAAAATTCGCCCTCGAATTGCCATCATCGGAGGAATCGCCTGTGTAAGGAATCAAATGCTTGACATTAAAAACATTCATTGTACGAATATGATTCGGTAGTTTCAAGCGGTATGCATTAGGATTGATCTTCTCAATGATTTCCACTGGCCCAATCTTTTTGGAAGACAACTTATTATAGTCACCTACAGAAAATCTGTCCTTAGTAAGAACAGCCCACACATAATCCCCCACTTCGAACTCAATATGACGCCGTTTCTTATCAGCAGCTTGTTTATACTTGCCCGCGGCCTGTAGCAGATTGTCACGAACAGCCCTGTGAACCTCCTGAAATCCTGTCACAAAGGTTTCTGCCATCCCATGAACTCGTGTCTTTGCTGGTAATGGCAGCAAATCAAGTGGTCCTCTAGGAGTAACAGAATACACTACTGCAAAAGGGCTAAATCCAGTACTCCTGTTAACTGCATGATTATGAGCAAACTCTGCCTGACATAACTTCAGATCCCAACTATTCACATGTTCTCCAACCAAACACCGCAACAAATTTCCTAGCGACCGATTCACCACTTCTGTCTGCCCATCTGTTTGTGGATGGTAGGCACTACTAAAATTCAACTATGTGTTCACCATCTTCCACAAGCTACGCTAAAAATGGCTAAGAAACCTGGTATCACGGTCAGACACAATAGACACTGGCAAGCCATACAACCTATAAATCTCTCTAAAGTATAATTGAGCAACACGAACAGCATCTGTGGTCTTCTTACATGGAATGAAGTGCACCATCTTGGAAAAGCGATCAACTTCCACATAAATAAAATCATTAACTCGTTGTGTATGCGGTAATCCCAGCACAAAATCCATACTGATGTCCACCCATTGCTGTGAGGGAACTGGTAGAGGCATATACAAGCCTGCATTAGTTGTTGTTCCCTTAGATACTTGACAAACCCGACAACATTGCACCAGTTTTTCAACCTCCTTTCGAATAGTAGGCCAGAAGTAAGTAGACTACACCAACTGCAAGGTCCTGTCTCTGCCTACATGCCCCTCGCCATGCAGCTCTTGAAGGATCTTCAACCGCAAACTAAAATCTAGAACACATAGTTGGTTGCCCTTAAACAAAAATCCATCATGCAAATGGAAATTAGTTTTCTCCCCTGCCCAAACCTTTGCCAAAATACTAGAAAAATATGGATCATTATCAAGTATTTTAGCAAATGAATCAAAACCAGGTACCTCCACAGAAAGTCGAGTTAGTAGTCCCTTTCGCCTGCTCAAAGCATCAGCCACTCGATTGGTAACTCCCGACTTGTGTTTCACCACGAAAGTGAACCTTTGTAGGTAAGCAACCCAGCTCGCATGTCTAGCAGAAACTTTATCTTGACTATGCAAATGTTTTAAAGCCTCATGATCCGTATACAAGATAAACTCCCGCTGAAACAAATAATGGCGCCAATGTTTAATAGCCTGAACCACAGCATAAAACTCAACATCATAAGTGCTATAACGTAACTTGGCACCCAACAGATTTTCACTAAAATACGCCACTAGCCTATTGTTTTGACTCAAAACAGCCCCAATTCCCACTTTGGAAGCATCAGAATGCAACACAAAAGGTTGATGGAAATCTGGTAATACTAGAATGGGAGCTGTGGTAAGGCAGAATTTAATCAGCTCAAACTTCCCATCCTGCTTCATGCACTCAGTAATAGGAGCCATAATGCTACTAAAATGAGGGATAAAGCGCCGATAAAAGGAGGCCAACCCATGAAAACTCCAAACTTTAGTAATGATACTAGGTTTTGGCCAATGCTTCACTACCTCTACTTTGGACTCATCTACCTGCAGCCCCACATCAGACACAATGTAACCAAGAAACAGTACCCTAGGTGTTAGAAACACACACTTCTTAACTGCAGCATAAAATTTCTCCCTACGCAGCACATGAAGAACTTCTCGCATCTGACTAAGATGCTTGCTCGGGTTAGCACTGTAGATTAGAATGTCATCAAAATACACAACAACACACTTCCCAATGAAAGGCCTCAAAACCTAATTCATAACACGCATAAAGGTGCTAGGTGCGTTGGACAACCCAAACGGCATGACCATCCACTCATACAATCCCTCCCTCGTCTTAAAAGTTGTCTTCCATTCATCGCCAGCCCGAATACGGAGTTGATGGTATCCACTCTTCAAATCTAATTTAGTAAAAATAGTAGCCCCACTAAGCTGATCCAATAGGTCATCCAATCTAGGAATAGGAAAACGGTATCTGACCGTTATTTTGTTGATGGCCCTACTGTCGATACATATTCCGCTAAGTACCATCTTTCTTTGATACCAGAAGGGCTGGTACCGAACAATGACTCAAACTCTCTTGAATGTTCCCCTTGGCCAGTAACTCTTCCACTTGTCTCCTTAATTCTTCATGATCTCCGGGACTCATCCTGTAATGAGGTCGATTGGGTAAAGCTGCCCCAGTCTCCAGATCAATCTGATGTTAGATATCACGCATTGGGGATAATCCTTCAGGCAGTTCTTTTGGAAATAAATCACTGAACTTTTCCAGTAGTGGTTTGACTACATCAGGAACCTCTACCTCCTTGTCTACCACCCTCCCGATTAAGGCATACACTATTTTTGTCTCCTGCACCACCTCCTCAAACTGTGCTAAAGTCAACAAACTAGCACTGCCTCTATTTTCTTCCCGCTTGGGCACTAACACAATCTTTACCCCCTCAAACATAAAGCTATAAGTATTCGTCTTACCGTTATGATCCACCTCTCTATCAAATTGCTAAGGTCACCCCAACAGTAGATGACATGCATCCATAGCTACTACATCACACCAAACCTCGTCCTTATATTTTGTCCCTACAGAAAAGGATACCAGTGCACGTCTTGAGACAATCACCTCGCCCACTTGTTTCAACCAGGCAAACTTGTACGGCTTTGGGTGCTTTTCCGTTGTTAGTTCCAGCTTTCAAACTGCCTCTATTGAAATTATATTCTCACAACTGCCTGCATCAATCACAAACCTACACACCTTCCCTTTAACAGTACAAGTTGACTGGAAAATGTTGTTTCTCAGCCATTCATCATCTACAGCCCTAGGTGTAAGGCAGTACCTTCTCACCACCAATGCAGTCCCAACATCACCAGTCACCACCTCCTCATCCTCGCCTTCTGGATCAAAGATCGGTTCACCAGTTTGCAAGGTTTCATCTTCAATATCATCACCCTCATCAATTTCAGCAAACATTGCCCTTTTTCCAGCTTTCTTGCACTCAGCCTGCCTGTGTCCCATTTCACCACATGCAAAACACTTGATACCACTTACTGGACAAATCCTCTTATTATTATTTGTTACTGCTCCCGTTTTGGCTATTGCTCCCGCCACTGCAACCTCGCCTGAACGACCAGTATTGACACCTCCTCCTGAATACCTAAAGCTAGCAGGTTGCCCAAAACCACCAGGACACCTCTTCTCAATCTGCACAGCCCGCTGATGCGCTGCGAAAATAGACATTGGATCAAACATGTTGACTGTCTCTTTAATTTGTTCTCGTAAACCCCCAATATATCGGGCTACTAACTGATCTTCTGTCTCATGCACCTCGTTCCGAGCAATCAGCTGATAGAATTCAATTGTGTATTCATCCACTGTACGACCTCTTTGCCTTAAATTTTGTAACCGCTGGTACATTAATCGCTGATAATTATAAGGTAGGAACGTCTCCCGCAACTGTTTCTTCATCTTCTCCCAGTCCGTAAGTTTTGACTTCCCCAATCTAACCCTCGTTTGCCTGAGTTGCTGTCACCAAGCCATTGCCCTATCTCCGAGTCTGGTAGCAACCAAGGGTACTCGTTTATCATTAGGGACACCTTTAAATTCCAGGATCTCTTCTACCATGGCCAGCCAGTCAATGAATTCCTTTGGTTGGAGGGTACCACAAAATTCAGGAATTTCAGTCCTCATACCAGTCTCCCAACGTCTCCTATCGTTCTCCACGGCATATGGTCGACGACACCTACGAGGTGCCTCATCATAGTCATCATCAAAGTCATCTCCTTCATCATTCTCTCCTGCGAAAGGGTTCCTCTAATCATCATAATTAGGGTTCCTCCCAGGATGAGGATTTTCCCTATTCTGGTTCTCCAACAACTCGTCCATCCTTAGTGTCAATCGATCCATCATAGTGTTCATCCCATGCTTCATTACTTGTTCGATTCGCTGCTCGAACCGCTGCTCAAGTCGCTGCAGATCCTCACGCCCATAAACATCATCCACACGCGCTCTACGGGGTGGCATGGTGAATATGATTTAGGCTCTGATATCAACTGACGTAACGGAAGAAACAGAAAAGTGTTATCAATTGTTGAACCGCGTACGATTGCCAAACGATAACTTTCTACAACCTGTTGATTCTACGAATACCAGGAAATATGCAGCAAAATTCTAATTCAGAGAATTTTAGAAAATACGTAAATTTTATTATTCATTAAAAACTGCGGCTCCCCATCACAACAAGTGTTTAAATAGCAAAACCCTAAAAGCAGAATCCAAAACAGAAAAGGAAAACTAATAAAGACAATTACAAAAATAACCCTAAAATAATAAAATATCTTTTTGAAGGCCTAAACGATGGAATTTGACCAAAAAACCCTGTAGGTCACAAGCATAGCTTACGAGTTTTGACCGTTAACCCGTTTCCAATGAAATTAGGCTCTGAAAACGCCCAAATCCGACACTGCAAACTTGGCCAAAATTACCGAACTGCCATTGAATCACATCTTTGCCATTGAATCAAATCTTTCCATAAACTGGCACGCTTACTCGTCAACCGCATCAGATTTTGGGTGAATGCTTCAATAATGAGCTTTTTTGAGTCTGGGTATTTTTTTTTGGCTCTACCTAATGCCATAATCATCGTTTATTTAATCAGTTGTACTTCATCAACATATGTGAATTCAATGGATAACAGTGGATGTTTAAAATTAAAATGCAATGTGTCTTCCATATCTATTGATTGATGTGGCTTTCAGGCTAACCTTGTGGAGGTATGAGATGTTACTTATCCCTGGACTTGCAACAATGATTCCACCTTGCTGCCTGATAACATAAGAGCAAAAGTATTTTCTGTTATGTTGAGAGCAACAGTACTAAAAAAATAAAAAATGAGATTAGTCAAGTATCAAAAATCCATACAGCACTTATTTCAGCAGTGAGCAATATGTAGATATGAAAAGTATTGCTATTTTCAGTTCAGTTACTGTTATTTTTCTAAATTTTAGCTTAGTGATTAGTTTTAAGGTTTTGGGTGAATGCTTCAAGAATGAGCTTTTCTAAGTTTGGAATATTTTTTTTTGGCTCTTCCTAATGCCATAGTCATCGTTTATTTAATCAGTTGTACTGCATCAACATATGCGAGTTCAATGGATAAAAGTGGATGTTTAAAATTAAAATATAATGTGTCTTCCATATATAAATGTATACCAACATGGAACTGTAATGATGCCAACAATACTATGTTTACTTATTGTACTAATATCAACTGTTCATATTCTCATGGTTTTATGCAGTTCCTCATTTTGAGAAAATAGTGTATGACCAAGGGTAGCTGGCTAATGCTTACCTGGATGCCTTTTCTATCACCAAAAATACCTTCTATTCGTGTGTGGTTCGAGATATTATTGATTATTTACGAAGAGACGTGATTGGACCCATTGGTGAAATATTTTTATCAGAAGATGCTGACAGTGTCGAGACTGAACATGCTACAGAGAAGAAGTAAGGTGTGTTCTATGTGTGGATCAGTAATGAGATATATGCATTTTTCTTTGTGATTTTAACTCAAAATACTGTATTCTGGACTAGCAATGAGGGAATGTATTCGTTCGTTAACTATAAAATTATGTTACGTATGTCACGGTGCTATACTGCAATGTTTTTGGACATGGTGTTTGTTTGACTTGAAGATCCAACATAATTATTAATGCTCGTGTTTTTTATTTTCCGCATGTAACATGTAATTTCCCTTCACGACTACTTACCGAAACTAAGACATTCTTACGTTGTTTCTCCTTTCGTTTGTTTGTCAGATATTTGAGGCTTGGTGAGGATTGCGCACAAAACTTTTACCAAACTATATGTAACATATGCTATCAAAATTTGATCATCGCACAACAATCTACTATCTTCTTATTATATTTTAATTTATTAATTGCACGTATAAATTTATTATTAACAAAATGAATAATTTCGTCGCAACGCGCGAATTTATATCTAGTAAATAT
The DNA here is from genome assembly GCA_020205555.1 of Panax stipuleanatus. Classification (NCBI taxonomy): domain Eukaryota; kingdom Viridiplantae; phylum Streptophyta; class Magnoliopsida; order Apiales; family Araliaceae; genus Panax; species Panax stipuleanatus. Next base: position 118,409,657 of record CM035119.1, on the reverse strand, counting down.
CTAAATTTGATTTAAATAAAACTGATAATCTGTAACTTAACAGCGTGTCAGTGAACAAAGACTTTGAATGCAAGGTCAAGAATTATTTTACGGATTACTAGGAGAAAAAGTTGTACAATTACAAAAAAAAAAATCAATATTTGTATAAGTATGGTCACCATTCATTATTTTGACAGCTCCAACAACAAAGTGTTCTTTAAGGATCACCCCCTCAACCTCGAGGTTAATTTGTAGCTCCACTAACTTGCAAGTCCTTGACCTAAACAGGACTTTCATGAATGGAAGCCAAGTTTTTTTTTCCTTTTTTTTTTTTTGAAATATTTTGATTTTGGCTGCATGAAATATGTATAACCTTTCCAACGTTTTTATTTAAGATGATCGACAAGTTAAATCCATTAAAAATTTAGCAAAATTGAGCAAAATATATTCTAGGCTTCAATACATTTTAAACCTTAGGTTTTTCATTTTTTACAAGTTAAATCTGAATGTTTCTTAAAATTCTTTGAAAATTAAAGAAAATAATAAGCATGTGATTAGTGTGCGATGAAAGATAACGTTAAAGTCAATATAAATAATACTTAACCTTAAAAGACTTATTGTTCTGGTTGATAGGAAATCTAATTTTTTTTTATAAATACAAAAAATTGTAAACATTAGAGTGTGATGAAAAAGAAAAAAGAAAGAAAAATCAGAGCCAATATATATAAACTATTATATACCATTAAATACCTTAATTCCCATTTCATTTTGAGTCATGACTTATTTCGTTAAGAAATGTTAAATCCGGAGCCCAAAAGATTTGATTAGTAAAATTTAAAGATATTAAGGTTGAATTTATTAAAATTAAAATATTAGGGTTTAAATTATAAAAAGTGAAATACTTAAAGGTTTAAAGTGTATTAAACCTTTTTTTTTTTACTAAAAAGTTTGGTTTAGTGTTTTTACTTTTCAAGTAAATAATACTTAACCTTAAAAGACTTATTGTTCTGGTTGATAGATCTTAATTTTTTTTATAAATACAAAAAATTGTAAACATTAGTGTGTGATGAAAAAGAAAAAAGAAAGAAAAATCAGATCCAATATATATAAACTATTATATACCATTAAATACGTAGAATTTCCTCTAAATAAAACTGGAAAATCATCAGAGATTGGATTACTTGAAGTTTTTTTAAATCATGAGGAAATATCATCTTGAAGATTTGATACTCCAACTCCCATTACCCTCTTATATAAATTCACATGAAACTATTGCCTTTACAATGCAAAAAATAAAATTTCCTAAAAGAGTATCGATCGATGTGTATGCATATGTAAATTTAAAGAACATATAATATCTTATCAAGCCTTCTAGAGGCATATATGTTTAATCATATCTTCAACCGCACATACAAAAAACTGAGAACAAATGTTCCAATAGTTTGCAATGTTATAGAGGTGTTTGTAAGTACCACCATAATTGCAGTACTACATCAATGAAACATTACGAATAGTAAAATAAAAGATATACATAAAACAATTAAAGAATTTGATTACAATGTTGTCTTTATGTAAAAGTCTACAAACGAATTAATAATAAATGAGTTTTTTTCTCTATCAAATAAATTATAATAGTTGTGACCTAAAACTATGGACCATAAGAAGCAACTAGAGGTATACTCTGTTCATGCATGAAGAAGTTAGTAAGATCAACTCGTGACTTCACTTGAACCAACCTGTCAAAATTATTCTTAAAATACTTTTTACCCCATTTGCTTGCTTGAGAATAACTTGTTGGACCATTTTTATTGTTCACTCCCAAGTCAAGATCATTATAATTAACATATGCTGTTCTTGGAGACTTGGTGACATAAGGTGTCAAGTATTTGTATAAGCTTCTGATCCAATGCATAGCCTTTGTTGTGTCTTTATCCATAAGCACCCTCATGTACATCATGTACAATGTCCCCGCTCTGTGAGGAAATGGAATAACAGATTCTGAAATCTCATCCATCCTTCCTCCGTACGATGTCAAGATAAAATTCGTCGTTTCTGGCTCAACTTTGAGAAGCATTTCCCAAATACCCTCCAAGCCTTTTCTTGAAATTGGTTTATCCACAAAGTCGGATTTTGCTTTAAAAGGAATCTTAAATGAAGTTCTATTCAACAAAACATCAACAAATTCATCGGCTGAGAATAGAGAGAAAAGAAGCACCGATTGGATATAGCTAACCTCGTTACAATATTCTCCCACCAAACCTAACTCAGGGAATTTATCTTGCATCAACGAAATTAGTGTATTTATTCCACCAAGGAACATTCCTACGAATCTCAGCTGTACCGTTTTGTCACCTTGATGTGTACTTGAATTGGAGATAAGTGTGGTTCTACTAGGTACACTAGGTGCACTTTTTCGTATACTATTTGCTACCACTCTGACTTCTAAATCCTTTGGAAGTTTAGGGGCAACAGATTGCCACTTGTGAACTATTTCTGTTGCATTTTGTTCCAAAGTTCTATCCACTTGAAAAATAGTTACTATTTTTGGGACAGGTATTAGTTTTATCTTCCAAGAAAGAATAACTCCAAAGCTAGAAGCACCGCCTCCTCTAATAGCCCAAAAGAGATCTTCACCCATTGATTTTCTATTGAGAATTCTTCCATTAACGTCAATCAATCTTGCATCAATAACATTGTCAGCAGCAAGACCATACTTTCGTCTTAGTGTTCCACACCCTCCACCACAAATTAGCCCACCAATACCAACGTTTGAACAAACACCGCCTGGAAATCCTAGGGTTTTACTTTTCTTTGCGATTTCAAAGTAAAGTTCACCTAGGGTTGCACCAGACTGAACCCACTGGATTCGTTCTTTAAAATGTTTTTCATCATCCTCAGTCCTAAAAGGTGATATAACTGAATATCTTTGGCCTGTAGAGCAAAGATGAATGATTACCTGATGAATATCTTTGGCCGTAGTGCAAAGATGGACAGGTGTTGAAATGAACATGACCACTGGTGATACAAATGAATATCTTTGGCCCGTAGTGCAAAGATGAATATTTGATTTGAGATATATATTGATTGATGTTATAGAGATAAAATATTGATGATGAACTTTTAAATTATAGAAGATAGTAGACTTCATTCTCTACTTAACTCTTCTAATGAATTGTTATTTCCGCTGCGAATATTGATCTAAAACTGGTTGTCCATAATATTTTATCTGAATTGTTGAAGACTAACGGTAATTTATTTTCCATTATCTTAGTCATAATATTCTTTACTGGGCTAGTTGAGCTCACCTTTTTCATCTATTGTCCTCTTTAGGAAATGAGAATGTCGCAAGAACTAGTCGGGGGACAGAGTGATGGTCCGAGTTAGAGCAGTAGTAGTCCTCACTATTTCTAATAAATAGTGTGATAATAATTATAATGAGGACTTAGTTTGAATGTTAATATTTTCTACATATTTGTATTGACACTCACAGTTGTGTCGTCGTATTTTGCATAACCGTGTGATATAAAATTTGTATTTGAATACCATATATTTGGCGACTCAGAATGGGTTGGGTTGACTAGACCTATTCTGGGGGCGTCACAGCGTTAACATTGGCGCTAGAAGGAGGGCATTCAATCACAACAAGCGGATCGCTTTGACGAAAATCATGGTGAATAGCAAGACAGTTTTCGGCGGTGGACAGCCGTTGGTGGCAGCGTCCACACAACCGAAAGGGTCGGTGAAAGACAGGTTGGGGCCATCCAGCATCCACACACGACTCGGCCCTCAAACCCAATCTACCGGTCCCCAAGTAGGGGGCCGGCCCGGAGCCCAACGGAAGCTTTTCCACACAACCAACCAGGAAAGAAAAGACCGGAAGAGGGTTGAAAGCACACTACCTCGAACCCATCTCCGGGAGGACCATGAAGCGGCTGTGGCCCGAAAGGTGAAAGAAATAGAGGACACAGAGCAGGCTCTAAAGGTCCTTATGATGCAAAAAGAAGAGCTCACCAGATAGGTGGTGCACATGGTCGAAGACGAGACCTCCAACCACCCTAACCGCACTGGACGGGGGAGGTCTCCACCTAGAGAATCCAGAGGAAGGCATAACAATACGAAGAAACTCGAGGGTAGGCTTCGGAGTCGCTCTCGGGAAAGAAGCAGATCCAGAGATCGCCAAACCGAGAAACGTTCGGGAGCACACCGCCCCAACAGCCCCCAACGCAATGAAAGGAGGTCACAACTAGATCGCCACAAAGACCGAAGACAAGACAGCCCCCATGGGAAGCGGTCTCGTCAGGAGGCCCAGCCATCATTCTAGAAGTCGAAGGATAATCCTCAGGATAGTCCTCGGCGGAATCGAGACAGAGACTACAGAAGCCCCCTCGGAACCGCCGGGAGGATGAGAAAGACTGCAGGAGCCATCGGGATCGGAAAGACCCGAAAGAAAGTTTATCCCCGAAGAAGAATCACAACCCGACTCTTGCAGGGATTGAGTTATTGACAAAGAAGCTAGAAGACATTCAGAGACAGTTGACAGAGGCTCAGCAGGGGAAAGTGAGTTCGTGGAAAAAGGCTTTCCCATTCTAGGAAGATATCCTTCGAGAAAAGGGCGACCTCGCCAAGAGGCTGCCCTACATGGAAAGTTACGATGGGTCGTCGGGCGATCCTTACGAGCACAACCAAACATATGACAGGTTATTGGACTACTACAACTACACCGATGAAGCTAAGTGCAACACCTTCATCACTATCTTAAGGAAGGACGCTCGGCATTGGATGAACATGTTAGCCCCGAACTCAATCTCATCATGGGAAGAGCTTTGTGACAAGTTCCATGCCCGGTTTGGGAGCAACCGAAGAAGAGGGCTGGATCGCTGGCCCAGGTCAAGCAGCACTCTAATGAGATGCTGGGCCAGTACGTGAAAAGATTCAGAGAGGCAGTCGACCAGGTGATCGACCTCAATGATTTACAAGCAGTAGGACTCTTCCAGAACGGGCTGGGCCTAGTCAAATCTGAAAAGTTGATGAAGAAATTAATGTTCAACCACCCGAGAAGTCTAAACGAAGCCTTCGAAAAGGCAGAAAGCTTCATCATTATGGAAGAGGCCATGGAAAGCCTGAAGCAAGGCTCCACAAAGAAGCCTAAAGAAAAAGGAAAGGAAAAAGAGAAAAGCAAGCTCGAGGGGAATTCAAAATGCTACGGGAACAATAAATCAGATAACTACCAAAAACGGTCCGACAACAACGGGGGTTCGGGAGGGGGCCACCCTCCCCTGCCAAATGATAAATACAACAGAGTCTACACCCTGCTTAACACCAATCGACCGGCCATCCTGGAGCACTTGAAAAGCAGCCTGGCTATCGAAAGCCGGATGATGGTTACAAGCCTAAGATGGGAAACCCCCACAGATATTGCGACTACCATAAATGCATGGGACACTACACCGAAGACTGTTGGGGCCTTAAGGAACTGATCGAGCAGAACATACATCATGGGGGTCTAATTCAATTTGTGTCTGGGAGGGAGGCCCCGGAGGCACAACAGATAACAAATGCTCCGGATCAGGCAGACCAGCAACCGCAGCAGAACCAGACTCAAGGGGCTCGCCATGTGGTGGATGTCATCACAGGTGGTATGATGGGAAAGTTCTTCGGTAAAAAGCGGCGTGGCTATCTTGATTCAGTAATATCAATAGCCGACCAACCTGCAAGACAAGAAAGACACTACCCGGGTTCGGTCATATCTTTCACAAACAAAGACTTTCCCACCGAACCGATCGAGCCGCATGAAGGAGCTCTAGTAATCACACCAAAGGTGGGATCGGTAGATATGAAGAGAATGATGATAAATAACGGGTCGTCAGTGGATATCCTGTACGCTCATGCCTATCAGAGGATGAGTCTGGACGGAAGAAAAATGGAGATCGGGCAGGAATCTCCACTATACGGCTTCAGCAACGAGCCAGTCAAAGTTGTTAGAACCATCGAGCTGCCAGTAATCTTCGGAATAGCTCCACGGCAGGTGGAAATCACGTGCAAGTTTTACGTACGTAGTGCACGTTGATTCGGCTTATAACGCCATTTTGGGAAGACCTACGCTGACAGTTCTCCAAGAGGTGACCTCCATACCCCACTACAAGATTAAATTTCCTACTCAGCACAGGGTCGGAGAAGTGGTTGGAGATCTCGATCTGGTAAGGAGATGCTACAGAAACTCATTGATCACTTTGGGGGTAGGGGTCAGCAAACAAAAACAGACGATGGTGATAGAGATCGAGCCTTTCACAAAAAGCAGCCAGGAGCCATCAGTCACGCCTGCAAGAGAAACTGAAGAAATAGAGCTGATACTAGGAAAACTGGACAAGATAGTGAAAATCGAGACAGGGTTACCAGATTTCGGACCTAGCTGGCGGAGTTGCTGCAGAGCTATGCAGACATCTTCGCGTGGGTCCCCAGTGATATGGCAGGGGTAGATCTGAAGGTTGCCGAGCACAAGCTACACATGGATCCAGCGAAGAAACTAGTTCGACAAAAGAGGAGGATCTTCGCCCCTGAAAGACAGAGGATAATTTACGAAGAGATAGCAAAGCTGTTGGCAGTAGACTTCATCTTCGAAATAGACTACCCAGAGTGGATGGCAAACGTAGTGCTAGTTCAGAAGCAGAATGGCAAGTGGCGTGTCTACATCGACTACACTAATCTGAACAAGGCATGCCCAAAGGACTTCTACCCTCTGCCACACATCGATCAGCTGATCGACGCTACTTCAGGGTATGCCCTGCTCAGCTTCATAGACGCATTTTTGGGATATCATCAGATCTTGATGTGTAAAGAAGACATACCAAAGACAGCATTCATCACCCATCGGTCAGTGTATGCCTACAAGAAAATGACCTTTGAATTGTTAAATACGGGAGCCACCTACCAAAGGATGATGAACTACGTCTCCCGAAACCAGCTGGGTAGGAGTATGGAAGTCTATGTGGACGATATGATCGTGAAGAGCATGACTGTCCGAGGCCATCTAGATAACTTAGAGGGCTTCTTCCAGACAGTTCGGCATTATAATCTGAGGCTGAACCCTACAAAATGCACCTTCGGCCTGGGAACAGGGAAATTTCTGGGGTATATGATCAGCCAAAGAGGGATAGAAGCCAACCCCGAGAAAATCAAGGTCATCCTTGATATGAAGTCTCCACAGTCGTACAAAGATGTTCAACGCCTGGCGGGTCGGATAGCAGCCATGAGGAGATTTATGTCTAAGTCGACAGAAAGATGTCTGCATTTCTTTGACACTTTGAAAGGGCCGAAGAACGCGAAGAGCTTCCAATGGACGGCAGAGTGTGAAGACGCGTTTTAGGAGATAAATAGGTACTTGTCTTTGGCGCCTTTGCTGGTGAAACCCGTTCCTACAGAGCCGTTGTATTTGTATTTGGCGGCAAGTTCATTGGCAGTAGGAGCCGTACTGGTGCGGGAGATCGGGGGTAAGCAGCACCCGATTTATTATATAAACCACTCCCTACGGGATGCGGAAACAAGGTACCTGAACCTTGAGAAATTTGCTTACGCTTTAGTAATAGCCAGCAGAAAGCTTTGGCAATATTTCCAGGGTCGGTTAATAGTAATATATACAGACCAGCAGTTAAAGAAGGTCCTGGGCCGGCCAGAGGTCTCAGGAAGGTTAGCAGCATGGACCATGGAGCTGTCCCAGTTCATCTTGGAGTATCATCCACGGACAGCCATTAAGGGGCAGGCTCTAGCGGACTTCGTGGTAGAATGTTCCTTTTTCGAAGCGGATGATAGCATGGAATCAACTGAAAGGACATAGCGAGCAGTAGCAGTTGTTCAGCCGGTACAGAGCTCGTGGACATTGTACACGGACGGATCCACTACTTCGAAGGTTAGTGGGGCTGGCGTCATTCTGACCAGTCCCAAATGATTCAAGGTCCAACAAGTAATCCGATTTGGGTTCAAGGCAATGAACAATGAGTCTAAGTACGAAGCAGTTCTGGTCGGGCTTCGTTTAGCAAAGAGTCTCGAGGTACAGAGATTGGTGATCTTCAGTGATTCTTAGCTCGTCGTTAAGCAAATTTCAGGAGAATACGAAGCCCGAGGGTCCAAGATGGTAAGGTATTTGGCAGAAACTAAAGATCGACTTCAGATGTTCGAGTCTTTTGAGTTATAAGGGGTAGATCGATCAAACAACACGATAGCCGACGCATTGGCCAAGTTGGCTACGACCGAAGCAAGTACCTTCAGTTGATCGGTCTATCTGGAAATCCTGAACAAACCAAGTGTTCAGCATACTAAAGTGATGTGTTTGGAATGATCAAAAAGCTGGATATAGCTCCATATTTGGACTATCTAGTAGATGACATACTACCCTCAGATCGACTGTTGGCAAGGAAGATAAAACATAGAAGTACGAACTTCATGCTGATAGACGGAGATATGTACAGAAGGGCTTACTCATCCCCATTGCTGAAGTGTCTGATGCCATCAGAAGCAGAGTATGCCCTTCTGGAAGTTCACGAGGGAATATGCGGTGATCATATGGCGGCAAAGTCATTGTCTTATAAAGTGATTTGGCAAGGTTACTACTAGCCTACAATCTTCAAAGAGGCCACTGAATACGTGAAGAAATGCCCGAAGTGCCAGTTGAACAGCCCTATCACCTATCAGCCATCAGAAGAGCTGTACTCAGTTTTTTCACCTATCCCATTCGCTGTATGGGGGGTAGACATTCTGGGACCTTTGCCAAAAGCCAAGGGTCAAGTCAGTTTCGTCATCGTCGCCATCGACTACATGACTAAGTGGGTAGAGGCCAAACCACTTAAATAGATTACAGAGCAAGAGTGCCTGAAATTTTTGAAGGAATGTGTTGTGTTCAGATTCGGCATACCCATGGCGGTGGTTTCGGATAATGGCTGACAGTTCGTGGGTTTGAAGTTCGAATCATTCTTGGAAGAACTCGGCATCCAACACAGGAAGACTTCAGTGGCACATCCCTAGTCGAATGGGAAAGTAGAGATTACCAACAGAACTTTGCTGAACGGGATCAAACGAAGACTGGATGAAGCAAAAGGAAGATGGCCCGAAGAACTACTCAGTGTCCTATGGGCCTATCGGACCACACCTCGGTCCACTACTGGCGAATCCCCCTTTCGATTGGCTTACGGAACAGACGCTTTAGAACCAGTGGAAATTGGCTCCACCTCTCTTCGAGTAAGCCAGTACAAAGACTTATACAATGAAGACGGACTTTGGGCCAACTTAGATCTACTAGATGAAGTCAGAGAGACGTCCCTGGTGAAGCTCACTGCTTACCAACGAAGGGTGGCTAAGCACTATAATAAAGGCGTAAAACTGAGGAGGTTCGAGGTCGGAGATTTTGTTTTGCGGGAAGTAGAAGCTTCTATGCCTCAGAACCAGGGTAAGCTGATGCCAAGCTGGGAAGGACCGTATGAGATCATTAAAGTACCAAAGCCTGACACCTATCGACTTCGGGCAATGGATGGATCAGACATCCAGAACACTTGGCATGCCGACAGACTCAGGAAATACTTCCAGTAAGAAGAATCTGCAGTAGCGTAGGGTCTTCAGTAGTACAGAATTCAGAGTCAAAGGTCTATAATAATGTCAGGAATTTATCAATAATAGAAGCATTTTTCTCCAACAAAATTGCTATGTGTTTATTTTATGACTGGCCGACCAGCGGACCAGACTTTCTCTCTGACCAGCGGATTAGATGTTGCATGTCCGGCCAGCGGACTAGGTTTTTGGTGCTAAGGTGGAAGTCCTTCGTCTCTTTAGAGCAAAGTGAATATTTATTCCTGGAGTACCTTCAGCTCTCGGAGAGAAGGTCGTCAGAGTGGCTAAGGTGTACTTCGTGGAGAAGCAAATATTCTTGTTGCACCTTCGGCTTTCGGAGAGAAGGTCATCAAAGTGACTAAGGTTGGGTTCCTTCATTTCTTCAGAGCATTTGTGAACATTCCTGGTGTACCTTCGGCTCTCAGAGAGAAGGTCATCAGAGTGGCTAATGTGGGCTTCATACAGAAGCAAATTTTTCTTGATGCACCTTCTACTCTCGGAGAGAAGGTGGTTAGAGTGGCTATGGTGGGCTTCGTGGAGAAAAAAATTTCCCTAGTGTACCTTCGGCTCTCGGAGAGAAGGTCATCGGAGTGACTAAGGTGGGATTCCTTCGTCTCTTTGTAGCAAAGTGAATATTTTTATGATGTACCTTCGGCTATCGGAGAGAATGTCTTCAGAGGTCTAATGTTGGATTTATTTAGCCCTGGGAGCATCGAAGTCTTTTCATGCTTTAATTACTTGTAATTATTTTATGAATTGAATGTTATATATACTTGATGAAAATGCAGGTTGGAAGTTAAGACAAAAGATAGATATTTTTCATTTATTGGAATTTGAAGATTACAAGAAAATTAAAGATATATATAGAAGACTCTTATTTCAAAACTGAAACCAAATCTGAGTCCTCACTACTGTCCACTTCGGGATCAATATCGAACAGATCAGGATTGACGAAGGCCTTGAGCATCCTAATTTTACCCTTCTGTTGGCAGGCTTCATATCTTTCCGAAAATATCTTTGTAATCTCTGTAAGTAGTTCGGGAGAAGCTCGATACTCTTTGATGGCCTGAAGCCTAAGATCTTCAGTAAGTTGGGGCTTCAAGGCTTTGAGTTCGGCCATTTCTTTCTCCATAGCACTGCATGTCTGGCGAGCCTCTTCTGCCTGCTTCTTCAGGTTGGAGTTATCCTGTTGAAAAGTTTGGATATTTTGATTCAGGTGCTGGATCAGGATTGGTCAGCCTCAGCTTTTTCCCACAGAGTTCGGTATTGGGCATCGATTTGGGCGGCCTGCTCTACGTGTTTTGCATTCTCAGCCTGAAATGTAGTAGCTTCATGCTAGAGTTGGAGGTTTATGCATTTGATTCGAGCATGGGCGCCTTGTTCTTGATGAATGGCTAGCGTAAGGGTTTCTACTTCCTTTGCGAATTTCTTTGTCTCTGCTTCATGCTCCTTCCACTTATCGGCAATCCGACCCCATAGAGCATTCATCTGTAGGATACAAGTTGTATTTAGTCAAGAGATTTTAACGATAATTATATTAGATAAAGAAGTACAGGAGTAGCTTACTCGGCCTTGCTGAATGAGGCAGTCGGCGATGAGGCCTTGATATGGGATGTTTTTGAATCGATCCTCATCGGCAGGGAGGACGAAGCTTTTGAAGGCCTCAAGAGGATAGCTTTGAGGGTTGCGGGAAAAGAAAGTCTTCGGAGTTGGTTCGGTTGGCAGAGTGGGTCTGATTAGTTGAGAAAAAGAGGGGGGGCTCCTCGGTATGTGGTTTTTTGGGGTGTGGTGCGGTGATGTCAGCTTCGGGAGTTTTTTATTTAGGGGCTTGGCTGGATGAAGGAGTAGGGTTGGCTTCGGTTAAGGGAACGGCTAGTTTAGGAGGGGGGACCCTGAGCACTTTCGCCCGATAGAGGAGTTACCTTGGCCTTGGCCTTTTTTGTTTTAAAACGAAGGACTCTGGCTCGTTCCTCTGCCGGCAGGTTGAGAAGATCTGTAGGGTTGATCATGGAAAGGTCGGCTTTCCTTTTGACAGACTTCTTTGAAGCCCTCTTCTTTTGCCGAACCTTTGTGAAGGCTTCGGAGTTAGCAATTGTAATTGCTTCAGTTTCGGGCACGGTGGAGGTTTGAGCTGCGGCAGAAGGGTTCGACTCTGTGTGGACTTCAGAGGTTTTGCCAGAGCATTGGGCCGCAAGGTATTCGTTCAGATCACGGCGCTCGATGTCTGTAGGAGCGAAAAGGGACACTGCATTAAGGAAGTGGTTAGCAGGGTTAACAAGAGATGATAATATAATGGTGATCTATGAAGAGGGTTCGGGAACTTACATTTGTGGTCATAGAGCCATGCTTGCTTCGTGAGTATGGTGTAGCTCAGTTCTGTTTGGGGAATTTTCTCGATCCGTTTGGCAATTCCTATCTCCCGGTCAGTGGACAGATCGCATATGGGTGGGTTAGGTCGGCCGAACGATGCCCAACCTGGTAGTTGGGTGGTTTCGGGTCCTCTGACGAAGAACCATTCAGAATGCCATCCTTTGTTGCTGGTGGGAGTATCCATCGTGGAGCGTTTTTCTATCTGGGCGTTCGGCTGGTTGGCCCGTTTACCAAACTGTTTGAAGCCCGGTTCTCGGGATTTGGCTAGCTAAAATAAAGGGAAAAATAGGTCGTTGGAGGGTTCAATGTTGGCCTCGTAACAGAAGGCTATGAACGGAGCGACATTTATATAAGAATTCGGCACCAGCTGGCTGAAGCCGATACCGATGTACCCAATGAGGGTTATGAAGAAGGCGTGGAGTGGGAACCGAACCCCTTTATCCAGCAGTGTTAGGGTAACGGCAACCCAGCCGTCCTTGGTGTGATACATACGGTCGATTGCGGTGGGGGCCCAGAGAGAGTGGGTGGATGGAATCTGGTAGGCCTGACGGATGGCCTCCATGTCTTCTTCCTTGAGCTTGGAGGGGGTGTTGGCGTGGGGAAACTTGCCCTGATCGGAGTACTGACGTTGGGCCTTGTCCTGATCGGATTCGACCGGAGTAGTGGTGATGGTGGGGGGGACAGTGATAGGCGTGGTGGGAGGTGGAATGGATGAGAGAGGAATGGCCGGGATGGATCCCGTGGTGTTGGGGTCGGAACCAGAAGAACTGTTTGGGGATGCCATTGCTAAAAGCTTCGAAGACTGGGGAGGATGATTGCTTTTCTTGCCTGTGGAAGAAGGTTTGAGAGAGAGAAGATATTTTGAAAACGGTAGGGGGAATGATTGTGATTTGGGGGTTTTATTCTCTCTTGGAGGAAGTTGCTCCCGAATCCCAAGAGACGACACATTAATGGGGGGAAATGATGAGGCGCGTGAGGAGGTGGAAGGTTTAAGACAGAGGGGTTGCTTGGGTGCTCCGGTTGCTTGGTTGTGTAGTGGTTAAATAAAGCTGTTGGGCCATGTGAGGTGGGCCGGTGCTGGTTAGTTTGCTCCTTGGGATGGGCTTGGTCAGCGAGTGCCAGGTTCTTAGCCGATGGGCTGGACAGTTTTGTATGAAGGAACTATATACTCTTTCATCAAATGTTCCATTTAATAAAAGACTGGGGGGCAATGTTGGGGCCCGAATATTTGAAGACCCAAGACCCGGATTGGGCTTGCTTGTGGATGGGCCTCGGTTAACATTATGGTTGGGCCATGGTGGGTCCGGTTGGTCCATGTTGGGGGACACTCCTAGTTATATGGAGATTCTACTTATGGAAGGAAGAATCATGCAATGATTAGACTTCCTATATCTTGGGAGATTTAATACTATCCTATTATGGAAAGGATACACGGGGGACCCTAATCCTATGTAGAAATGGATTCTAGCAGGTATGTGAGAATTTATAAATACATAGCTTGATCCTCATAAGGTACACTTATAATATATTATTTCCAGCAATAGAGTACTTTTACCTCGATTCATTGTTAAACTTTGTCAGTCTGTACTTACTCTCACACCGGAGCTATCCTCCGGCGGCCCAAGCCGTCAAGCTTTGGTGTTTACTCGTTTTGTGCAGGATTAGACGCGCTTTGTGATTGAAACACGTGGACAAATTTTGACGTTAACAGTAAATAATATTGAAAAATTCCATTCAGAATTATTTGGCAACAAAAAGAGGAAATAGTCTACCAAAATTATATGATTTCTTTGGCGCGCGATCGACTTAATATCTTAGAAGGTATGTATTAATTATTGTGATGCGTCAACATAAAGCTCTCCACTCGGTTTCGTGCTTACGCCGTTACACGACAATGACAGCCTTGATTACAAAGAGAACAAATCAAAACAAACAAAAACGTATATAGTAATCTAAAAAACTAAGTGGAGAGCTTTATTAAATTCTTAAGGTGATATCAATACTTAAGGTGATATCCAAATTAAATTCTTTGAACTTTTAGCAAAACTGATATGAGTTTATTTTACTAAAAATTTCATTTTAAGGCTGGGATTTGGTTTTTTCCACATAAGTTGTTTTAAATAATATCTCATCTGTTAGAAAATTCTAACGGCCGAGAAATTGTGTTATATAACAATTTTTTAGGATAAATAAAAAGACCTAGTTAAAAAATAAAAACACAATTCTAATCACATCAAACCTCCGTTCCAATCAATCAATCTTAATATATAACAAGTCAAGGGGAGAAAATTTAATTTGATTGATCATATCAAGAGTAATTTGGTCAACAATTTATAATTTTTAAATACAAATTACATAATAATAATAATAATAATAATACATGCTCAAATATAATGAATATAATTATAATTAATTCTCTTGAATAATGTATCAATCATACTACCTTTCATCCAGCACCGGCCCTGGGCTAAAGCCCAAGGTGCCGGGGCTTTAGGCCCACAAAAAAGTAAAATTTTTAGGGCCCCCACTAAAATTTGTGTTATGTATATATGTACCCTAACTTTATGAAAAAACTACGGATTTTTATTTCTGAAGTCTCGAAGTCTCGAACAGCACGAATGCTCAAATGGGTCTGCGCAAATTATAAAGAGAAATGAAGAGGCAATTAATTTCTCGATCTTCATTCATTTTTCTAATTACTTTCTCACCAATTAGTGTCTTAACTAGTATATAAAGAGAGAGAGAGCGACTGAGCGAGAGAGATGAAACACTGAAAATTGGAATCATACATCAGTACAACAACACATGTTCCAAAACCCTTCTTTCTCCTCCTCTCTCCTCGAGTGGCATATTGAAGGCTCAAGTGTTAAATGTTATTCCTTCTTACAAATTTCAAGCTAATTTCAGGTATTAATTCTATGTTTTAGGGTTTTGAAATTAATTTTTTTGTTTATGAGATTTAGAAGCATTGTTTAATTTAATTGGGCTTGATAACTGATTGAGTAGATTTGTTTATGCTATTATGGATTTGTTTATGCTATTATGAATCAAGTGAAAAATTTAATCTCTTTTGGGTTTTTTTAATTGTTTGGGAGTAGTGTTAGACTCTTAATAAAGGAGGCCCTATTTGATAATTAATTTATAGATAATCAAAGATTATGATGGAATTTTGCAGATTTTTAAATTTTTATTCACCATGGCTCCTAAAAAGTATATGTCTGAATCTGAAAAAAGAAAAAAAAAGAAAAAAAAAAAGCCGATAAATTAATTCAATCTCAAGCAGGGCCGACCCTAAGTTTTTAAGGGCCTATTTTTTTGTTGCCGCTTTAGGCCCTTAAAAACTCAGGGCCGGCCCTGCTTTCATCTTCATGCATACTACTATATATATATATATATATATAGTAGTATGATTGATTTGATTGATCATATTAGTAGATAATTGCAAAAAATAATAAACCTAAATTGAAATGAATTCTAATTGTTAAGAAAATAGAAAAAATCAAAAACATATAAAAACGAACTATATATATATATATATGTATATATATATAGTAGTATGATTGATTTGATTGATCATATTAGTAGATAATTGCAAAAAATAATAAACCTAAATTGAAATGAATTCTAATTGTTAAGAAAATAGAAAAAATCAAAAACATATAAAAATGATAGTTCGTGAATCCTACGAGTTCTAAGCTTGCCTTTTATGAAAATTTCTGCAATTGTTTTTACCACTGGATTAATTCCACAGGATCCATTTTAATCCCACAAGCTTTTCTCGTCTGTATCCTTTTTGTGGAAGTGTGTGGAGGAAACAATTGACCGCTGTTCCTCTTTTTTTCTTTTTTTTTTTGGGTCTATGTGACTGAATGAAAATTGGAGAGACCATTTAATTGTTATGTTCAAGCAATTGAAAATACAGCATTTGATATACCAAAAAGAATAAATAAATATTAAACGAATTTGTAAATTGAAAAAAGGAAAAAGAATAAAAAATTTTAAGGCCAACTAGAAAAGAAGGAACAGCTGTCAATTGTTTCCAAAGGCCATGAAACTTCTGCTGTAGGTCTCATCTCGTTAGGCAGTTGGTCAGAGGGCGTGAGACGTGAATTGGAATGGACTGTTTCTTTCTTCTTTTCTTTTTTAATTGGTATCAAGTTTTCTGTAATGAAAATTGTTAGTGTGGTTTGATGGTCTAGGAGATTCGGTGGGACCTTTGCCATATGACAGAATATTACACTAAAAGATTTGGCATTCTAGAGGGTTTACAATCGAAATTGACTTATGACTCCATTATTCTATTTTGGCTCCCTATTTATGAGGGAGTTGGATTCTATTCCGTTATGGGATTTACAGATATCTTTACACAAGACTCCTAGTCCAGTTGAGGGTGTGATCAAGGTAAAAATACACAGCCATAATCAGGGGCGGATCCATCCCATTGGTTTAGTGGTCAAATTTGAAAAAAAAATTCTCAATAATAAATAAAAATATAATACAATAAATCACAAAATAAATAACAAAATTAAATAATCCTCGTTTATTGTTTACAATAATATTTTTCAATATTCCATAACTTGATATTGTTGCATGATAGCCTCATTTTCAATAATTACAAAAATATTATGTTCAATAATGTAAGTTATTAAACAATCAATCATCCATTCATTTTTAAATTTCTTTTTTTTATAAGTCGACGTTGTTACAAAAATATCATAATAAAAATATCATAATAACCTCGTTTTAAACAATTACAAAAAGGCCAAATGAGAGTGCGAATGTACCAAACATCTCTAAATAGAGAATTTCTCCACCCTAAACCACCAAAACAATCAACCCAATTCATGCCAAGACATTACAAATGAACTAAATTCTTAGTGTATATATAGAGAGAAATAGATATATATTAAAAAGTATTATTATATTACCTCCATTTGCCAAGCCAATATATAGTACACTGCTAAGAAGTTAATTGGTCCCTAAAAATTCAGTGGGGGCAATTGCCCCCTATGCCCCTAAGGTGGATCCGCCCCTGGCCATAATTCAAATTTCAGGTAACGACACTTTGTCTATTTTTACACACTAAAACAATTATATACCTCCATTGTTAATGTTTTCTGGCATTTACTTATTCTCACACCGGAGCAACCCATGTGAACTAGTTGTCGATTGACCCAAAGTCGCCTTTTACACTAGAAATCGACCGAGTTCAGGCAAATTTATTTAAAAAGATGCCGCCACTAGAGATGTATGACGATACAAGCGACCCCTACAACCATACTCACACATATGATCGTCTCATGCGTTATTATGAGCATTCAGATGATGCTCGTTGTTAGATGTTCGTCACCACCTTGAAGAAAGGAGCTTAGTTATGGATGATGTCGTTGCCACCCAATTTTATCTTCTCTTGGGAGGAGTTTTGCGATGGAGAGGAAAGTTGACAGCTTCCCTCATGTAGATCAAACATCATCCAAACAAAATTTTGGGTCAGTACGTGAGGAGGTTTAGAGAGGAGATTGGTACAGTGACAAATCTTAACGTATTTCAGGCACTCGGGTTCTTTACCACCGGATTGGACACGAAAAAATCGCGAAAGCTGTTAAAAAACATTATGTTCAATCCTCTAAAGGATTTATTCGAAGCTTATGATAGGGCAGAGAATTTCATTGTTATTGACGATGTTATGAGAAGTCTTAAGTCGCAGTCGCGCAGGATGGATAAGCCTTGGGATCGGGATCAGTATAGGAGTTATGATCCCAGACGGGAAACACAACCGAGGAAAGAGGCCCGCAACGGGTCCACGAAAAATGGCCGACCTCCGTTTCAAAATCGTAGCCCACACATGCTCCTTTCCTGCAAATTGACACACAAACCATAACAAGTAACATGCAATACTCAAGAAATAACAATATACTAAACTAAAAAATATCAGATTCGTAGGTTTGTAACCCACTCATCAGAAAGACTCTGATCTAAACCAATGAAATATAATGTTTTCGTTGTATTACTACTCCACAATACAGGCACATATAGAATATTTAAGCAGCACACACTACAAGAAAAGTGATTATTTTCGACAGAATTATTTCACATGGAATAAATTCCGTCGAAAATAACCTATTCTTGACGGAATAATTCATCGCAATTATATCGGTCGTAAATAACTAATTAATTTTCCTTGCACAACTCTCTCTTTCATTTCAGTAGCCGCGTAGAAACAAGAAGAAAAATCTCCCTCTTAACTCCTTCTAGAACTGTCGGCAACTCTCTCTGAACTCCTTCTAGATCGATGGCTCAAGATCGGTGGTTCAACTCAGTCACTCAGATCTGCAGCATATATTATTCCCCTCCACTCCTTCTAACCCTAGCAGTAGTGGCGACATAGTGGTGACGACATAGCGGTGACGACATAGCGGCAACGATAACGACGACATGGATAGTGGCCGCATAGTGGTAGCCTCTCCTTCAACTTCTCCTCCATTATTTCACAATTGAAGGTTTTAATTTCCTCCTTTGTTAATTTTCCCTTAAAATAGGTTTTAATTGGAAATTTTTTATCATTTAGAGCTAATTTGGGTTGCAATTGGAATGATTGTATTATTAATTAGTTCAATTATTATATGTAATTCATTTCCAAATGTTATAGTTTGTTAATAGGTATAGTAAGACAACACAATAAGATCAAGTGTTTGTGAAATTGCTTGAGTGCGAGTTTATGTTAGCTACTAATTGTTTGTGAAATTGCTTGAGAGAGTGTGCAAGGATTACTTATTGCTTATTGGGTTACCTTTACACATTTTTTGTCTGACTTGATATATGCCTAACATTTATGCTACTTAAAGGTCAAGTGCTTGCAAAGTCTTGGGGTTTCTGATATAATTCATTAATATATTATGCGTACACAAGGAAGCTCCAATGGTACTTAAGGTGTTGTGGGTGTAAGGTCAAGTGCTTAAGTAAAGGACTTGATTTGAATGATATCCGATGTAATTCTTACTTGATATGGAGCTCTTTTTTTTCATTCTCCAATTGATTTACTTGGACCATTATGAGTTCGAAATACAGATAAATTTCAGTAGATTATGATTTAACTGAAAATTTGATTTTGCTTTCATCATTCTCTTGTGGAGATTGCTTTAATGAATAAATTTGCATAACTTGGGGTTTTAGCTTGACACTTTATCTTAAAACACTGTCACTTCTATGAGTGACACCTTCGTTATGGAAGCAAAATCCTTCAAGGATTAAATATGGTCGTCGTAGCATTAAATGACTGGAGAAAGGTTAGTGACATTAGCATTAAAGCTAATACTACTTCGCGATTTGTTTGTCTATTTGCTTTGTTGATGTGATGTGGCAAACAACATTTTGAATGCACAGTTGAACCGAAAGGTAAATATCCTGTTAGTATGTCATTTTTATTCGCACCCAAAATAAATAAATAAATTATTTTCTGCTATAGAGGTGCTCAGGATTTCTTTTGGGAGCGTTGACATTTACTTTTGTTAAAGCATTCACAACAGTTTCTTTATCTTTATCGCTACTTTGCAGTGTTATTGGATCATTCTGCAAAATAAGGATTCAATTTTTTCACTATGTACCCAACAATTTTCTTATATTGATTCCTTAAATAATAAAAATTAAAAATTAAAAATTTCAACAATCAAAACATTAAATTAATAATAATCTTATAATTTATAAAAGAGAGAATAATTTATCAATTATATTCCGTTATAAAATAATTTTTTATTTTATTTTAAATTTTAAATAATTTATGGAGTGAGTATTAAATGAATTGTGTCATGCCTCCTGACCAGCTTTACACACCACCAAACTCTATCCCCTCCCAGTACACCACCCTTCTACACTAAGTAAACTAGGAAAAACAGATGACTTTGTGAAAATTGAACAGAATTTCAGGAGGCTAAGGCATTGGTGGATTCCAAATTCTGGCCTTAATTATGTTTTTAATTGTATATATTGTATTAAGCTATTTAGAAAATATTATCACTATCTTGCAATCTTATGTTTGATGTCCCTTTCTAACTTACATGTGACACCCCTAAAATAGGTCCACACAACTCATTTTGAGTTGCCAAATATATGGTACAGAATTCAAATATAAATCTTCATATTCCAACTATTAAACTGTCATGCACAGTACGACCACACATAAACTGTGAGTTTCAATACAAATAACAATACTCATACTCCTTATCAATGATATGTTACATAAAAATACAGTCAATAACTATTTTAGGAATTAAAATCTTTGAAAATGCTCAAGAAAACGTTCGTACATGGGAGGCCATGCTTCTAAGTTATAATAGATATCATAGGACTTGAGAATTAACCTTGGTTGACCCAATAGACCCCAAAGAAGAACGAGAAGATTAGTATCATGTTCATTCCAATGGTGAGTATTCTCTTGCCATATAATTATCTCCATTGTCTCAAACTGAGGATTATATTCCAACCATACTCCAAGATTATATAGGTAGTGCTCATAGATATAATCAACAAGTGGATGCGCACAACCATATCTTATGATAACACAAAATCTTATGTGGTTAGACATCTTGTATGATAGTGGCAACACACTCTTTCAAAGTCGGGTTCTCATCACCCTATTGTTGTTCACCAAAATCAATTATTAAATGACGTATAAAATTTGACACACACATTTTAAGTCCTAAATACAATTATTCTCATACTTATGGGAAACTTTAACAGTTATAGACCATCGTTCTATTATCC
The DNA here is from genome assembly GCA_020205555.1 of Panax stipuleanatus. Lineage (NCBI taxonomy): Eukaryota > Viridiplantae > Streptophyta > Magnoliopsida > Apiales > Araliaceae > Panax > Panax stipuleanatus. Next base: position 118,388,954 of record CM035119.1, on the reverse strand, counting down.
AATTATCCCCGCTCGACCCAGCTACACTCTTATTACCTGAAAGGAATTGTGAAGCGAAAGAGTGAGCACGAATAGCCCAGTAAAGAATATCATGGCTTAAGATAATTAAATTATCAATAGTCAATTCATCGGTAATAAATCAGATATTTAGAACATATGGTAGATGATAAAAGTTTTCAACCATAGTTGCAGCAGAACAAGCAATCCATTAGAAGAGTCAAGTACAACATAATGCCTACTATCTTCTCCAAATTAAAATTCCATCATCGATATTTTATTGATGTAACACCAATCAACAGTTCTTCGTTGTACTCAAGACAAATAGAACTTTCATCACTTGTCTTTTCCTGTTACATCAAATATTATTGTTAAATTCACAATTCATTTTCATAATCATGTAAATCAACAGTTTCTCCTTGCCACAAAGGCTTAATAGAACTTTCACTCAATGTCCTTGCCACAAAGGCTTAAGACACTCAATAATCAAATCGTCTTTACACCCTACTCCAATGACCTTTAAACATAACATCAATGAACATAATTATACCAATCAATTGTCTATCTTTGCACTATGGGCCAAAGATATTCAACTGTAATATCAATGGTCATGATCATGTCAAACAACAGTCCATCTTTGCATTACGGGCCAAAGACATACAACTGTAAAACTAATGGTCATGCCAATCAACAGTTCATCTTTGCACTACGGGCCAAAGACATCAACTGTAAAATCAATTATCATGATTATACCAATCAACATTTCATCTTTGCCACAAAGGTCAAAGATATTCATCAATCAACAGTTCATCTTTGCACTACGGGCCAAAGATAACTTTAATCACAATTTAAGTCTGAGGATTATGACAATGATATATGGAATGAATCAAGTGAGATCAAGGACAAATATTAGCGATTTATAATTCAATTTATCTAGAGTTCAATAATGTCCAAATTATCAATATGAAGATAAAAATATGGATTCAACTTCAAGAATAAGATTCATAAAAGATAACTTGGCCAGCGAAAAAAGAATTAAATTCTGTTTTAAACAGTACCGTATGAATAGTACCCTGGATGAATAGTACCCCGACATGAAAAGATTAAAATTTAATAAGAAAGTTCAGACCAATATTCCAGTGAAATGATATTAGATGAAGTGAAAACCTCAAGCAATTTCTAATCATTTCAGAAATTATAAAAGCAATACTTACTATAGTAAGTTTAGATTTAGGAATATGAAATGAAATAATATATGAAATTGGAAATGAATTTTCACCCGTCATGCGGTAATCTGCGTAGACAGATCATTTTCATAACTTTAATAAAGAATGAATACGAATGGTTATTCACCAGGCATGCAGTAGTCTATGTAGACAGGTTATTCCTAGTGATTAATAAAGAATGAATACGAATGATTATTCACCATGCATGCGGTAATCTGCGTAGACATGTTAATCCCACAACTTAATAAGGAATAGAATGAAAACCCTTACTAGTATTGAAAGAAAATAACATCATTTACAAATACAAAAGAAATAATACCCCTTACTTTTGTAGGAGATTGGATACTGCAATAGTGTGGTAGCAGAATACTCTTCTTCTTTCTCTCTTATTCTCTCTTTCTAATTCTTGATTATAACTTTGTTTTGTAAAATGGTAAGAAATGAATGAAATTAGCTTGCTATTTATAGGAAATTAAACATAGTTTCACTAATTGCACTTTAGGAGCTCGACTTATTATACTTTAGTACCTTCATCTTTGCCTCAATTTTTAATTTAGTCCCTCAAATATTATCAATCTTGCATAACATTCCCTAATAGTACTTGCATGTGAACTAATAGTTCCTTGCATGTGAACCAATAGTTCCTTGCATGTGAACCAATAGTAATTTATTGTTCATTTATCCGATTAATTGCTCGTTTGGTCAATTTAATATCCAGAAATCAATTATTATCGAAATAAATATCGATTTCCACTAACATTAATATTCCAAACACAATAAAAATATTTTTATCTACAATTCATCATTAATATTATAACTCACAATATTGACAACCAGATCGTTCCCAGGAAAGAGGGGGTTTTCTGATAAAGATTTATCCTTACTGACGCGCAATTAAATAACCTAACCCATTTTCTCGACAGAACTTTTTAGACATTGTCAATAATGCTAATAATAAGAGTAACTGTGTCGTGTCAATTATTGATTTAATAATATAAAGTATTATGCAGATGATAATGTGACAATAATTGAATCAATAATATGAGATACTATGCAGCAACTACTGTAACAATTATTGAATGAAACTGAATGACTTCTTACGTAAGCATCAATAATCAAAGATATTGCGCAATACCGTGTGCTACTGTGCAACAACGCATATTACTGTACTTTTATCACTGGGTATTTCAATAGTTTAATAATAAAAGTTTTGCCGCTATTTTTATAAAAAATGTTATATTTGTCGCTTTCTATATATGATAGTTATTCCGTTGTGGGGTCCACCAATGATTGCGCCGTCGTACGAATATTCTCCGACAAAAAGAATATTTCCCGACCAAATGAATATTCCTCGACACAATGAAAATATTTTATGACAACTTACTTATTTTGTAAAATTTGCACGTATCACCCATAACTATAGCATTTATTAAATTATCACCTTACTATTTAGAATAATAATTATAAAAAATTGAATACTTTTATTTCATAAAATTCGGGGTCTTATATTACCTCACTTTGTTAATTTTCTGTGTAGAGTCCAGATGCCTTTTGCCTAGCTTGCCGTCTGATGTAATATTTGACCAATCTTCAGGGGTCAGCTTACTTTGTGATCTGAATGATAACATCCCATCTCCTTGGCGCTCTACTTCTCAGTTACTAACTCAATCATGCAATAAGAGTATGTGAATATGAAAATTCAATTTAAATTGATGGGATCTCCACCTTTTCTCCCCCTGTACAGTTGAAAATACTTTCAGCTAGTATAAACTAATATCCATACTCATTTACATATATTTTTTCTGCACAACAGCTGTCAAAATTCCTTCACTTCCTGCAGCAGCATCTGGGCAAAGAGGTAAGCGTATCTAGTTCTCTTTCAATTATGAATAAGTGCTAATGTTCCTTGCATCAATGCTAAAGAAAATATTAGGGCCATTCTTTTCAGCAACTTGTGTAGTTATTTTTTGGTTAATAGAGATTCCAAAAACTTTGATTTGTAATTATCTAATGTAAACTACCTCGGTATGCCAACAATTGTGTGCTCTTTTAGACATTATAAACTACTTGGTTTGAACTATTAGTTTGGGATTTTGTATACCTCTCGTCGATCCGATCATTCTTGATATACATTATAAGACATGTTTTATTACTTTGTTAATAGTTTGATCACGTGGTGGCAACCTAACCACAGTCTAGTGACTTGGATTGTGGTGTTACATTTTGAGGACAATAATGTGGCAACTCGATTTGGTTATCACCTTTTGCAAAACCAGTTCTCCGTATTGAATGGAAAGAGGACTTGACTTTTGAAGAAGGTGTCAAGTTATTGGAAATATGCATGCGTGTTTTTGAGGACAGGGCTGCCCCTTAAAGTTTGGGTAAAATGCATAGGTTGCCCCTGAACTTTAGGTCTATTTGGGTATTGAGCCTCCTTTTTTTTGTCAATGCAAATCGAGCCCCTTTTTATCAGAAAATTTGGGTATTGAACCCCCAGACGCCACATGGGCGTTGACTTTCTACATGGCACTCGCGACGCCTACATGGAATATCTGACATCAATATTTTCCCATTTAATGGCATGCCCAGGATTCGAACTCAAAACCTCCCACTTGAAATGTATCACATCAAACCAGCTGAGCTACATAAGACTTGCAATTTCTTTAACAAAAGAATTAAGATTTATACCAAACCAATCTCTCTCCCCCAATATAATAATAATAATAATAATAATAATAATAAGAATAATAATAAGAATAATAATAAGAATAATAATAAGAATAATAATAAGAATAATAACCATAATAATAATAACGATAATAATAATAATAAGGATAATAATAATAATAATAATAATAATAATAATAATAATAATAACGATAATAATAATAATAATCACGATAATAATAATAATAATAATAATAATAATAATAATAATAATAATAATAATAATAATAATAATAATAATAATAATAATAATAATAATAATAGTAATAATAATAATAATAATTAAAATAATAATAATAACAATAATAATAATAATCTCAAATATAAGAAATGATCATTTTATCAATGCACTGTAGCATAATAAAGGGAGTGTAGCATTCATTTGCCAAGCACAGAGAACGGGGTGGGAAAATGGGGAAGAGATAGGGGAGGGGGATTGATTTGGTACAAATCTTAATTCTTTTGTTAAAGAAATTGCAAGTCTTATGTAGCTCAGTTGGTTTGACGTCCTACATTCCAAGTGGGAGGTTCTGAGTTCAAATCTTGGGCATGACATATTTTTGGGATTTAATTGTAAAACTGACACGTCAGCTATGACACATGGAAATTTATTTGAAAAATGCTGATGTCAGATATTCCATGTAGGCGTCGCGAGTGCCATGTAGGAATTCAACGCCCATGTGGTGCCTGGGGGCTCAATTCCCAATTTTTCGGATAAAAAGGGGCTCGGTTTGCATTGACTAAAAGATTGAGGCTCAATACCCAAATGACCTTAAGGGGCAACCCGTGCATTTTACCCCTTAAAGCTTCAATTAAATGGAATAAGTTTTACTTTGTTTTATTTTATTAACATAGTTACATGAATTTGTGTTGGATTATTTGGTTACCTTTAATTTCTCTATCAATGTAGTCTTAAAAATGGACAGACAATGCATGTTTGTTCCCATATTTTTATATCCACCATTCTGCAGCAGTTGTATAAAGTCCAGTTCTCTTTTATTTTATTTTTAACAAAAGGAGGGTTATTTTCGACAGAATTTTCGACCGAATAAGTAATTTCCAACGAAATTTCCGTGGGAAATAATTATGTCGAAAATTAGTAATTTCGACGGAATTTTTCCAACCAAATTAATTCCGACGAGCTTATTTACGACTGAATTTTCGACTAACTTTTCCGTCGAAAATAAGTTATTTCCGACGAAATTAGGCTATTTCCGACGGAATTTTCTGTGGAAAATAAGCTTTTTTCTTGTAGTGACATTGCACTAACAAACTAAAATCCATTGCAAATAATGATAATACTATGAATAGAAATTGCCAGCACTACAATTTACTTGGGGTGAGGAGAACCCTTGATTGGTTTCTAACCATACTTCCTCCATGAATACTCATCAGGAGGGATGTCTGCGAGCTTGTTCCTATACTAAATCTGATCTTGGGGCTGAGATATTTGATCTTCAGTTCTCAAATCTCACCCCCTCGAGCCTAGAAATTTTTAATTTCTCTGTAAACGAAGAGGCGACTGAAGTCAAGTCTGAAGAGATGAAAGGTACCTATAGTAAACAACCAAATCCAAACGACTAAACCTTTCCACTCCCTTTCCTATATCAAAGATTAAGGATCGAGTAAGTACGCACCCCTAAACGAGTAGGGTTCATCGAGTAGGATCAGATGAAAGAGGCGAGCTTGAATCTTAAAATGAGCGAACGGTATTGTGTTCAGATTCAAGTTCGGTATTATATCTCAAAAAACGAGCTTGGCCCATATTCGGCTCGAATGCCTACCGAATCTGAGTCCCGGATCATATTTTCAGGTCGAATCCAAATCGGGTACCGAACTATCCCGACCAATTTTCACCCCTAATTCCAACTGACAAATCCCAGATGAAGATCCAAATTGACAAGCATTTTTCATTCCAAATTGAGAGAGAGGGTGACTTTTTCGCAAATGGACGATCCAAACAAATGTAAATTTTAAATAAATTCTAGTTTGATAAATTTTTTAAAAATAAGAATTAATTTTCAAGTTCATGTTTATTTTGAAGACTTGAAGTTAAGCGGCCAAATAAAACTCCACCATTTTTATGATTAGTGGATAAAAGAGAAAAACATAAAAAGAGTCAATTTGTTGCATTTGGATCGCGTTCTAATGGAATTTTTTTTGTCTTTTTTTAAGAATTCTTCAAAGACTAGGAAAATATGTTTGATTAGTGTCTTCTCTTTATAGACAATATTTTTGCAAACACTGCAATCCAAAGTTGTATTTTCATATATTGGTAAGCAATTGACATAAAATATCACACAAATACTCTTTAACTTAATCTAATTTTGAGATTTTTTATCAATTGACCTAAAATATCACCAAAATACTCTTTGACATAATTTAATTTTGATATTCTTTTTACTAATTCAACCCTTGCCCTCCACTTGGCGGAGCGGTTTTTTAGTCAATCACACATCATTTCTCATTTATTGGCATATCTCGTGTGTATGAATGATAAAGAGAACGAATGGAATAATTAAATAAAGTCAATAATTTATGGATTGCAAAGAGAAAAAGTCGTACAATTACAAAAATCTTCATATTTATATTAGTATGGTTGACCAATCATTATTATGACAGCTTCGACAAGAAACTGTTACTCTTTATGGTTACAGGCTTTCAACTTGGACTTTCAGGATTGTAGGTCTGTAGCTCGACTTTAATGATTGAGGTTTATAGCTCGACAAACTTAAACCAAGTCCTTGACCTAAATTGGACGTTGATGTATGGATGGATCTCAAGTTTTTGTGTGTGTGTGTGTGTTTTAATGGAGGAAGGAAGGGAGGAAGGAAGGAAGGAAGGAAGGAAGGAATTATTGTTAGTTTAATGGTCAAGAAAAAATGTCACAAAATTTATCAAAAAGGTTTTTAATTTTTTTATTTCATACATCATGAAGAACCAAAAGTGAATAAAAATCATCAATCTGTTTACGAATAAATATTCACTATCTCCATTGGATTGCAATGTAACTATTTGTCTATATCTTTTAGAAAATTGATATTTTCACAATAATTTTTGATATTTTTACATGAAAAGTGTCGTTATAAATGTATAGCGACAGTAGAAACCGTCGCTATGGGATTTATAGCGACGATTTTTACGCGAAAATATTATTTTTATTGTAGATTTATCAGTTTCTTGTCTTTTATAATGATAAAGATTGTGACGCCCCCAAAATAGGTTCAATACTCCACCCATTTTGAGTCGCCAAATACACTTAATAAAATTCAAATACAATCTTTCATATCACACGGTCCTGCAAAATACGACCACACAACTGTGAGTGTCAATACAGACATGTAGAAAATATTAACATTCAAACTAAGTCCTCATTACATTTATTATCACATTATTTTAAATAAAATAAATAGTGAGGACTTCTACAGCTCTAACTCGGACCATCACTCCATTCTCCGACTAGTACCAGCGATATTCTTATTTCCTGAAGAGAACAATGGAAGAAAAGGGTGAGCTCAACTAGCCCAGTAAAGAATATTATGACTAAGATAATGAAAAACAAATTATCGTTAGCCTTCAATAAATCAGATAAAATATCATGGACAACAAGTTTTAGATCAATATTCGCAGTGGAAATAACAATTCATTAGAAGAGTTAAGTAGAGAATGATGTCTACTATCTTCTTTGATTTAAAAGTCCATCATCAATATTTTATCCCTGTAACATCAATCAATATACATCTCGAATCAAATATCCATCTTTGCACTACGGCAAAAGATATTCATTTGTATCATCAGTTGGTCATGTTCATCTCAACACCTGTCCATCTTTGCACTACGGGCCAAAGATATTCATCAGGTGATCTTTGCACTACAGGCCAAAGATATTCATCACGTAATTATTCATCTTTGCACTACAGGCCAAAGATATTTAGTTATATCACCATTTAGAACTGAGAATGATGAAAAATAATACAAATAACAAATCCAGTGAGATAAAGGACAAATATTAGAGAATTTATCCAGAGTTCAAGAATGAAGATCAAAACTTGGATCCAATCAAAGATGATTTGGAAGAAGAAAAAAAATATTTTTTTTACCGTGAATAGTAACTCGACATGAAAAGATAAAAATTTCACAAGAAAGTTCAGACCAATATTCTAGTGAAATAATATTAGATGAAGCGCAAAACTCAAGTAATATCTGATCATTTCAGGAATTATAGAAGCAATACTTACCGTAGTAAGTTTAGAGTTAAGAATCTGAAATGAAACAATATACGAAACTGCAATCGGATTTTCACCCGTCTGGCGGTAGTCCGCTCAGACAGATTATTTCTACAATTTAATAACAACTGAATACGAAGGGTTATTCACCCGTCTGGCGGTAGTTCGCTCAAACAAATTATTTCAACAGAATAATAAGGAATGAAATAACAACCCTTACGAGTATTGAAAGAAAATAACTCTCTTCATGAATACGAAAGAAATAATACCCCTTACCTTAAAATTTGGTGACTACACTAACGTAATAGCAGAATACTCTTCTTCTTTTTCTCTTTCTCTCTTATTCTCTCTATACTTTCTCTCTCTATAGCTTTAGTGAATTGGTGAGAAATAATGAAGAAATGAGCTTCTATTTATAGGTTTGGCAGAGTAAGGGTAAAATAGTCTTTTCGCCATAATTTATGACATCATCGTTTACATCATCGATCTATGACAATCATTGCTTACCTCATCGCTCCGATGACATCATTGCTTACCTCATCGCTCCGATGACATCATTGTTTACATCATAAGAGTTCAAATTTAATTTACACTCTTCCACCTCGTTTAACTTTTATACCATGAATTTACTATAATAATGTTACCATTCTAATCATACTATTATCTAATCACATCATACTACTATAATGTAATATTATAACAATATATTTGAATGAATTATTTTATCGGACAAGATAAAATACCAATTTTTAATAAATGTCACGTGTTAAAAATCCTCCGTTTAAATCCACATTGAATAAATATTTTCTTATCATATATATCAAAAATTAATTATTCACAAATAATATTAAAGAACTACAATATTGACAACCAGGTTGTTCCCAAGAAAGAGGGGGCCTTCCGATAAGGATTTCTCCTTACTGGCGCGCAATTAATCAACCACTTTCCTAGACAGAACTTCCTTAGACATTGCCAATAATGCTATCTAATAATATTATTCAAATAATATGAATTATTGATTTGATAATTTGAAATAATGTGCAATGACAATTATTGAATCAATAATATAAAATAGCAAAGTAACATTTATTGATATAAAATATCAACGTAGCAAATATTGAACCAATAAAATATTATGCAATTATTGAATCAATAATATAAAATATTAAACAGTAATTACTGTAACAATAATTGAGTAAGTGCTTTCTTACGTAAGAATCAATATTCGAAATACTGTGCAATACCGTGTGCTACCGTGCAACAACTTATTACTGTATTTTAACCGTCGGGTATTTCAACAGTACTAACGGTAACAGTTTTGCCGTTATTATATAAAAATGTTATTTCTGTCGCTTTCTATATCCGACATTCATTCCGTTGTGGGGTCCACCAATGACTGCATCGTCGTACGAATATTCTCCGACAAAAAGAATATTCCTCGACCAAACGAATATTTCCCAACACAACGAATATTTTATAACCACTTGCTTACTTTGTAAACTTTGCAAATTTCACCCATAACTTATTACATTTATTAAATCAACACCTTACTATTTCAAAATAATATATAAAGAAAATTAAATCTTATTCATAAAATTTGGGGTCTTACAACCTCCCCTCCTTATGAAATTTCATCCTCGAAATTGACGTACGTACCTGGTATGTCGAAAAGGTGAGGATACATCGTTTTCATTTCCGATTCTAACTCCCAGGTCATTTCCTCGATATCATGGTTCCTCCACAAAACTTTAAGTTGAGGTGTAACCTTTAAGCGTAGGACATGTTCATTCTTATCCAAGATCTTAACAGGTACCTCCTCGTATGTTAAATCTTTGGCTATCTCGTCTGGTTCTAACTCAGTAATGTGGTTTGGATCTTTCACATATTTACAAAGCACAGATATGTGAAAAACGTTATGAACACGAGACATACTTAGAGGTAAGGCGAGTCTATAGGCCAAATTTCCTACTCGGTCAAGGATTTCAAATGGACCAATGAATCGTGGGTTGAGCTTTCCTCTCTTTCCGAATCTTGTAACTCCTTTCCATGGAGCAACATGTAATAATACATGATCTCCGACATTAAACTCCACGTCTCTTCGATGAATATCAGTATAACTCTTTTGTCTATCTTGTGCAGTTTGTATACGTTGCCGGATTATTTGAATCTTTTCCGTTGTCATACGTACTAACTCCGGTCCCAACAATGTTGCTTCACCCACCTCGTCCCAACATACTGGAGAACGACATTTTCGTCCACACAACGCCTCGAATGGAGCCATGTGTGACGCCTCCAAAATAGGTTCAATACTCCACCCATTTTGAGTCACCAAATACACTCAAATAAATTCAAATACAATCTTTCATATCACACGGTCGTGCATAATACGATCACACCACTGTGAGTGTCAATACAGACATGTAGAAAATATTAACAATCAAACTAAGTCCTCATTATATTTATTATCACACTATTTTGAAAAAAACAAATAGTGACGACTTCTACAGCTCTAACTCGGACCATCACTCTATTCCCCGACTAGTACCCGCGATATTTTCATTTCCTGAAGAGAACAATGGAAGAAAAGGGTGAGCTCAACTAGCTTATCCTTGTAACATCAATCAATATACATCTCGAATTAAATATCCATCTTTGCACTACGGGCCAAAGATATTCATTTGTATCATCAGTTGGTCATGTTCATCTCAACACCTGTCCATCTTTGTACTACGGGCCAAACATATTCATCAGGTAATCATTCATCTTTGCACTACAGGCCAAAGATATTCATCACGTAATTTTTCATCCTTGCACTACAGGCCAAAGATATTTAGTTATATCACCATTTAGAACTGAGAATGATGAAAAATAATACGAATAACGGATCCAGTGAGATAAAGGACAAATATTAAAGAATTTATCCAGAGTTCAAGAATGAAGATCAAAACCTGGATTCAATCAAAGATGATTTGGAAGAAGAAGAAAAAAATATTGTTTTTATCGTGAATAGTACCCCATGAATAGTAACTCGTGAATAGTAACTCGACATGAAAAGATAAAAATTTCACAAGAAAGTTCAGACCAATATTCCAGTGAAATAATATTAGATGAAGCGCTAAACTCAAGTAATATCTGATCATTTCAGGAATTATAGAAGCAATACTTACCGTAGTAAGTTTAGAGTTAAGAATCTGAAATGAAACAATATACGAACTGTAATTGGATTTTCACCCATCTGGCGGTAGTCCGCTCAGACAGATTACTTTCACAATTTAATAACAACTGAATACGAAGGGTTATTCACTCATCTGGCGGTAGTCCGCTCAAACCGATTATTTTCACAATTTAATAACAACTAAATACGAAGATTCACCCGTTTGGCGGTAGTCCGCTCAGACAGATTATTCCAACAGAATAATAAAGAATGGAATAACAACCCTTACGAGTATTGAAAGAAAATAACTCTCTTCATGAATACGAAAGAAATAATACCCTTAACCTTAAATTTTTGGAGACTGCACTAGTGTGATAGCAGAATACTCTTCTTCTTTTTCTCTTTTTCTCTTATTCTCTCTATACTTTCTCTCCCTATAGTTTTAGTGAATTGGTGAGAAATAATGAAGAAATGAGCTTCTATTTATAGGCTCGGCAGAATAAGGGTAAAATAGTCTTTTCGCCATAATTTATGACATCATTGCTTACATCATCGCTCCGATGACATCCTTGCTTACCTCATCGCTCTGATGACATCATTGTTTGCATCATCGCTCCGATAACATCATTGTTTGTATCATAAGAGTTCAAATTCAATTTGCACTCTTCCACCTCGTTTAACTTTTATACCATGAATTTACTATAATAATGTTACCATTCAAATTATAAAAATTATACAATTATATAATCACATCATACTACTATAATGTAATATTATAAAAAAAATATTTGAATGAATTATTTTATCGGACAAGATAAAACACCAACTTTCAACAAATGTCACATGTTAAAAATTCCTCCGTTTAAATCCACATTGAATAAATATTTCTTTATCATATATATCAAAAATTAATTATTCACAAATAATATTAAAGAACTACAATATTGACAACTAGGTCGTTCCCAAGAAAGTGGGGGCCTTCCGATAAAGATTTCTCCTTATTGGCGCGCAATTAATCAACCCCTTTTCTAGACAGAACTTCCTTAGATATTGCCAATAATGCTATCTAATAATTTTATTCAAATAATACGAATTATTGATTTGATAATTTAAAATAATGTGCAATGACAATTATTGGATCAATAATATAAAATAGCAAAGTAACATTTATTGATATAAAATATCAACGTAGCAAATATTGAACCAATAAAATATTATGCAATTATTGAATCAATAATATAAAATATTGAACAGTAATTACTGTAACAATAATTGAGTAAGTGTCTTCCTACGTAAGAATCAATAATTCAAAATACTGTGCAATACTGTGTGCTACTGTGCAACACCACGTATTACTGTATTTTAATCACTAGGTATTTCAACAGTACTAACGGTAACAGTTTTGCCATTATTATATAAAAAAGTTATTTTTGTCGCTTTCTATATCCGACATTCATTCCGTTGTGGGGTCCACCAATGACTGCGCCGTCGTACGAATATTCTTCGACAAAAAGAATATTTCTCGACACAACGAATATTTTATAACCACTTGCTTACTTTGTAAACTTTGCACATTTCACCCATAACTTATCATATTTATCAAATCAACACCTTACTATTTCAAAATAATATATAAAGAAAATTAAATCTTATTCATAAAATTTAGGGTCTTACAACCTCCCCTCCTTATGAAATTTCGTCCTCAAAATTGACGTACGTACTTTGTATGTCGAAAAGGTGAGGATACCTCGTTTTCATTTCCGATTCTAACTCCCAGGTCATTCCCTAGATATCATGGTTCCTCCACAAAACTTTAACTTGAGGTATAACCTTTGAGCGTAGGACGTGTTCCTTCTTATCCAAGTTCTTAACAGGTACCTCCTCGTATGTTAAATCTTCGGCTATCTCGTCTAGTTCTAACTCAATAATGTGGTTTGGATCTTTCACATATTTACGAAGCACAGATATGTGAAAAACGTTATGAACACGAGACATGCTTGGAGGTAAGGCGAGTCTATAGGCCACATTTCCTACTCGGTCAAGGATTTCAAATGGACCAATGAATCGTGGGTTGAGCTTTCCTCTTTTTCCGAATCTCGTAACTCCTTTCCATGGAGCAACACGTAATAATACATGATCTCCGACATTAAACTCCACGTCCCTTCGATGAAGATCAGCATAACTCTTTTGTCGATCTTGTGCAGTTTGTATACGTAGCCGGATCATTTGAATCTTTTCCGTAGTCATACGTACTAACTCCGGTCCCAACAATGTTGCTTCACCCACCTCGTCCCAGCATACTGGAGAACGACATTTTCGTCCATACAACGCCTCGAATGGAGCCATGCCTATACTTGCCTGATAACTATTGTTGTAGGAGAATTCCACTAATGGTAGGTACTTATCCCAACTCCCTTTGAAATATAGAACACAGAGTCTCAATAGATCTTTAAGAGTTTGGATAATCCTTTCCGATTGCCCGTCCGTTTGTGGATGATATGCCGAACTAAATCGTAAATTCGTGCCCATAGCTTTCTGCAAGCTGACCCAAAATCGTGAAGTGAATCTTGGGTCACGGTCCGAAACTATGGATACTGGCATGCCATGCAATCTCACAATCTCATTCACGTACATACGAGCAAGACGTTCAAGGGAATAAGTCTCTCGTATCGGCAAGAAATGAGCAGACTTGGTTAATCTATCAACAATAACCCAAATCGCATCTATGCCTTGAGAAACCTTGGGAAGACCCGTAACGAAATCCATGGTAATGTGTTCCCACTTCCACTTTGGAATCTCAAGTGGTTGCAATGGACCCTTTGACACTTGATGCTCCGCCTTGACATGTTGACACGTTAAACACCTTGAGATAAACTCCGCGATCTCTCTCTTCATATTGCTCCACCAAAATGTATGTCGAAGATCACGATACATTTTGGTACTTCCAGGATGGATTGCAAACGGTGTGTTGTGTGCTTCCATCATGATTCTATACTTCAAATCAGAATCGTCAGGAACACAAAGTCTGGAGTTGACTCAAAGTATTCCTTCTTCATCATTCCTTGCTTCTGGAATAGCATCTTCTTGCACCTTTTTTCTCATATTCATCAGCTCCGGGTCTATAGCTTGAGCAGCTTTAACTTTATCAATCAAAGATGGTTCTACGCGTATACTTGACATCATCGCATGGGTCCCCGGAGTCTTGAACTCTATCTCCATCTTTTGTAAATCACACAAGATAGGCCTTGAAAGTATCACATTCGTTCCCGCATATGATCTTCTACTCAACGCGTCAGCTACCACGTTCGCTTTTCCAGGATGGTATTGGATGGTATGGTCGTAATCTTTCAACAGCTCAAGCCAACGTCGTTGCCGTATGTTGAGTTCCTTCTGGGTGAAGAAATACTTGAGGCTCTTATGATCTGTATAGATCTCCACTTTCTCCCCATACGGGTAGTGTCTCCAGATCTTCAACGCGAAAACCACGGCTGCCAACTCTAAATCATGAGTAGGATAATTCCTCTCATATTCCTTGAGTTGTCGCGAGGCATAGGCTATGACTTTTCCATATTGCATGAGAACACATCCTAACCCTTTTCCCGAAGCATCGCTATAAAAGACAAATCCATCCGAACCAGATGGTATCGTCAGAATAGGTGCCGAAATAAGCCTCCTCTTGAGCTCTTGGAAGCTCTTCTCGCATTCCTCGTTCCATACGAATTTTGTATCTTTCCGAGTCAGCTGAGTTAATGGAGTAGCCATTCGAGAAAATCCTTCCACGAATCTCCGATAATAACCAGCTAAGCCCAGAAAGCTACGTACTTCGGTCACCGACTTCGGTTGCTCCCAACTTTGTATTGCTTCAATCTTCGTCGAGTCCACAGATACTCCACGTTTTGATACTACGTGCCCAAGGAATGCTACCTCCTCAAGCCATAACTTACATTTCTTCAACTTGGCATATAGCTTGTTTTCACGAAGCCTTTGAAGTACCAGCTTCAAGTGGTGCTCACGATCTTCACGGCTTTTGGAATAGATGAGGATGTCATCAATAAAGACAACCACGAACTGATCCAAATATTCCTTGAATACACGGTTCATCATATCCATAAAAGCAACAGGAGCATTAGTCAATCCAAAAGACATGACTAAGATTCATAATGCCCGTATCGAGTTCTGAAAGCAGTCTTCGGAATATCCTCAGTTTTAATCTTCAGCTAATGATATCTAGAATGAAGATCTATCTTTCAAAAGAATTGTGCACCTTACAACTGGTCGAACAAGTCATCAATACGAGGTAACGGATACCTATTCCTGATGGTGACATAGTTCAACTCCCGATAGTCAATACAAAGTCGCATACTCCCGTCTTTCTTCTTTACGAATAAAACATGAGCACCCCAAGGAGATGTACTAGGACGTATAAAAACGATGTCTAACATTAACTCCTGTAGTTGGACCTTTAACTCCTGAAGTTCTATAGGACCCATTCGATATAGGGTTTTTGAAATGGGTTTTGTACCTGGTTCAAGGTCAATAAAGAATTCAACTTCACGTTCCGGGGGTAGACCGGGAAGTTCTTAGGGAAATACATCAGGAAACTCATTAACAACAGAAATATCATTTAAACCTGACGTATTCTGGTTTAGATCAGTGACATGGGCTAAGAAAGCTTGGCATCCATTTTTCAATAAACGAATAGCTTTATGACTTGAAATAACATTGATTGATTTTAGTGGTTTGGTTGTTTGAATTCACACAATAGGTTGGTTAGGAATATGAAAACTAACAACCTTACAAAAACAATCAATTTTGGCATGATAAGTGGTCAACCAGTCAATTCCTAAAATCACATCAAATGCAAATATTTTTAACGATATAAGATCAACAGGTAGGGTGAGGGTACCAATTTGAATCGAGCAAGATTTGTAAACTGTAGATGTAACGAAGGTTTCTCCCAACGGAGTTTCAACAGATAAGTCAAAGTCTAATTTCTCAGGTGTCAAGTTCAAACGTTGAGCACAAGCAGGTGAAATAAAAGAATGGGTAGCACCAGTATCTAATAATGTGTAAACTTCGCAAGAGTTTATTATCAGCTTACCTGTAATAACCTCGTTCAGGTTTCTTGCTTGTTGGGCAGTCACGACAAATGCTCTTCCAGAAACCACTGACTTTGACTTGTCAGGGATAGCCTTTGGAGTCACCATCCCAACTGGACTTGGTTTCGCTACAAGGCACACTCGAGCTATATGCCCTTCCTTTCCACAGTTATAACACACCTTGGATTATTGTGTGCAGTTGGGGCTGATGTGTCCCTCTTTCCCGCATTTATAGCATATGATCGGCGGTCGTTCTCCTCCCCTAGAAACAGTTGATGTTGGTGCTGCTGTCGATGCTTTCACGTTCTCATTGTTGTACCTTCTCTTTTTGAAATCTCCCCCCGACTCACTTCTTCTATTATCATGGCCACGATTACCACCGGAGTGGTTACCGCTTCTGGCATAATACTTTCCTCCCTGTTGGTTGTCATTGTTCTGATGACTGCTGCCACCGGTACGACCTTGGTTATTGTCTCTTGGTTGAACATAATCATTATCTCGTTCTAATAACTGGGCCCTGTTCACTACATCCGAATATAGAGAAAATTTGCAAGAAATGAGGTATTGACGAATCTCGGGTTTCAAACCTCTCAGAAACATCCGCGTCATACGTTCCTCATTCTCCACCAAATGAGGTGCAAACCGGGATAACTCCGCGAACTTAGCCTCGTATTGGGACACAGTCATGTTGTTCTGTTCCAGTCTGATAAACTCTACCTCTTTCATGTGACGAATACTTTCTGGAAATTACTTGTCATTGAACAGTTTTTGGAACGCCCCCCAAGACATCTTGAGTGCGGCAGGCTGGGTACGCTTCACAGATTCCCACCAGTAATCTGCCTCTCCACGGAACATAAAGGTGGCAAATGGAACCTTCTGTTCCTCCGTGCATCCCAAGACATCAAATATCTTGGTAATTCTCTTATTCCAATTTTTTGCCTTGATTGGATCTGGCTTTCCCTGAAACTCTAGTGGTCCCAACTCTTTAAACTGCTTGGCAGTGACAAGCCGCGAGTTGTTATTTCCACCTGTATTATGAACACGAGTCTCCATCGTCTGGTTTTGCATGAACTGCAAAAAGCTTCTAAACATCCCATCATTTATCATTTCTTCGGTAGGGTTATTTGTAGGAGGAATATAGCCTTCCTGTTGTACGTTCTCCTCGTTGGTGATTAAAGGTGTCTCAACGGTCTCATTCACTCCATTGTTTAAATTTTCAGTTGCCATTCTCAAATACTGCCACAAAACAAGGGTTAATCAAACAAATTAACATATCACATATTAACCCTATATTCCAACCGACCAATTAAATAACAATTAAGCTTAGGTAGGACACACTAGTGAAGGTTTTACTCGTCTCTCCCCTCCTAGTTCTATTCCCAGATCTCCGTTAGAGATCATATCCCTAAGCTCTGATACCAACTGTAACGCCCCCAAAATAGGTTCAATACTCCACCCATTTTGAGTCGCCAAATACACTCAATAAAATTCAAATACAATCTTTCATATCATATGGTCCTGCAAAATACGACCACACAACTGTGAGTGTCAATACAGACATGTAGAAAATATTAACATTTAAACTAAGTCTTCATTACATTTATTATAACACTATTTTAAATAAAACAAATAGTGAGGACTTCTACAGCTCTAACTCGGACCATCACTCCATTCCCCGACTAGTACTCGCGATATTCTCATTTCCTGAAGAAAATAATTAAAGAAAAGGGTGAGCTCAACTAGCCCAGTAAAGAATATTATGACTAAGATAATGAAAAAAAAATTATCGTTAGTCTACAATAAATCAGATAAAATATCATGGACAACAAGTTTTAGATCAATATTCGCAGCGGAAATAACAATTCATTAGAAGAGTTAAGTAGAGAATGATGTCTACTATCTTCTTTGATTTAAAAGTCCATCATCAATATTTTATCCCAGTAACATCAATCAATATACATCTCGAATCAAATATCCATCTTTGCACTATGGCCAAAGATATTCAGTTGTATCATCAGTTGGTCATGTTCATCTCAACACCTGTCCATCTTTGCACTACGGCCCAAAGATATTCATCAGGTGATCTTTGCACTACAAGCCAAAGATATTCATCACGTAATTATTCATCTTTGCACTACATGCCAAAGATATTTAGTTATATCACCATTTAGAACTGAGGATGATGAAAAATAATACGAATAACGGATCCAGTGAGATAAAGAACAAATATTAGAGAATTTATCCAGAGTTCAAAAATGAAGATCAAAACCTAGATCCAATCAAAGATGATTTGGAAGAAGAAATTTATTTATTTTTACCGTGAATAGTACCTCGTGAATAGTAACTCATGAATAGTAACTCGACATGAAAAGATAAAAATTTCACAAGAAAGTTCAGACCAATATTCCAGTGAAATAATATTTGATGAAGCGCAAAACTCAAGTAATATCTGATCATTTCAGGAATTATAGAAGCAATACTTACCGTAGTAAGTTTAGAGTTAAGAATCAGAAATGAAACAATATACGAAACTGCAATCGGATTTTCACCCGTCTGGCGGTAGTCCGCTCAGACAGATTATTTCTATAATTTAATAACAACTGAATACGAAGGGTTATTCACCCGTCTGGCGGTAGTCCGCTCAAACAGATTATTTCTACAATTTAATAACAACTAAATACGAAGATTCACCCGTCTGGTGGTAGTCCGCTCAGACAGATTATTCCAACAGAATAATAAGGAATGGAATAACAACCCTTATGAGTATTGAAAGAAAATAACTCTCTTCATGAATACGAAAGAAATAATACCCCTTACCTTAAAATTTGGAGACTGCACTAGCGTAATAGCAGAATACTCTTCTTCTTTCTCTCTTATTCTCTCTATACTTTCTCTCTCTATAGCTTTAGTGAATTGGTGAGAAATAATGAAGAAATGAGCTTCTATTTATAGGTTTGGCAGAGTAAGGGTAAAATAGTCTTTTCGCCATAATTTATGACATCATCGTTTACATCATCGATCTATGACAATCATTGCTTACCTCATCGCTCCGATGACATCATTGCTTACCTCATCGCTCCGATGACATCATTGTTTACATCATAAGAGTTCAAATTTAATTTACACTCTTCCACCTCGTTTAACTTTTATACCATGAATTTACTATAATAATGTTACCATTCTAATCATACTATTATCTAATCACATCATACTACTATAATGTAATATTATAACAATATATTTGAATGAATTATTTTATCGGACAAGATAAAATACCAATTTTTAATAAATGTCACATGTTAAAAATCCTCCGTTTAAATCCACATTGAATAAATATTTTCTTATCATATATCAAAAATTAATTATTCACAAATAATATTAAAGAACTACAATATTGACAACCAGGTTGTTCCCAAGAAAGAGGGGGCCTTCCGATAAGGATTTCTCCTTACTGGCGCGCAATTAATCAACCACTTTCCTAGACAGAACTTCCTTAGACATTGCCAATAATGCTATCTAATAATATTATTCAAATAATATGAATTATTGATTTGATAATTTGAAATAATGTGCAATGACAATTATTGAATCAATAATATAAAATAGCAAAGTAACATTTATTGATATAAAATATCAACGTAGCAAATATTGAACCAATAAAATATTATGCAATTATTGAATCAATAATATAAAATATTAAACAGTAATTACTGTAACAATAATTGAGTAAGTGCTTTCTTACGTAAGAATCAATATTCGAAATACTGTGCAATACCGTGTGCTACCGTGCAACATCGCTTATTACTGTATTTTAACCGTCGGGTATTTCAACAGTACTAACGGTAACAGTTTTGCCGTTATTATATAAAAATGTTATTTCTGTCGCTTTCTATATCCGACATTCATTCCGTTGTGGGGTCCACCAATGACTGCATCGTCGTACGAATATTCTCCGACAAAAAGAATATTCCTCGACCAAACGAATATTTCCCAACACAACGAATATTTTATAACCACTTGCTTACTTTGTAAACTTTGCAAATTTCACCCATAACTTATTACATTTAATAAATCAACACCTTACTATTTCAAAATAATATATAAAGAAAATTAAATCTTATTCATAAAATTTGGGGTCTTACAACCTCCCCTCCTTATGAAATTTCATCCTCGAAATTGACGTACGTACCTGGTATGTCGAAAAGGTGAGGATACATCGTTTTCATTTCCGATTCTAACTCCCAGGTCATTTCCTCGATATCATGGTTCCTCCACAAAACTTTAAGTTGAGGTGTAACCTTTAAGCGTAGGACATGTTCATTCTTATCCAAGATCTTAACAGGTACCTCCTCGTATGTTAAATCTTTGGCTATCTCGTCTGGTTCTAACTCAGTAATGTGGTTTGGATCTTTCACATATTTACAAAGCACAGATATGTGAAAAACGTTATGAACACGAGACATACTTAGAGGTAAGGCGAGTCTATAGGCCAAATTTCCTACTCGGTCAAGGATTTCAAATGGACCAATGAATCGTGGGTTGAGCTTTCCTCTCTTTCCGAATCTTGTAACTCCTTTCCATGGAGCAACATGTAATAATACATGATCTCCGACATTAAACTCCACGTCTCTTCGATGAATATCAGTATAACTCTTTTGTCTATCTTGTGCAGTTTGTATACGTTGCCGGATTATTTGAATCTTTTCCGTTGTCATACGTACTAACTCCGGTCCCAACAATGTTGCTTCACCCACCTCGTCCCAACATACTGGAGAACGACATTTTCGTCCACACAACGCCTCGAATGGAGCCATGTGTGACGCCTCCAAAATAGGTTCAATACTCCACCCATTTTGAGTCACCAAATACACTCAAATAAATTCAAATACAATCTTTCATATCACACGGTCGTGCATAATACGATCACACCACTGTGAGTGTCAATACAGACATGTAGAAAATATTAACAATCAAACTAAGTCCTCATTATATTTATTATCACACTATTTTGAAAAAAACAAATAGTGACGACTTCTACAGCTCTAACTCGGACCATCACTCTATTCCCCGACTAGTACCCGCGATATTTTCATTTCCTGAAGAGAACAATGGAAGAAAAGGGTGAGCTCAACTAGCTTATCCTTGTAACATCAATCAATATACATCTCGAATTAAATATCCATCTTTGCACTACGGGCCAAAGATATTCATTTGTATCATCAGTTGGTCATGTTCATCTCAACACCTGTCCATCTTTGTACTACGGGCCAAACATATTCATCAGGTAATCATTCATCTTTGCACTACAGGCCAAAGATATTCATCACGTAATTTTTCATCCTTGCACTACAGGCCAAAGATATTTAGTTATATCACCATTTAGAACTGAGAATGATGAAAAATAATACGAATAACGGATCCAGTGAGATAAAGGACAAATATTAAAGAATTTATCCAGAGTTCAAGAATGAAGATCAAAACCTGGATTCAATCAAAGATGATTTGGAAGAAGAAAAAAAAATATTGTTTTTATCGTGAATAGTACCCCATGAATAGTAACTCGTGAATAGTAACTCGACATGAAAAGATAAAAATTTCACAAGAAAGTTCAGACCAATATTCCAGTGAAATAATATTAGATGAAGCGCTAAACTCAAGTAATATCTGATCATTTCAGGAATTATAGAAGCAATACTTACCGTAGTAAGTTTAGAGTTAAGAATCTGAAATGAAACAATATACGAACTGTAATTGGATTTTCACCCATCTGGCGGTAGTCCGCTCAGATAGATTACTTTCACAATTTAATAACAACTGAATACGAAGGGTTATTCACTCATCTGGCGGTAGTCCGCTCAAACCGATTATTTTCACAATTTAATAACAACTAAATACGAAGATTCACCCGTTTGGCGGTAGTCCGCTCAGACAAATTATTCCAACAGAATAATAAAGAATGGAATAACAACCCTTACGAGTATTGAAAGAAAATAACTCTCTTCATGAATACGAAAGAAATAATACCCTTAACCTTAAATTTTTGGAGACTGCACTAGTGTGATAGCAGAATACTCTTCTTCTTTTTCTCTTTTTCTCTTATTCTCTCTATACTTTCTCTCCCTATAGTTTTAGTGAATTGGTGAGAAATAATGAAGAAATGAGCTTCTATTTATAGGCTCGGCAGAATAAGGGTAAAATAGTCTTTTCGCCATAATTTATGACATCATTGCTTACATCATCGCTCCGATGACATCCTTGCTTACCTCATCGCTCTGATGACATCATTGTTTGCATCATCGCTCCGATAACATCATTGTTTGTATCATAAGAGTTCAAATTCAATTTGCACTCTTCCACCTCGTTTAACTTTTATACCATGAATTTACTATAATAATGTTACCATTCAAATTATAAAAATTATACAATTATATAATCACATCATACTACTATAATGTAATATTATAAAAAAAATATTTGAATGAATTATTTTATCGGACAAGATAAAACACCAACTTTCAACAAATGTCACATGTTAAAAATTCCTCCGTTTAAATCCACATTGAATAAATATTTCTTTATCATATATCAAAAATTAATTATTCACAAATAATATTAAAGAACTACAATATTGACAACTAGGTCGTTCCCAAGAAAGTGGGGGCCTTCCGATAAAGATTTCTCCTTATTGGCGCGCAATTAATCAACCCCTTTTCTAGACAGAACTTCCTTAGATATTGCCAATAATGCTATCTAATAATTTTATTCAAATAATACGAATTATTGATTTGATAATTTAAAATAATGTGCAATGACAATTATTGGATCAATAATATAAAATAGCAAAGTAACATTTATTGATATAAAATATCAACGTAGCAAATATTGAACCAATAAAATATTATGCAATTATTGAATCAATAATATAAAATATTGAACAGTAATTACTGTAACAATAATTGAGTAAGTGCCTTCCTACGTAAGAATCAATAATTCAAAATACTGTGCAATACTGTGTGCTACTGTGCAACACCACGTATTACTGTATTTTAATCACTAGGTATTTCAACAGTACTAACGGTAACAGTTTTGCCATTATTATATAAAAAGGTTATTTTTGTCGCTTTCTATATCCGACATTCATTCCGTTGTGGGGTCCACCAATGACTGCGCCGTCGTACGAATATTCTTCGACAAAAAGAATATTTCTCGACACAACGAATATTTTATAACCACTTGCTTACTTTGTAAACTTTGCACATTTCACCCATAACTTATCATATTTATCAAATCAACACCTTACTATTTCAAAATAATATATAAAGAAAATTAAATCTTATTCATAAAATTTAGGGTCTTACAACCTCCCCTCCTTATGAAATTTCGTCCTCAAAATTGACGTACGTACTTTGTATGTCGAAAAGGTGAGGATACCTCGTTTTCATTTCCGATTCTAACTCCCAGGTCATTCCCTAGATATCATGGTTCCTCCACAAAACTTTAACTTGAGGTATAACCTTTGAGCGTAGGACGTGTTCCTTCTTATCCAAGTTCTTAACAGGTACCTCCTCGTATGTTAAATCTTCGGCTATCTCGTCTAGTTCTAACTCAATAATGTGGTTTGGATCTTTCACATATTTACGAAGCACAGATATGTGAAAAACGTTATGAACACGAGACATGCTTGGAGGTAAGGCGAGTCTATAGGCCACATTTCCTACTCGGTCAAGGATTTCAAATGGACCAATGAATCGTGGGTTGAGCTTTCCTCTTTTTCCGAATCTCGTAACTCCTTTCCATGGAGCAACACGTAATAATACATGATCTCCGACATTAAACTCCACGTCCCTTCGATGAAGATCAGCATAACTCTTTTGTCGATCTTGTGCAGTTTGTATACGTAGCCGGATCATTTGAATCTTTTCCGTAGTCATACGTACTAACTCCGGTCCCAACAATGTTGCTTCACCCACCTCGTCCCAGCATACTGGAGAACGACATTTTCGTCCATACAACGCCTCGAATGGAGCCATGCCTATACTTGCCTGATAACTATTGTTGTAGGAGAATTCCACTAATGGTAGGTACTTATCCCAACTCCCTTTGAAATATAGAACACAGAGTCTCAATAGATCTTTAAGAGTTTGGATAATCCTTTCCGATTGCCCGTCCGTTTGTGGATGATATGCCGAACTAAATCGTAAATTCGTGCCCATAGCTTTCTGCAAGCTGACCCAAAATCGTGAAGTGAATCTTGGGTCACGGTCCGAAACTATGGATACTGGCATGCCATGCAATCTCACAATCTCATTCACGTACATACGAGCAAGACGTTCAAGGGAATAAGTCTCTCGTATCGGCAAGAAATGAGCAGACTTGGTTAATCTATCAACAATAACCCAAATCGCATCTATGCCTTGAGAAACCTTGGGAAGACCCGTAACGAAATCCATGGTAATGTGTTCCCACTTCCACTTTGGAATCTCAAGTGGTTGCAATGGACCCTTTGACACTTGATGCTCCGCCTTGACATGTTGACACGTTAAACACCTTGAGATAAACTCCGCGATCTCTCTCTTCATATTGCTCCACCAAAATGTATGTCGAAGATCACGATACATTTTGGTACTTCCAGGATGGATTGCAAACGGTGTGTTGTGTGCTTCCATCATGATTCTATACTTCAAATCAGAATCGTCAGGAACACAAAGTCTGGAGTTGACTCAAAGTATTCCTTCTTCATCATTCCTTGCTTCTGGAATAGCATCTTCTTGCACCTTTTTTCTCATATTCATCAGCTCCGGGTCTATAGCTTGAGCAGCTTTAACTTTATCAATCAAAGATGGTTCTACGCGTATACTTGACATCATCGCATGGGTCTCCGGAGTCTTGAACTCTATCTCCATCTTTTGTAAATCACACAAGATAGGCCTTGAAAGTATCGCATTCGTTCCCGCATATGATCTTCTACTCAACGCGTCAGCTACCACGTTCGCTTTTCCAGGATGGTATTGGATGGTATGGTCGTAATCTTTCAACAGCTCAAGCCAACGTCGTTGCCGTATGTTGAGTTCCTTCTGGGTGAAGAAATACTTGAGGCTCTTATGATCTGTATAGATCTCCACTTTCTCCCCATACGGGTAGTGTCTCCAGATCTTCAACGCGAAAACCACGGCTGCCAACTCTAAATCATGAGTAGGATAATTCCTCTCATATTCCTTGAGTTGTCGCGAGGCATAGGCTATGACTTTTCCATATTGCATGAGAACACATCCTAACCCTTTTCCCGAAGCATTGCTATAAAAGACAAATCCATCCGAACCAGATGGTATCGTCAGAATAGGTGCCGAAATAAGCCTCCTCTTGAGCTCTTGGAAGCTCTTCTCGCATTCCTCGTTCCATACGAATTTTGTATCTTTCCGAGTCAGCTGAGTTAATGGAGTAGCCATTCGAGAAAATCCTTCCACGAATCTCCGATAATAACCAGCTAAGCCCAGAAAGCTACGTACTTCGGTCACCGACTTCGGTTGCTCCCAACTTTGTATTGCTTCAATCTTCGTCGAGTCCACAGATACTCCACGTTTTGATACTACGTGCCCAAGGAATGCTACCTCCTCAAGCCATAACTTACATTTCTTCAACTTGGCATATAGCTTGTTTTCACGAAGCCTTTGAAGTACCAGCTTCAAGTGGTGCTCACGATCTTCACGGCTTTTGGAATAGATGAGGATGTCATCAATAAAGACAACCACGAACTGATCCAAATATTCCTTGAATACACGATTCATCATATCCATAAAAGCAACAGGAGCATTAGTCAATCCAAAAGACATGACTAAGATTCATAATGCCCGTATCGAGTTCTGAAAGCAGTCTTCGGAATATCCTCAGTTTTAATCTTCAGCTAATGATATCTAGAATGAAGATCTATCTTTCAAAAGAATTGTGCACCTTACAACTGGTCGAACAAGTCATCAATACGAGGTAACGGATACCTATTCCTGATGGTGACATAGTTCAACTCCCGATAGTCAATACAAAGTCGCATACTCCCGTCTTTCTTCTTTACGAATAAAACATGAGCACCCCAAGGAGATGTACTAGGACGTATAAAACCGATGTCTAACATTAACTCCTGTAGTTGGACCTTTAACTCCTGAAGTTCTATAGGACCCATTCGATATAGGGTTTTTGAAATGGGTTTTGTACCTGGTTCAAGGTCAATAAAGAATTCAACTTCACGTTCCGGGGGTAGACCGGGAAGTTCTTAGGGAAATACATCAGGAAACTCATTAACAACAGAAATATCATTTAAACCTGACGTATTCTGGTTTAGATCAGTGACATGGGCTAAGAAAGCTTGGCATCCATTTTTCAATAAACGAATAGCTTTATGACTTGAAATAACATTGATTGATTTTAGTGGTTTGGTTGTTTGAATTCACACAATAGGTTGGTTAGGAATATGAAAACTAACAACCTTACAAAAACAATCAATTTTATCTTAGGCTTTTTTGAATTTTTAGTTAATTAATTTACAGTGTTAGAAATTAATATACAAGACATTAACATCATTATATAATATGATGTTGTGTATATATATATATATATATATATATATATATATATATATATATATATATATATATATATATATTGTCATTAACATCATTATATAATATGATGTTGTGACTGGACGTAGCAACATATCCGGGATGTATGTTGTGAACCAGATAAATCTATGTGCATTTTGTGATTAAATTTTTAATGTCTTGCATATTAATTTTTAACACTGCAAATTAATTAACTAAAAATTCAAAAAGGCCTAAGATAAATTTTTTAAATAATAATAATCTATTCTATATATATATATATATATATATATATATATATATATATATGCCAAGCGAATATAAAATAGATTAATCATTTGATTAATTAATAAAAATATATTATATATAAAATAAATTATTTAAAAATAATTTATGGAAGGAAGTTAGAAAATTTAATTATAAAGCTTAAATGAGCTATTTAAATAATTAATGGAAATAATATTAATTATTTAAGTAATTGATTCGTTACGTTATGAGTATTTATTTTAATTATGAATTTAACTTCATATTTAGTGAAATAATTCTATACATGTTGTAAATGTATAATTATCTAATTTTGATTAATAATTGGACTACCTGTAATTATAATATACAAATTAATATGTATGTGGTGGAAATATATTATATAGAATGTAATGTATGCAATATATGTAATATATGCATTATGTATATATGTACTAAATATGTGTTGGGAATTAAACAATTAACCAAGCCATAAGTGCTGAGAATTATTAAAAGGCTTGTGCTTATGATAAGTTATTAGAGTTTAAGCGGAGGTGTCAAGCTATTAGCCTATTATCAAGACACTAAACACATATCAGATACATGGAAGAAAGGCTAAGAATCAAAAACAATTCTCAACTCTCTTCTCCATCTGTTCCATACGTCATCTCCCTCTCAAATTGTTTAGACCTTTATACTCCCATAATTACCAAAAATACAAGCATTCATCAAATTAGTGCTAAAAACTCCACCAAACTCTCAATGAATTGAAGTTAACATTTTAATTGGGGGGAAATTAGAAACTATTAACAGCAAGAAGAAGTTACATTCACTCATCATCAAGCCTAGGATTGCATTAAACAAGCTTTGATTGAAAGGTAAGTCATGTATTTGTTTTTGATAAATTCATGGAAGTTAAGTAAATAGTTTATTATTGCTATGTTTGGTTGTGGGAGGTTACATATTGGGGAATCAGATGGATTCCAAAGATATAAGGATGGAAATTGAATGGAGAATTGGATGTTAAATATGTTCAAATCCATGTAAAATCTAGCTAACAAGTAGCTAGGATCTTACATGTTTGACTTTTATGAAAGAGGAGGTATACTTTGTTCGTGTCTGAAAAAGTTATCCGGGTCAACTCTCGTCTTCACTTGAACCAATCTGTCAAAATTATTCTTGAAGTAACTTTTACCCCACTTGCTCGCTTTTGCATAGCTTGTACTACCTTGTAGATTGTTCACTCCCAAATCAAGATCATTATAATTCACATATGCAGTTCTCGGAGACTTGGTAGCATACGGAATCAAGTACTCGTACAAGCCTCTAATCCATTTCATACGCTTTGTTGTATCTCTATCCATAAGCACCCTCATGTACATCATGTACAATGTTCCCGCCCTATGTGGAAATGGAATTGCGGATTCTGAAATCTCATCCATTTTTCCACCGTATGCTGTCAGAATCATATTAGTTGTTCCTGGTTCTTCTTTGAGAAGTATTTCCCATATCCCATTTAGACCTTTTCTTGAAATTGGCTTATCCACAAAGCCTGATTTCGCCTTAAAAGGAATCTTAAATGAAGTTCTATTCAACAAAACATCAAGAGGCTCTTCGACAGAGAATAACGAAAAAAGTTGCACAGATTGAATATAACTAACTTCTGCACAATCTTTTTTCACTAAACCTAACTCGGGGAACCTTTTTTCCATCAATGGAAGTAGTTTATCCATTCGACCAAGGAACAAGCCAATGAATCTAAAATTTACTGTTTTATTATCTTCACGAGTACTTGAATCGTCGCTAAGTGTTGTTTTAACATCTTGATTGGCTGAATTTTTCCATATGCTTCGTATCACGATTCGCATTTCGAGATCTTTAGGTAGCTTAGGGGCTACAGTTTGCCACCGATGAACAATTTCAGTTGCATTTTGTTCCAAAGTTATGTACACTTGAAAAGCAGTGACAATTTTTGGAACAAGAACTAGTCTTATTTTCCAAGAAAGAATAACTCCAAAGCTAGAAGCGCCACCTCCTCTAATAGCCCAAAAGAGATCCTCACCCATTGATTTTCTATCCAGAATTCTTCCATTAACGTCCATCAATCGAGCATCAATAACATTATCAGCAGCAAGACCATACTTTCGTCTCAATGTGCCATATCCTCCACCACTTATAAGTCCACCAACACCAACAGTTGACCAAACACCAGCTGGAAACCCTAGTGTCTTACTTTTCTCATTGATTCTGTAATAAAGTTCACCTAGGGTTGCACCACCTTGGACCCATGCTGTTGCAGCTACAGGGTCTACATTGATTGATCGAAGATTAATCATATCGAGTAACACAAATGGGACGTGTGATACATAAGAAAGACCCTCGTAATCATGACCACCGCCTCGAATCCTCATTTGAATGCCATATTTCTTGGAACAATAAATAACCGTTTGGATTTGTGATTCATCCACGGGTTTTACAATGACTAGGGGTTTAGGGGTTTGAGGCGATGAAAATCGGAGGTTGTTTATGCTGAATTGCAAGACTGATGTGTATGAAGAATTGCTTGGGGTGTAAGTAACTTGCGATATTAAAGTTGAGTTATGAGAAAATCTTGTTAGGCATTGAACAAAATCTTCATGTGATTTATCTGCCCATGAAAAAGTTGATAAAAGAACAAAAAGGAAAGAAAGCTGAAAAAAAGCTGGAATCTTCATTCTTGCTGAGTTGCTATGTGAAATGATCATATGATGGTTGCTATTTATAGTGCATTTTAAGATAGAAGGAACCTGTCTGAGTTGAATATAGAAAGATACAATTAAGCAAGGAAACGGTCCAAATATTCACTGGACTCGCTCACCAAGAAAAACATTTAGGTTGACTTGGTTTTGATTGACTTTCTTGAGTGGGCTGGAAAGTCCTTATGCTTACGCCTTCCAAGTTGTTTCATTATCATTTCATAAACAAAAAAAACAATATACAAAAGAATCCCATCCATTGTCTTATCAATGTCCATAGGACTCATATTTTGAAATAATATTCATAGGATTTATATCTTAAAAGTTGATTTACTAGTCTTAGTTTTTTTATCTCGTCAACTGTCATATTTCGAGCATTGAATTCATATAATCTTTATACATTTATAAATAATTAACTTTACATAAGAGATATATAACATTTGACAAAAATAAATAGAGTGGGACAACAATTGAGACAATGGTTGGGATGAAATATTTGAATTATCTTCATATTCTTCATGTTATCAATAAATTACAGCAATTGCCTTAACAGAAAAAAAAAAATGAGCGGGGGGGGGGGGGGGGGGGGGGGGGTGTTGTCATTGTTTTACAAAAAAATTGCTAACAAATTATAGTAGAAGAATTATATCACCTGCAGAGGGTTTTAAAAAGATTGCCAACAAAGTAAAAGAATTATATCACCTGCTAGTAACAAGATTGTAAACGTTTCAAAATTAAGGCAGTGAAAAAAAAATTATCTCTTATACGTTTGGATTGTAGGAATCAAGATGAAAATGTAACGATTCATTTCCGTGGAATGAAAAAAGTTATGTTCGGTTGTTCTATTGGAATGGAATGAACCATTCTCATTTCTACCAAATTTTTGATTTTATCCCTTGGGGGAGTATGAAATGACTCATTTCAATCATAAATGCAATAAATCATTCTACTCATCATTCCATTCCATTCCATTCCCTTCTCTATTCAATTTCTTAATTGTGACATTATTATTACTGGATTATAATGATTTGAATTGATTTCCCAACTCATTCATTATAATTGATAACTTGACACCATAATTCCTATTAATGAGTTTACGTTGAACTGCATTTCTGTTGGTCTAAATGATGTACCGTGTCCAGGAATGAAAAGGTTGACATTATAAAATTAATACTCCCTCGGTTCCTCGGTTTCATATTAACTGTCTTTTTTAAAAAAAAAATTTATTCCAATTTATTTGTCGTTTATATCTTTCTAGGAAAATAAATTACTATATCACCCCTAACTTTTTTCATTGTCCCAAGAATTTTTCTCTCTTATATTAATAGTTTTCAATTTTTCATAAAAGGGTAGTGATGGAATTTCATACAAATTTTAATTCTTAAATAATAGTATTAAATGAGTTTCTTAATTCATGTGCATGAAGTTAGAAAGACAGTTAATATGGAACCGAGGGAGTAATTGTCTAATTTTTTATACATATTAATGATGGAGTGTGTCTAATAAAAGAAGTAGTTGACTATATAAAAAAAATGGTATTAACTTCCCACCATGTCACTTGAACTTTTTATTGTCTCGAATTGAAGGGATCAGACTTCTACCTATAATTCAATTCAAAATATCATGCCTCTCATGCAAGAAATGCATGTATATATAGATTATGGTGAGAATGAATCAAACATAATAATTATGTATAATATAAAAAAAATGGTACTCCCTCCGTCCCTTAATATAGGACGTTTTAGAGGTGGACACAAGAATTAAGATAATGATTGAAAAATATTAAATAGAATACTCAATTGTCTATAATACCCTTAAATCATCATTTGTCATAGTTATCTCATACTCTCTCTCACACATTTTTCCATAATTATCTCCTAAAAAAACTCTCATACCTCATTTACTCATTTATCTCTCTCTCCATCCATCCCATAAAAAACGTCCTATATTCAGGGACGGAGGGAGTATTAACTTCCCACCATGCCACTTGAATTTTTTATTGTCTCGAAATGAAGGGATCAGACTTCTACCTAAGGTCTTACAACTAATCCAATTCAAGTTATCATGCATCTCATTCAAGAAACATAATAATTATATATAATTAAAAAATAATCTCAATTTTAAAGACTGAAATGAAAACCATTTCCCAACTACTAGTTCAAAGCTGTATCAAGCTATTTCCACGCCTTGCTTTTATTGTATTGACTCAGTGGGGTGTTTGTTTTGGTCAATTAATTATTAAAAAAAAAATCACTTTTACATAAATTTTAAATATATTCCACTTTTATAAAATTTTGAACACCAATTAGTTTCCAAGTTAATTATGGGATAAAAAAGAATAACATAAAAGAAGCCAGTTTGTTGAATTTTGAATGCGTTTTCTAATAAAAAAAAATTTTAACCGAATTTTGAAAGAGTAGGAAAATGTGTTTGATTATTTAGTGTCTTATCGTTATAGACAACAATTTTGCAAACACTAATGGAAAATTGTATTTTTCATATTTTGGTAAGCAATTGGCTTATACTCTTTTAACATAAATAATTTTGAGATTTTTTATTAATTCATCCCTTGCGGAGCCCTCCACTTGGTGGAGTGTTTTTTGTTTTGTCAATCATAAAGTTATTTCCCATTCAATGTACCTCTTGACAAAGTATTACAAAGACTTTGAATGGAAGGGCAAGAATTATGAATTTAAGAATGGTTGACCAATCATTATTTTTACAGCTCCAAAAAATCATTATCGAATAGAGAGCAGATCCTCTGTTCTTAAATTTTTTGTTCCCTTGTGTTTTATCATTTAAATATTGACACTTGTCTTCTTTTTTTTTAATTTTAGAGTTAATTGGTGTTAAGTAAGAAGATATGTGTCAACATTTAAGTGGTGGGATACAAGGGGACAGAAAATTTAGAGACAGGGGATCTGCTCTCGATCGAATAATAGATGCCAAGTTATCTTCTTTCTTTCTTTTTCTTTTTTTTTTAAATTTAAATTTTAAATATTTAGAATTCGGCTTCATGAGGTTAAGCTTTGCTAAATTTTTAATTTTTATTTATGATGATCTTAAAACTAAATTCATTGAAGTTTTAGCAATAAATTGAGCAGAGTTTATTTTACTAGAAGTTCATTTAGGATATCATGGGATTTTGATTAAGTGTTTTTACTTCAGTTAGGTTAACAAACTCGATTACTTTTATATAAATTTTAAATAAATTTGACTTTTATAAAATTTTAAATAAATTACACTTTTATAAAATTTTAAAAATAAGTTTGGTAATCATTCCAACCACATACTTTTATCGTTCCAAGTCCCTAACTGACATATCACCCATAGCCTCTCCACGAAAATACTACGTACCTTTGATAAAGCACTTTTTGAATGGGAAAGAATTTGAGAGAAGGATGACTGACTGCTTCATAGCCCAAGTACTCCATATATTATACTCCCTCCCTCCCTTAATAAATATCTAAATTTGATTAATATAAAACTGATAATCTGTAACTTAACAGCGTATCAGTGAACAAAGACTTTGAATGCAAGGTCAAGAATTATTTTACGGATTACTAGGAGAAAAAGTTGTACAATTACAAAAAAATCCATATTTGTACAAGTATGGTTCACCAACCATTATTTTGACAGCTCCAACAACAAACTGTTCTTTAAGGATCACCCCCTCAAGGTTAATTTGTAGCTCCACTAACTTGCAAGTCCTTGACCTAAATAAGACTTTCATGAATGGATGCTGTGACGCCTCCAAATTCGGGTCCCTAGAACTTCGGACTTGGTACGTTACGGTATTTTATCTTCAAATATATTTAATAACTAATGCGGAAGATATAAATATAAATTATTTATACAATAAGCTTTTACAACATAATCCCAAGATCTACAACTTTTATCTTGATACATACCTTAATTACTTAAAGGTTTATATAATAATGAGTTACGTTGAACTGCATTTCTATTGGTCTAAATGATGTACCGTGTCCAGGAATGAAAAGGTTGACATTATAAAATTAATTAATAATTGTCTAATTTTTTATACATATTAATGATGGAGTGTGTCTAAAAAAAGAAGTAGTTGACTACATAAAAAAAATGGTATTAACTTCCCACCATGCCACTTGAACTTTTTATTGTCTCGAATTGAAGGGATCAGACTTCTAACTAAGGTCTTACAACTAATCCAATTCAAGTTATCATGCATCTCATGCAAGAAATGCTTGTATAGGTTATGGAGAGAAGGGAACAAACATAATAATTATATATAATTCAAAAATAATCTCAATTTTAAAGACTGAAATGAAAACCATTTCCCAACAACTAGTTCAAAGCTGTATCAAGCTATTTCTACGCCTTGCTTTTATTGTATTGACTCAGTGGGGTGTTTGTTTTGGTCAATTAATTATTAAAAAAAATCACTTTTACATAAATTTTAAATATATTCCACTTTTATAAAATTTTGAACACCAATTAGTTTCTGTTGGGCCGTAACCTTTTGGACTAGTCGGATCTTATGTATTTTGGGTTTTCTGGGTCATAGCCCATATTTACCCTTGGAGCATTGGGTTATTTTCTGAATGATTATTTGGCCTGGGACGGAGTTGGTAGTGGGTAATAGGTGTCAGCTTATAGACTAAAGATTATTCCTAATCTGTGGGATTAGCAGGCGGCTGATTGAGGTGATGGGCTCAGCCGTCTTAAGCCACCTTCATTAATGTGGAGTTAACATAATATTGACTTAGTGGAGAGCAGGGTATGAAAAAGCCTGCATGCAGCCAGCTGACGTATGCATCGGGAGAAAACATGCAAGTTGGTGAGATGATATATGGGTACGGGGCACTACACAAAGAAGGTAACAAAATATTTTTCCTCTCCAGAGACTAGAACACCAACCTCCATTGTTAATCTTTTTTCTGGCCTGTACTTATTTTCACACCGGAGCGGTCCCCGGTGGCTACTTGGCATTAACATTGGCGCTAGAAGGAGGGCTAGTGTTTCTGGATTTCAATCACAAACATTGAGTATCTTACATTGGAAGCTATGGTGAACACTAAGACGGTTACAGTCGAAGGACAGCCGACGACTGCTAGCTCTTCTTTGCAAAGAATTTCGGTGAAAGATAGGTTGGGTCATTCAGTAAGTATCCATGATGGACTTGGATCACAAGAAGCTCTGGGAGGGCCTCATGCTAGAAATCATGGTGATACCAAGAGGAAGTTATTTTCTACTGCCAGCAAAAGTCTTGACAAGGATCGGAAAAGGGTGGTAGGTACACTGCCTAGGACCCAACACCGAGAAGGTCAGGTAGACAAAATCTCTACCCTGGCAAAGATGGCGCAAGAGACCGGCACGGCTTTGAAAGCACTCCTACAGAAGAGGGAAGAGATTTCAAAACAGTTGGTTCTTGTAGCTGAGAAAGAAGATGAAGCATCCAGTTACACTCGACCGGAAAGACTGGGTAGATCATCAGGACGAAGAGCAAGGGCGGATGAATATTCTAGGCAGTCGAAAAGTGGGTTTTATAGTCATTACCCCGAAGGAAGACGAAGTGGGTCACGAGAATATTCTCCCGAGGTTTTGAAAAGGGTGCCCCGTATTGAATATTGCAGGAACAGTAGAAGGAATGGGCGACGAAGTCATTCGAGAAGTTATTCTCCAGAGAGTCCGAAGAGGGTACACCACACAGGGGGTTCTCGCTCCAGCCAAAGTAACAGACGAAGTCCTTCAAGATCGTCTAGTCCGGATAGAAAAAATCGAATTAAACATAAAAAGACGAACTCTCCAGTGAAAGAAGTCGCTTCGTCAACCGGGGGAGTAGAAGACTTGGCAAAGGAGATAAAAGAACTTCGAAAGCAGCTAACGGAGGTTCAGCAAGGGAAGCGGACTTCGGACAAAAAGGCGTCTCCCTTCTCATTGGAAATTCTCAAGGAGAAAGCAGATCCTAACAAGAAGCTGCCTCATATGGAGAGCTATGATGGTTCTGGGGATCCATACGACCACAGTCAAGCATTTGACAGGCTGATGGATTATTATGACTATTCGGATGCAGCTAAGTGTCAAACATTCGGATTGACGTTGAGAAAAGACGCGAGACAGTGGATGGGGACTCTGGTTTTGGATTCGATTGCGTCGTGGGAAGATTTATGTGACAAGTTCTATGCTCGCTTCGGGAGCAATAAGAGAAGGGGAAAGCCCACAGGATCGTTGGCTCAAGTAAGGCAGTACTCGAGCGAGACTCTGGGGCAGTACGTGAAGAGGTTCAGAGAAGCTGTGGGGCAGGTCTCAGATCTCAACGATCTTCAAGCAGTAGGGTTGTTTCAAAATGGTTTAGATCTGGTGAAATCAGAGAAACTGGTAAGGAAACTAATGTTCAAGCATCCGAAGAGCCTGGCCGAAGCGTTTAAGAAGGCTGAAGGCTTTATCGTGGTAGAAGAGGCGATGACCAGCTTGAAGCAGAGCTCTTCGAAAAAGGCAAAAGAAAAGGATAAGGAAAAATCAGGCAGTAATCAGAGAAAGAGCAGTGGCGGTGATGACCGATTTGAAGGAAATCAAAAAAGGTATAACAATAACTGGACACCCAGGAGAGATCGTCCGCCCGTGCCAACTCAGAAAGTGAATAAGGTGTATACGCAGCTTAACACAGATCGGGATACTATCTTGGAACAGATAAAGAACCAACCATACTTCGAATCGCCTAAAAATAATACCAGGGTCCGGAGATCCTGCTTTATACTGGAATTACCACCGGGCGGTCGAGCATGATACGAATTTCTGCTGGAATTTGAAGGAGTTCATTGAGAGAAAAGTTCAAAGTGGTACTCTAATACAGTATGTAGCAGGGCGAGAGCAACAAAGGGACCAGCCGAGGAATAGGGAGTTAGTGCAAGTCACCCAGCCGGTTCAACCAGTGCTGAACCAGGCGGCACGGCATGTCGTGGATGTGATATCTGAGGAAAACATGGGTAAGGTTGCAGGTAAGAAAAGACGAGGGTATCTAGACTCGGTGATGACTCTGGCAGACAAGCCTCTGAAGGCTGAAAGGGCATACCTGGGTTCTGTAATCTCTTTCACAGATGACGATTTCCCTTCGGAGCCTATCGAACCACACGAAGGAGCCTTGGTAATCACTGCACAAGTCAGTTCGGTGGATATGAAGAGGATGACGATCGACAATGGCTCTTCGGTAGATATTTTATATGCTCATGCTTATCACAGGATGTCTGTGGATGGTCAAAAGATGGAAATTGGGCAGGAGGCCCCTTTATATGGTTTCAGTAACGATCCAGTCAAAGTAGCAGGGACTATTGAACTGTCAGTTGTCTTCGGAACGGTTCCCCAACAGGTTCAAATCATGTGTAAAATTTACGTCGTACATGTAGATTCAACTTATAATGCCATTTTGGGGAGACCTACCTTAACAGCTTTGCAGGCAGTTACTTCAATTCCCCACTTCAAAATCAAGTTTCCTATGTCCCATGGAGTTGGCGAAGTCGCAGGAGATCTGGACTTGGCAAGGAGATGCTATCGAAATGCTCTGATCACTTCGGGAGTTGGAGTCAGCAAGTAGAAACATACTATGGCCATTAAAATGGAACCATTTATAGAGAGTGGAACAGAACCGTTAGTCATGCCAGTGGAGGAGACCGAAGAGATCGAATTGATTCCGGGAAAGAAAGAGAAAACTGTGAAAATCGGTTCGGGATTGCCAGAGCCTTTCCGAACAAATCTGATGGAATTGCTTCGGTGTTATGCCGATGTCTTTGCTTGGGTTCCTAGTGACATGCCAGGGGTGAGTCGGAAAGTGGCTGAGCATAGATTACAAGTGGATCCAGCTAAGAAGCCAGTTCGGCAGAAAAGAAGGATTTTTGCACCAGAAAGACAGAGAATAATTGACGAGGAGGTCACCAAGTTACTAGCTACAGATTTTCTCTTCGAGATTGACTACCCGGAATGGATGGCAAATGTGGTTCTGGTACAGAAGCATAATGGAAAATGGCGAGTTTGTATAGATTATACTGATCTAAATAAAGCGTGTCCGAAAGACTTCTATCCTCTACCTCATATTGACCAACTTATTAATGCAACTTCGGGGTATACCTTGCTTAGCTTCATGGATGCTTTTTTGGGATATCATCAAATTTCCATGTGCAAGGAGGATATACCGAAGACAGCTTTCATTACTCATCGGTCGGTGTACGCCTATAAGAAAATGGTGTTCGATTTGATTAATGCGGGAGCTACTTATCAGAGGATGATGAACCACGTCTTCACGAAGCAGCTAGGAAAGAATATGGAAGTTTATGTTGATGACATGATTGTGAAGAGTATGTCTGTTTGGGGGCACCTGGACGATCTAGAGGAGTGCTTTCAGACAGTTCGTCATTATGATTTGACCGACTAAATGCACTTTCGGGCTGGGCGCGGGCAAGTTTTTGGGATATTTGGTCAGCAAGAGAGGTATCGAAGCCAATCTAGAGAAAATCCAGGCTATCTTGGACATGAAATCCCTACAGTCATACAAGGATGTCCAGCGTTTAACTAGTAGAATAGCATCGTTGCGGAGGTTCATGTCTAAATTAGCAGAAAGGTGCTCGCCATTCTTTAACACATTGAAAGGGCCGAAGAATGCGAAGACGTTCCAATGGACTTCGGAGTGCGAAGAAGCTTTTCAAGGAATCAAGAGATACTTATCTTCGGCACCTCTGTTGGTGAAATCAGTTCCCACTGAACCTTTGTATTTGTATCTGGCTGCAAGTTCATTGGCAGTAGGAGCAGTTATGGTGCGAGAGGTTGGGGGTAAGCAGCACCCGGTTTACTATGTGAACCATGCCCTTAGGGATGCAGAAACAAGGTACCCAAACCTTGAGAAGTTCGCCTTTGCTTTGATCATTGCTAGTAGAAAGCTTCGACAGTATTTCCAAGGTCGGATAATAGTGGTATATACGGATCAGCAACTGAAGAAGGTGCTGACGAAGCCAGAGATTTCGGGGAGACTTGCTGCATGGACGATGGAATTATCTTTATTTTTCATAGAGTACTATCCACGGACAGCCATTAAAGGCCAAGCCTTGGCCGATTTCGTGGTAGAATGCTCGTTTTTCGAAGCTGATGGGAGCCTAGACAAAGTGGAGGGATCTACGGAAACGGTGGCTACACTTCAGCAGGCACACGATTATTAGACCTTATACGTCGATGGATCTTCTACTTCTGACCTTGCTGGTGCTGGGATCATTCTGACAAGTTCGGAGGGATTCAAAGTGCAGCAAGTCATCAGATTTGAATTCAGGGCAACGAATAATGAGGCTTAATATGAGGCGGTGCTAGCAGGGTTGCGTCTGGCCTAGAGTCTGGAGGTTCATAAGTTGATTATTTACAGTGATTCTCAACTGGTCATCAAATAAGTTTCGGGGGAGTATGAAGCTCGAGGCCTAAAATGGTCAAGTATCTTGCAGAGTTGAAAGATCGACTTCAGCACTTCGGCTCGTGCGAATTTCAAAGTGTTGGTCGAACTGATAATTCAAATGCTGATGCATTGTCAAAGCTGGCTACAACTGAATCCAGCGCTTTTGACGGGACAATTTACTTGGAAATCTTGAAACAGGCTAGCATCCAGCATAGGGAAGTAATGTGCGTAGAACGGTCTAATTGTTGGATGACCCCATACATAAACTATCTAGCAGAGGGCATACTACCTTTAGATCAAATGTTGGCTAAGAAGGTGAGATACAAAAGTGCAAACTTCATACTTATTGATGGAAATCTGTATCGAAGGGCTTATTCATCTCCATTGCCGAAGTGCTTGATTCCATCTGAAGCTGAATATACCCTTCGGGAGGTTCATGAAGGTATTTGTGGTGATCACATGGCCGCGAAGTCGTTAGTGTATAAAGTGCTTCGTCAAGGTTTTTATTGGCCAACAATTTTCAAAGAGGCTACCAATTATGTGAAGAAATACCCGAAATGCCAATTGAATAGTTCAATCCCACATCAGCCACCAGAAGAGCTATACTCGATTTTATCTCCTATACCTTTTGCTGTCTGGGGGGTAGATATACTGGGTCCACTCCCGAAAGCGAAAGGTCAAGTCAGTTTTGTTATAGTGGCAATTGATTATATGACTAAGTGGGTAGAGGCGAAGCCGCTTCGGCTGATAACGGAGCAAGAATGCTTGAAGTTTCTGAAGGAGTCAGTAGTATTCTGATTTGGCATTCCTATGGTGGTAATTTTAGATAAATGGACGCCAGTTCGTGGGATCAAAATTTGAGGCGTTTTTGAAGGAGTTAGGGATTCAGCATCGGAAGACTTCGGTTGCTCATCCACAATCTAATGGGCAAGTTGAGGTGACTAACAGAATACTCCTGAATGGGATCAAGAGAAGGCTGAATGACGCCAAAGGAAAATGGCCTAAAGAATTACTTAGTGTGCTATGGACTTACCGAACTACGCCGAGGACTACAACGGGAGACTCCCCATTTAGACTAGCATACGGTTCTGATGTTCTAGTTCCTGTGGAAATTGGGTCTACAAGTCTTCGGGTCAGTCAATTTAAAGAATTGTATAATGATGAGGGACTCAAAGCTAATTTAGATCTGCTCGAAGAAGTCCGAGAGGCAGCCTTGATAAAATTGGCTACATATCAACACCGTATGGCTAAATACTACAACAAAGGGGTAAAGCTTTGGAGATTCGAAGTTGGAGATTTTGTTCTTCGGGAGGTAAAGGCTTCTACACCTCAGAATATGGGTAAACTCATGCCAAATTGGGAGGGCCCTTATGAAGTCATTAGCGTACCGAAGCCCGGAACTTACCGGTTGCGAGCCTTAGATGGGTCTAAAATTAAGAATACTTGGCATGCTGGAAGGCTCCACAAATATTTTCAGTAGAGCTAGTGTCAAAATCCGGAAGTCTGTAACCACTACGATAATTATCAATAAAAGTGGCTTTTTTCTCCAATAATGGCTTTTCTTCCTGATAGTTATAAGGTTGGATCCCTTCGATTTTTTTGACAAGCGAAGAGGAATATATTTTGGGTTGAACCTATTCGACTCTCGGAGAGAATGAGGTTGCCAGCATGGTATAAGGTTGGATTCCTTCGTCTCCTCGTAGCGAAGCGAACTATTGATGGTCCAACCCGTTCGGCTCTCGGAGAGAACACGGTCACCAGTTATAAGGTTGGATCCCTTCGACTTTTTTGACAAGCGAAGAGGAATATTTTTTTGGGTTGAACCTGTTCTGCTCTCGGAGAGAACGAGGTTGCCATCTTGGTATAAGGTTGGATTCCTTCGTCTCCTCGTAGCGAAGCGAACTATTGATGGTCCAACCCGTTCGGTACTCGGAGAGAACGCGATCACCAGTTATAAGGTTGGATCCCTTCGACTTTTTTGACAAGCGAAGAGGAATATTTTTTTGGGTTGAACTTGTTTGGCTCTCGGAGAGAACGAGGTTGCCAGCTTGGTATAAGGTTGGATTCCTTCGTCTCCTCGTAGCGAAGCGAACTATTGTCGGTTGAACCCGTTCGGCTCCCAGAGAGAACGAGTTCACCAAGTTATAAGGTTGGATACCTTCGTCTCCTCGTAGCGAAGTAAAATATATTTGTGGATGAACAAGGTTGGATTCCTTCGGCCTTAGGATGGCGAAGTGAATATTTTTTGTTTAAAACACTTCGGTTCTTCGAGAAGAACGGGATTATCAAGTTGTTACAATGCTGGACGACATTACAAGTTCTTCGGAGCAAATATCCTTATTGAAAGTCCGGTGATTTATTCATTCTAACGATGGTGTACATTACCCTTCTAAAAGGAGTAAGTTTTACCTTACATTATTAATCTGTTTTATTTGAAGTGTTGAGTTTGATTTATATAACTCATATTGAAAGGGTAAATAAGGAACAAAACCTATTTCATTGGAAATAAACGAAAATTATAACATTAATTAAAAGTTTTCACGAGTACATAAAATTAAAATAAAAATAAGTTATTTTCACTACTATCCTTCATCTTCGGACTCAGAAGAATCAAGGATTAATGGGTTCAAAGAAACAGGAGCCAGTTTTGATTTACCCTTGCTTCGGGCCGCTTCGTAACCTTCCACATACATTTGAACTATTTCATTAGTTAAGGCAGGGGACTTCCGGTACTCATCCTGAATCTCCTTGCGAAGCTCTTCCGGTACTAATATTTTATTTTTAAATATTAAAAATAACTATTTTTAAAATAATTATTTTATTTTAAAATATTAAAATAATTATTATTTTAATAATAATAATTTATTTTAAATAATTAAATATTATTTTTTTTAAAATGTTAAATATAACTATTATTTTAAACTTATTTTAAAAATACTATTATATTTTAAAATATTAAAAATTTGGGTTGGGTCAAATTGGATCGGGTTAGGTTAAACTTGGTCAAAATGGGTCAGGTTTAGGTTAAAATGGGTTGAAGGAACAGAAACGCTATTAAAATATCACTTGAAGGACCTAACTGACAAAAATGGTATTTTAGAGACGACTTTGAAAGCGGGTGGCAACTTGGAGGGACAGAAGTGCCAATCAGCCAAATTTTAAATAAATTCCACTTTTATAAAATTTTAAAAAG
The DNA here is from genome assembly GCA_020205555.1 of Panax stipuleanatus. NCBI lineage: Eukaryota > Viridiplantae > Streptophyta > Magnoliopsida > Apiales > Araliaceae > Panax > Panax stipuleanatus. The sequence goes on along the minus strand of CM035119.1, from coordinate 118,346,359 downwards.
GCTGACTGGCACTTCTGTCCCTCTAAGTTGTCACTCACTTTCATCAAACAACTCCAAGGCATGTGTGCATAAAAGAGGGTGTGACGAACATTGAACATTCCCTTAGTGTAAACAACTCAAAGTCACATCGAATTTAAAGTGTCCGTATATTGAACCTCTACTTCTATATGATATGACCGGAACTGTCACACACACACACACCCAAAATCCTCCTACCACTGTAAGTATTCTTAATTGCTTTGCACTAATATGGCCATGCGCAATAATCTGTTTGATGAACCTCTAAGAGAGTAAACCACAACCCTTTATAAGAAGCGGCTCCACTTCAAGTTCATATAGGCAAAGAGTTTCACATGTGTTTTTGTTGCTAATAACACAACATCTTTGTTAAGAGTATAACTCAGCCTTGGTCGTGCAACAGACGTCACTATATATCTTAAACTACATATGGAACCACATCGATAGTAACACGGTCAGCAACTGTGACTTGTTTTTTCCATTGAACCTATAAACTAGGGGTAACCTAGGAATAGGTTGGGTTCCCATCACCCCTGACTCAATATGGTTTAAGTTCCATATCACAAGTAGTTAAACTTACTAAGTTCTGGTCAAAGTCTTAATAATAAGATAAGTCAAGTCGTCACTTAACTTCCTCGCAGACAAATATTATGATACATTCTTGTATCAATTTGTCTAACAAAAATTATGTCTATGACCAACATGTCAAGACTTACCATTAAAGGTAATCTCATATATATGCTTTATACAAAATAATTTCATTATCACACCATAATGAACTAAGCAATATAAGTGGCCACAATTTGATTTTTTAACAACAAATTTCGATTCCATTTGCTTTCTCCATCATATAAAGCAATAATATTACTTGATACTCCAAGTAAATTATACCATTCACAAAGAGTAATAATATATCCACCTACGTGTGGAAATATAAGAATATATTCACATACTTGTGAATATTTTCTTACTTAATCAAGATCACTATCTGCTATGAATTCAAGATTAATAATTTGTACTTAATACAAATTTTTTACTAACACAATATAGTGAAATAGGAGACTTCAGACTAGGCTACGAACATCAAGCATAGTCTGTAAGCGTAGAACAATGCCAACCAAACGATCATAGAGTGATCTGCACCACCATCAAGTGTCAGATGAAAAGGTCACTACGATCGTAGAATGACAACTCAGTAAGGTCACTACGATCGTAGAGTAACAACTCAGTCGATGCACCATTGTCAGACTACAAGATCAGTATGAACGTAGAGTGAAAACTCAGTGATCGTAAAGGAGTTTCCAACTCTACGACCCAACTCTACGAACTAACTCTACGAACCAACTCTACGAACTAACTCTACGATTGTAGAGTGAACTACAATCACCAAATCCGCGGGCTCAAACCTGCACAATAACACGTCACAAACGAAGCTTGACGGCTGGGGCCGCCGGGTGGTAGCTCCGGTGTGAGAATAAGTACAGGCTGGTCACAAGGTTAACAATGGAGGTAGTAGTGTATAGTGCTCAAGTGATTAGCACATGTTACCATTAGATCAAGCCTTGTATTTATAGTCATTCTCACCGCCTCTAGAGTACATGTCCCAGTCGAGTTAGGACTCCTAAACATGGCAGTTACCATTGTTTGGGTCCAACGCAATCTTCTTTAAAAGTACAAGTTGGTGGTCATCCAACCACTTGCCTTATAGGAATTAGTATGGAGATAGGATTAGGGTTAAGACCCTTAATCCTTTAAACTCCTTATTGCTCCGGGCTTCATCCGAGAAATAACCTTCGGTATGGGCCTTACAAAGTGGTTAGAACCCCTTCCCGAAGAGCTCGGTAGTCCGATCCCGATCATCATTATGTTGGTCTGGGCCCCGGTCTCGTGGGGCTAAGATGTCGTCTAGGTCTGGGTTCTGGCCCAAAGAGCTCAGATACCCGATCCCGAACCCTGCTACCCCAATCTTGGCTTCCCTCCATGGGGCCCGGTAAGATCCTCTCGGCCCAGGCCTTCGGTCAGTGATAATGGTCGGTGGATTATATCCGATCATTGCCCCCCAGTCTCTTATTATAATAAGCCTTTAATGGGATATTTAATGAGAGATTTGAAGAGATGTCTAGGTAATCCAACCGACCTAATTAATGCAGTACACGATACACAAGAAATGAACGGCCCAACGTCATTATTAGCCGCCTGTTGAGATTCGTGCAGCATTAGTATAAATACCTCCCCACCCCACGACAACCATTCTTTACGAACTCCCTTTTCTCTAAGCTCATTTCAAAGTATTTTTCGGCGAGCACGATTTTCGGCGAGAGGCTTTTTTTACTCCGATCAGTCCTTTTACCACCCAAATCACCTTACTTTCACCGACTTTTTGTTCTAATGGCTGATTCCGGCATCCTTCCAACTGCTTCCACCCCCGACTTGACCCCCACCATTGAGGTCACTCCCGATTTCGCAGAAATGGCCACCACCGTCACCATCGCCAGCACCGATTTGGTGCCGGTCGACTTACCGAAAGCTCCCACCGGAGACTCTGCTGATGGAACCGAGGCGCGGATCCGGTCCGTCTACCGTTCTGAGACGGAGTATTCTCACGTCAACACCATGTCTACTATTACTCTGTCTCAGATTTCTGATGCCCTAGCCCTCTTCCACATCCCCCAAGAGTATAAGCTTCGGGTACCCAGGGCCGAAGAGAGAATGTTCTGGCGCCCTGAGGGCAAATGGGTGGCCATCCCCACTTATGCCCTGAAGTACGGTATCCGCTTCCCTCTTCACTAGTTTATCGTGTCTTTTTTGTGCTTTGTGGGGATCGGGTTCGCACAACTTGTGCCAAACTCGTATATCCACTTGATAAGCTTTATAGCTATCTGCCAAGAACTAGGGATCGCCCCTGGTCTTGATTTTTTCTTTGTCTTATTCTCGGTCGGTAAATCCAAGGAGCTTGGTTTCCGTCAACTGAACCGCGTCTCCGGCCGAGCCACCTTTGCCAAGACTCCCTCAAGCAACAAGGGTTGGCACAATCAGTGGATCTTCGTCAAGGGGACCGACCTTCAACTTCTCCCGAACTGGGCCACCCCCGAAGATCTGATTGTGAAAGTGACCACCTTCCCCACCAACCGAAGGGAGGAATTCCGAGCCTTCTATCGGAAGGTGAAGGAGACCATGTGGAGCCTGGATACTCTGGCCGATGAGGCCTGGCTGTATAGGCACGGATGTGAGTATTCTATCCTGACTGCTTTTCCTTTCGAGCATTAGTTTCTGATTTGTTTTTCTAATTTTCTGGTGGATCTACTTGTTTCTGCAGTGACAATCTTCAAGCCGAAGGGCGCGGATGAGTCTCTTACCCCTCTCCCCGTACGGTCCGGCCCGATACTCTTACCCCTCGGGGATGATGCGGCCGAAGGGGAGACTATCCCAATTTCTGAGCTCTCAGCCGACTCTTCTCATGCCGAGCCGAAGAATGTCATGAAGATGACTGCCGCTGAAAAGGTGGCCCAGTTAAAGAAAGGCAAGAAGAGGGCTCTCCCGAAGGGTTCCTCTAAACCGTCTCTTCCGAAGCCGGCCGCCCCGAAGCTGACTCTTGTTCTTGGGGATCCTAAGGGGACCAAGGAGGAAACTCTAAGGCCTCGCCCCAAGCAGCCAAAGCTTGTAGATGAGCTCGACCTCCAGATGGTCGAGGTCGAGCCGGATGCTGCCCCGCAGAAGCCTGCGGTCCAACTTTCTGGTGAGGTCGGGCCCTTTGCCACTGTCGTTCCTTCTGCCAAAGACGGTCCTTCCGAACGGTCTCCGACCCAATCTTTTTGGCCGAGGAGTCCGTCGGAAGCTTTCCCTTTCGACCGCTTGGATTACTTCAAGCTTCCCGCCGATGATGCTCGATTCAAAGGGTATTCTGCCGAAGCCTTGATGGTGGCATATATCAAAGCCCAGAGTCAGGTATTCCCGAAAGCTTTAGCTTGTATTCTCTAAATATCTGTCTGGCCATTATTAACCTGTTTTATTTTCCTCAATGCAGGCTAACGCCATTCTGGCCCGAGCTATCCCCCCTGTCGTCAAGGCCACACGGAAGGAGGCTCAACTCCGCTCCGAGGTGGAAATGCTCGAGGCGGATGTTCGGGGGATATCGGCTGATTTGACCAAGGAGAAGGAAAATCATGTCGATACCCATAATAAGGTGACCTTCACCGAACGTCAAGCCAACGAACACCAGAGGCTCCATCACAATCTACAGAAGGAGTTCGTTGCTCTTGACGGCTATAACAAACAGCTCATCGAGGAGAGGGCTCTTCTGAAAGAGAAAGATCTGGATCAGCAGAACGCACTTCTGATCCTCCAGAGCCAAATTTCTGAAATGCACGCCCAACACTTGGTGCTGATGAGGGAAAATACTACTCTGGGGGCAGAATGTGCCGAGGCCAAGCAGCGAGGTGCGCAAGAGTATCAGGAATCGGCTGAGCTCCGCGATACCATCATGAGTCAATTCGCCGAAGGTTATGGAGCTCATAAGGAGCGGGCTCAGGCGAAGATGACGGCTGCTGGGCTCGATCCTGCTATCCTGGAATCCTCTGATGATGAGTCCAATGCCGGAGATGATGCTGATGGCGAAGGTCCTCATCCGTAGTTTAGGATTTCTCATGTAATTTTTTGTCTTTATATATTTTTTTTGTAACTTTGCCCGATCGGATCTGTGTGTAACTTTGTCCGATCAATTCAAGTTGTTTTGTAACTGTTCTGATCGGATCTGTTCATCAACCGTCCGATGGGTTTTGTAAACTTTTAGAATTTGAATGAAGATCAAAAAAAATTTGCGGAGAGAAATCTATTTTATTTTATTAACGTATAGAGCAGCTTACATAAGCAGAAGTAAATTACATGATTCTTACTGATAATATTTTCTAAGTCTTCCAGCATGCCATGTATTCTTTACCTCTGTAACATCTAATGCCCGAAGCCTATACGTCCCCGGCTTCGGTACTTCAGTTACTTCATAAGGTCCCTCCCAGTTCGGCATTAACTTGCCCGTGTTCTAGGGGGTTGACGCCTCTGCTTCCCGAAGAACTAGGTCCCCGACCCCAAACCTCCTTTGCTTCATATTCTGATTGTAGTGTCGGGCCGTTCTCTTTTGGTATATAGCTAGTCTTATCGATGCTGAATCCCGAACCTCATCCAACAGATCCAAATTTAATCGTAAACCATCATCATTGTATAATTCTTGGTACTGACTGATTCGAAGTGTTGGTGATCCGATCTTAACGGGTATCAGTGCATCGGTTCCATAGGCTAGTCTGAACGGTGAGTCCCCTGTTGTGGTCCTCGGGGTAGTCCGATACGCCCATAGGACACTAAGCAGCTCTTCGGGCCATCTTCCCTTTAATTCGTTCAACCTTCTTTTAATTCCTGTGAGCAGGATCCTGTTGGTGACTTCTACCTGTCCATTGGATTGGGGGTGGGCCACTGAAGTCTTTCTGTGTTGGATGTCTAACTCTTTTAGGAAAATTTCAAATTTGGACCCGACAAATTGTCTGCCATTATCCGAGACCAAGACCATTGGAATGCCGAACCGGTAAACAACATACTCCTTAAAGAACTTGAGGCATTCTTGTTCGGTAATCTTTTGTAATGGTTTGGCTTCCACCCACTTTGTCATGTAGTCGATTGCAACGATTAATAAAGTGACCTGCCCTTTGGCCTTCGGTAATGGTCCCAAGATATCAATCCCCCACATAGCAAATGGAATAGGGGATAAGACCGAATACAACTCCTCGGGAGGTCTATGTGGGATAGAACTATGTAACTGACACTTAGGATATTTTTTGACGTAGTCCTTTGCTTCCTGGAAGATGGTCGGCCAATAGTACCCCTGCCTCATAATTTTGTAAGCCAACAACTTCGCCCCCATGTGATCCCCACAGATTCCTTCATGTACTTCTCTCAGTGTATACTCAGCCTCCGAAGGCGTCAGACACTTCAGTAAAGGAGAGGTGAATGCCCTTCAGTACAGATCCCCATTAATAAGAACGAAGTTAGAGCTCCTGTGTTTGATTTTTCTAGCGTACATGCGATCCGAAGGCAGAATCCCCTCGGCCAAGTAGGTGATGTAAGGCGTAAGCCAACAGTCGAGCCGATCTAAGGTCAGTACGTCTGTCCTTTGAATACTAGGTTTGTCTAATACTTCCAAGTATACTGATCCGGTGAAAGAACTTGCTTCGGTTGTCGCTAGTTTGGCTAGGGAATCTGCTACTGTATTGTCTGTCCGATCGATCCCTAGACAGCTATACGACTCGAAGTATGAGAGTTCGTCCTTTACCTCCGCCAGGTATTTTGCCATTCGGGACCCTCGGGTCTTATACTCTCCCGATATCTGTTTAATCACCAGTTGGGAATCACTGTACACCACTATCTTTTTCACCTCCTGGCATCGGGCTAATCTAAGTCCGGCCAAAATGGCTTCGTACTCGGCCTCGTTGTTGTTGGCCTTGAATCGAAACCTAATGGCCTGTTGGACTCGGAACCCTTCGGGACTAGTCAAAAGGACTCCCGCTCCGCTGATGTCTGAGGTAGATGACCCATCCACGTAGAGAGTCCAGATAGTTTGTAGTGATCGAGCTTCGGTGACCGAAGCCACATCTGGTTCGCTGAAAGAACACTCCACGACAAAATCCGCTAAGGCTTGTCCCTTAATTGCCGTCCGGGGATGGTATTCTAAGGTGAATTGAGTTAGTTCCATTGCCCATGCGGCAAGCCTGCCCGAGACTTCAGGCCTGTATAGTACTTTTTTCAAAGGTTGATCTGTGTAGACTATCATCAGCCGACCCTGGAAATAGTATCGAAGTTTCCGGCTTGCAATGATCAGAGCGCAGGCGAACTTCTCCAGGTTAGGGTACCTGGTTTCTGCATCTCGAAGGACGTGGCTGACATAGTAGACCGAAAACTATTTTCCCGCTTTTTCCCTTACCAGTGCTGCCCCCACCGCCATCGAGCTTGCGGCGAGGTATAGATATAGTGGCTCCGAGGGGATCGGTTTCATCAGCAAAGGTGCCGAGGATAAGTATTGCCTGATCCCCTGGAAGGCAACTTTGCACTCGGAGGTCCACAGGAAACTCTTCCCATTTTTTGGCCCCTTTAGAGTGTCGAAGAATGGCAAACACCTTTCCGCTGATTTTGATACGAACCTTCGAAGAGCCGCTATCCGACCTGTCAGCCTCTGCACATCTTTGTACGACTTCGGGGATTTTATATCCAATATCGCTTGGATCTTCTCCGAGTTTGCCTCGATACCCCTTTTGCTAACCAGATAACCCAGGAACTTTCCTGACCCCAATCCGAAGGTACATTTTGTTGGGTTCAGGCGAAGCTTGTACTTCCGAACCGTGTCAAAGCAGTTTTCCAGGTCCATCAGATGATCTCGAACTGACACGCTTTTTACAATCATATCGTCTACATAGACCTCCATGCTTCGGCCTAACTGCTTTGTAAACACATAGTTCATCATTCGCTGATAAGTGGCCCCCGCGTTCAGCAGTCCAAAGGTCATCTTCCGATATGCATAAATGGCCCGATGCGTGATGAAGCTTGTCTTCGGGATGTCCTCCTTAGCCATTGAGATTTGATGATATCCTGAGAAAGCATCCATGAAGCTCAACATGTCGTACCCTGAAGTAGCATCAATCAATTGATCAATGTTGGGCAAAGGGTAGAAATCTTTCGGGCAAGCCTTGTTCAGGTTTGTGTAATCAATGCAGATTCTCCATTTCCCATTCTGTTTCTGAACCAGCACCACGTTTGCCAGCCACTCCGGATAGTCAATTTCGAAAATAAACCCTGCCTCCAGTAATTTAGCAACCTCTTCATCGATAATTTTCTGCCTCTCCGGGGCAAAAATTCTTCTTTTCTGTATGACCAGTCTTTTATTGGGATCCACTTCCAGTCGGTGTAGTGCTACTGATTTGTCCACCCCGGGCATATCACTGGGTACCCATGCAAAGATATCCGCGTACGCCCGAAGCAGACCGATCAACCCGGTCCGGAGCCAATCTTTATCACTTTTTCCTCGTTCCCCAGGATCAGTTGTATATCCTCTATTTCTTCTGCTGGTAATGCAAGTGGCTCTGCACTACCTTCTGTAAATGGCTCAATCTTAATAGCCATCGTCTGCTTCTGCTTGTTTACCCCGGTTCCTGAAGATATCAAAGTATTCCGATAACACCTACGAGCAATATCTAGGTCGCCTTTTACCTCTCTGATTCCGTTTGGTGTGGGGAACTTGATCTTGAAATGAGGTATGAAGGTGACTGCTTGCAAGGCTGCCAGGGTCGGTCTTCCCAATATGGCTTTGTAAGCCGAATCTACCTGAACAACGAAGAATCTGACCATAACCTCCAATTGTTGGGGAACTGTGCCAAACCTAACCGGCAATTCGATGGTGCCCGACACATGCACCGGGTCGCCACTGAACCCGTACAATGGTCCTTCTCCCCCCAGTTCCATCTTCTTTCCCCTTAGGTCCATCCTCTGATAGGCATGCATATAAAGTATGTCGACCGAGGATCCGTTGTCTACCATCATCCTCCTCATATCCACTGGTCCGACCTGAGCTGTTATCACCAATGCCCCATCATGTGACTCTATGGGATTCGAAGGGTAGTCTTCATCTGAAAAGGAAATAACTGCCCCCAGAAAAGCCCTTTCCTTTTTTACCGTGGACCCAGCGACCGATAAGACTGCGTCTAGATGTTCAGTTCTCTTCCGTCCTATCACGCGTCCTACCGAACCCCCGGAGATAACATCAATCACTCCCCGAGCGGGCTGGTTCTGATTCGGCTGTGTTTCTCGGGCCTGAGTCCTGTCTTCTTCTCTTGGTTGAGTTCTGGCGTTTTCCCTGCCGGCCACATACTGTACCAACGTCCCATTCTGAATGTTCTTCTTGATGAGATCCCCTAGATCCAGGCATTCTTCTGTCGTATGGCCCACATTCTGATGATAATTGCAGTACCTATTTTTGCTGCGCCTCCCAGGTTTCGGCCTCGTCCTGCAAGGCTCATAGAAGGTTTGTCCTTAATGTCTTCCAATATTCTAGCACGGTCGGTGTTGAGGGGAGTGAATACTTTGTTGACACTTCTGCCCGGGAAGGGCGGTCGGCCACTGCCCGATCCCCCACTGTTATAGTTTCTTTTCCCTTGGTTATCCGATCTCCCCTGATTATTGTCCGATCGTTGGTTGTTCGGCTTGTCTCTGTCCCTAGACTTGTCGTGTGTAGGTGGCTTGAAATTTCCCATGGCCTCTTCAATGGCAATGAACCCTTCGGCCCGATGAAAAGCTTCAGTCAAGTCCGAGGGTGGGTTGATCACCAGGTCTTTCATCAACTTCTTTGACCTCCCCATATCCAAACCCGTTGTGAAGAATCCCAAAGCCTGCGGTGAATTCAATTCTGCCACCGATCCCACAGCTTCCCGAAACCTTTTGACGTAGGTGCCAAGAGTCTCGTCCGAACGTTGTTTCACTTGCATGAGGGAAGCTGTGATCTTTCCCCTTCTCCTGTTACTTCCGAATCTATTGTGGAATTTTTCCCGAAGATCGTTCCAAGAGGTAACCGTTCCCGATGCCAAAGTTCCCATCCACTGTCTGGCACTCTTCTTCAAGGTGGTTGCAAACAAATAACACTTTGCTGCGTCCGAATGCCCATAATATGTCATCAACCTATCATATCCATCCGAATGGTCATACGGGTCTCCCATTCCGTCGTATGTCTCCATCGGGGCATTTTCTTCTTTGGGTCAGCAGTGACTTGATTAATCTCGGGCAAGAAGGGCGAACTGTGGCAGCTTGAGGGTGTTCCCACTTGATTTTTTAAGGCCAGAAGCTTCTCCAACTCCGCGACTCTTCGAGCGAGGGGGTCGATATCTTCCTTAAGAAAGGAAGGTCTGCACCTGTCCTCCTCATATTCAGGAGATCCGATTTTTGCCATTTGTCCCGATCGGCCCAGGCGTTCAGATCTTCGTTCGGGGGAATGACTCCTTGTTTGGCTTCTCCTTTCCCGAGAATGGCTTCTGTATCGGCTTCTGTTCCTTCCTGGCTCACGTTGTCGTGGAGATCTAGATCGGCTTCGATGTCTGCGCTTCTTCGAAGAAACCTCCTGTTCTCCAGCCACCTTAGCCATCTGCAACTCCAATTCTACTTGCTGGAGACGCAAGGCCAGCATGGCGTCCTTGTTCTGTTGTATCTTGGTCAACAGAATAAACTGACGCTGGTCCTTGCTGTTCTCCACCCGATCCTCCTCCCGCCGTTCATAGGCCTGAGACTGGTTGTCTCCCACGCGGGTGTGCTGAGGGATCGGAGTATGTTGACTGGGGACGAACAGTTGTCTTCGCGCCGACTGGACCTGCACCGAATTGCCTTCCTGATTGCTGGGTCCCAATCTATCTTTGACCGATGCCCTCACTAGGGTTGTCGGGTGGGTCTTGGCCTTTTCCTGGTTTAAGGATCCACCGTCCTTACTGGCCATGTCCTTTCTACCGAAAAAGTACAAACGTGATTGATTAGAGCACTAAAGGGCCCCTCCTTCTAGCGCCAATGTTAACACCGAGATTCGTCGGCGCGTCTAATCACCAAATTCGCGCGCTCAAACCTGCACAATAACACGTCACAAACGAAGCTTGACGGCTGGGGCCGCCGGGTGGTAGCTCCGGTGTGAGAATAAGTACAGGCTGGTCACAAGGTTAACAATGGAGGTAGTAGTGTATAGTGCTCAAGTGATTAGTACCTGTTACCATTAGGTCAAGCCTTGTATTTATAGTCATTCTCACCGCCTCTAGAGTGAACTACGCACATCGTAGAGTGCCAAAGTGCCAACTCTACGAACGTAGAGTGCTAACTCAACGAACGTAGTGTAACTCACGCACATCGTAGAGTGACTTGCGTCAAATGATCGTAAAGTGACCGTTTGGGTGAAAATTCACCTACTTGTGAATTTTATAATTTCATTCACTAATAACACAAGTGACAATTATATGATCATTTGAAACATTGAGAAATCTAACAAAAAACCAATTTAAATCACTACTATACTAAGTTTAGAACTGTAGATAATATCTGATCTCGTGCATTTGCATATCAAAAATAAGGCTCCCACTAGCGCATGTGTACTTCAGATTTACAATAAATATATCAGAATTAACTTACAGTGTACCACAACTATTAAAGAATTATTAAATTCTTCAATCAAACTTAGTTCAGTATATCCCCTCATTACAATTAAATTGGTTTAGTTGAAACCCTCACTATGTTTTCACGTGATAATAAGATAACATCTACTTTACAAGTCTTTCAACATAAAGACAAAAATAGATATTTCTTAAACTCGTTTACGTTAACAATACTATGTAAAATGATCAACATATCATTAATATACACAAAAACTATCACATTATAGTTTATATAATTATATTGTTAGTGTAAACATATAAATAATTCTATATTCGATAGAATCTCAAATTAAATATGCACATATTATCATCTAATATGTATCCACTTTAATATTTATAACTTAGTTTCAATCTCACTATTGAACATAATCACACTAAATATTTTGGATCATATTTAGGCTAATAAAATAGGTATTTTATTTACCAAATTATTATATTGATTTCCTTCACCAAACCAATATTGTTCTTTCTAGGTTCAGTTTATAACTTTGTAGAAGGGTTAAATGCTTTTTTGGTCACTGTACTATAGGTCAACTTACAAGTGAGTCACTAAATCGATTTTTCTTACAGTCAACTCACTGTACCTCACTTTACTAACAAAACGTTAGCAAATCCGTCAAGTCGGTTGACTTTAGACGGAAAGTACACGTCAACAGCTGATTTGTAAAAAAAAAGAAGCTTATGTGTCATGAATTATCCCACGTGGCATTGAGTGTGTGGATCTAAAAGAAAAAATTTATGGAGAAAATAAAAGAATTATTTTAAAGTAAAAACTAAATTTAAAAAGTTAACCAAAAAAAAAAGAAAATAAATCAAAAATATATTTAATTATTTTTGTAGTTAATACCAAATGATTTTTTATTTAATTCTTTACAAATAATAATATAAATTAGAAAAATTTGCCAAAAAATAAGAAAATAAATAAATAAAATATATTTAAATATTTTTGTAATGAATATCAAATGAATTTTTGTTTAATTATTTATAAATATAATAATATAAATTAGAAAAGTTAGCAAAAAAAACAAGAAAATAAATGAAAAATATATTCAATTATTTTGTAATTAATATCAAATGAATTTTTATTTAATTCTTTACAAATATAATAAAATAAATTAAAAAAGTTTGCCAAAAAATAAGAAAATAAATGACAAATATATTCAATTATTTTTGTAATTAATATCAAATAAATTTTTATTAAATTTTTTACGAATATAATAATTTAAATTAGAAAAGTTAGTCAAAAAATAAAAAAATAAATGAAAAATATATTCAATTATTTTGTAATTAATATCAAATAAATTTTTATTAAATTTTTTACAAATATAATAATATAAATTAGAAAAGTTAGCCAAAAAAATAAGAAAATAAATGAAAAATATATTCAATTATTTTGTAATTAATATCAAATGAATTTTTATTAAATTTTTTACAAATATAATAATGTAAATTAGAAAAGTTAGTCAAAAAATGAAAAAAATATTTTAAAGCATAATGAAAAAAATATATTTAATTTTTTTTGTAATTAATATCAAATGATTTTTTATTTAATCAAGTGACAAATAAATATAATTAAATAAATAATAAAACATAAAACTAAAAATATGCTAAATAAAATTAAGGAGAATATGAATAAAAATTTTTAAAATAAAATAAATTTAAAAAATTTAAGAAAAAAACATGGAAAAAATAATTTTTTTACTTATTTTTGTAATTAATAGAACATAATTTTTTAGATAAGACTTAAACATTATTTTAAATGCTTTTTTACATTTATTAAATGTCATACAAATTATTGGTGTTATTATTTTGTTACAGAAATGGCTTATTTCATTTTCAAACTTTCTCTCTCCTAAAATGAACATCAAAATGTCCCCGACTTTGTTTTTCATTTCTTTTCTCATTACCATATCTATTCCAGTAGCATTTGGACTTAATCGAGCTCAAATGAGCTTACAAAACCCTTAAATCTCTCCAAAAATTTGACCCATCAATTCAAAACCTCGAATTCAACTGACCCAGATGCTTCATTACCGATAACAAAATATCTGCCACACAAAACAGCCACCAACCCCCTGAACCGATAACAAAATGCATCTACCTAGAGTCATGGCTCCAGCTTAACTTTAAAAGAGTGCCAAGGACATTCAAGATAACAGAGAGATTTTCTGACAATTTGGTCCCAAGTGATTTATTCGACTCAACTCAATGCCGCCTCATATCCCAAACTAGTTGGGGTAAGATGAAAATGAGTTCATACGAAAGAATAAAAGAATAAAGACAAGGAGGAAAATAAAGGATAAAAAATAAGAACATAAATAAATAAAGCTCAAGATAATATATGATTAAACTAAGTTTTTCATTTCCATGAAGGTTAGTTACAACTCAAGAGTAATACATGTTTTACATGACAGGATTACCAAAAAATTAAGCTCCGGCCGCCTATAGCTTCTCGCCTTCATTTCATTCTTCACAATAGCATTCCTCCTCACATTCATCTCCACCAGAAGCAATCATCTATTCTTTGAGGGCCATTTTTATTCTTCGAAGAATTCTGATGCACCTTCCAATCAATCATCGGTATCCAAAAACCTAAATCAATTGTAGATCTGGGCCATCTCTTCATCTTTGCCTCTCTCTAGCGCTAGTCATAGATCTGAATCATCATCGTTAGAAGAATAAATATACATACCGATCCTTCTCATCCCAATTCGATTCACTATGGCATTTCAAAATTAGAATCACAGCTTCGACCTGCATACACATACAAATCGTTAGAAGATGATGAACAGTGGGAACTCAGATGAAGAAGATAAATTTATTTTGGTAACCCTAAGTTAAGCCCCTTTTGAGGTCTGATATTTAACGTGGCTGAAATAGGTTCGGTTGGATCGGGTGGGCATGGATATAATTATTTTTGATGGGTGGGCAATAGCTTAAGTGTGTAATGACTAGGATTTAGTAATTTATTTTTTTTCCACGTCACTTTTCCGTTCAAAATCTTAACCCCGCTAACAAAATTTTGATTTTTTGTTAGTAAAGTGAGATACAGTGAGTTGACTGTAAAAAAAAATCAGTTGAGTGACTCACTTGTAAGTTGACATATAGTACAATGACCAAATAAACATTTAACCCCTTTGTAGAACCTTAGATAATTAATTAAGTGAAATAAGGTCACACTTCAATATTATTCAAAAGTTTGTGTTTCAAACACTTACATTTCATAGGACTACACAATCAAATTGAATTTCGCAACAAGAAATCCATAAGCTTTACTATTTCTTACATAAAAAAATATATGCTACAAATAGTTCAAAGACCAAATTTAGTCCATAAATAAAAATCTTAAAGAATCACCCCCACACTTTGAAATCTCATTGAATAATTTTACTTCACAATATTATGCTCATTACTTAAAATAAATTTTAGATTAATTGACATTTTATGTGACAATATTCCTATAAATACTATTTCCACATGAGAATATTAAGGAACACTTCTCAAAAAAAAAAAAAAGTTCTTGTACATTTTATATATTAGTTATTCATATAAAGATTGCTTCAACATAATAATCTTTTAGAATACCCCCACATAAAAAAAACAAGCTCTTATTTTCTGAAATACATAAAATCTCAAATTCAAAAATTATTTAACATGAGAACTTAAAATTATACATGTACAGTTTAATTTCAAGTATACCAACACGTAACACTTGACTCTATGTAAATAATATAAAATTTATTATATACAAATTATAGCAGAACTCATCATATTGCACAACAAATTTATTTGCATATAAATCATAAAATATAAAAATTTATATTTACTTTCTAAGAAATTAATTTATCAAAAACAAATTTAATTTATGTAAAAAGTAAATAAAATTCACACACATGAATTAGTATATCCTCAAATATTTTCTTGTCCCAACTTGGATAGGAAATATCATAAATAATATATCTTTAACAATTACAAATATAAAATTCAACACAATCTCATAATAATATAAAATACTTGAACTTCACTATATTTATAAAAAGTCAAAAATAAAATGTCTATCTCAATTAGAATATACAAAATTTATATGATCACATTAAAAATTTACTACTTCTAGGACAAGAAGTACACATAAAATAAATTAATATATACCAATTATAATTATCCCAAAACACTACGAATAACATTTCTAAGTGTTTTCTCAACATCATAATCATATTGTATGCAAGATCTACTCAACCAAATCTACGTCTACAATATCTCTACTAACTATTAGTTGATAATTAATTTATTAGCTACAAACAAAGTAATTTATCTTAAACTTCATTCATACAAATACCAAGTAATATTACACACTTATAAAGATTACCTCAAACTTTATATGCATAATTTTGTTCAAGAACATAAATTTACTTTATTCTTAAAATAAATTAATTTACAACTAATTCGTTATACATAGAGAAAAGTAAATTTCTCAACTTTTACTACAACCACTAATAATAAATTAATTTCAATTAGTTTATAAGAATAATAATTATCTTAACACTAATGCATATACACATTTAGCAATATTATCTACTCATAAAATATTACTAGTTAATATATATGCATAAGTTAAAATTTGTTCCACCATGAGCAATTATCAAATTATCTCCAAATCAAATAAAACTAATCAAATTAATTTATTATATAAGGTCATAAGTAAAACAATACTCACACATGCAAATATCATCAACACATGATATAGTACACCACATATATACCATTCATGTATATATTGTGACTCCCCTAGAATAGGTCCAGTCAACCCAACCCATTCTGAGTTGTCAAACACATGGTACAGAATCCAAATACAAACTTTTATATTAAACGGTCGTGCAAAATCCGACCACACAACTGTGAGTGTCAATACAAATATGTAAAAAATATTAACATTCAAACTAAGTCCTCATTACAATTATTATCACACTATTTATTAGAAATAGTGAGAACTACTACTGCTCTAACTCGGACCATCACTCTGTCCCCCGACTAGTTCCCGCAACATTCTCATTTCCTGAAGAGAACAATAGATGAAAAGGGTGAGCTCAACTAGACCAGTAAAGGATATTATGACTAAGATAATGAAAAATAAATTATCGTTAGTCTTTAATAATTCAGATAAAATATTATTGACAACAAGTTTTAGATCAATATTCGCAGCGGAAATAATCATTCATTAGAAGAGTTAAGTAGAGAATGAAGTCTACTATCTTCTATGATTTAAAAGTTAATCATCAATATTTTATCCCTGTAACATCAATCAATATACACCTCGAATCAAATATTCATCTTTGCATTACGGCCAAAGATATTCATTTGTATCATTAGTGGTCATGTTCATCTCAACACCTGTCATCTTTGCACTACGACCAAAGATATTAATCAGGTAATCATTTATCTTTACTCTACAGGCCAAAAATATTCAGTTATATCACCATTTAGGACTGAGAATAATAACGAATCTAGTGAGATAAAGGACAAAGATTAAGGATTTGCATTTTAGTTTATCCAAGTTCAAAAATACTCCATAATAATACTTTGTGGAGCAAAATTTAAGAATAGAGCTCAAAATTTGGATACAATTAAAGATAGAAACCTTAACAAGCAACTTGGACATATAGAAAAAAATTTAATTTTTTCGTGAATAATGTCGTATACGTGAATAGTGCCGTATACGTGAATAGTAATCTTGACGAAAAAAGTAAGAATTTCATAATAAAATTCATGACAATATTTTGGTATAATGATATTGAAAAGAATAACATCACTTACGAAAGAAAATAACATCCCTTACCTCAAAAGAATAGTATTTCTGACTGGAATATCGGATATAAGGCTGAAGAAAACTTGCACTGAATAGTAACACTCAAAGTATCTAAATATTCACAAAAATACGCTCGATATTATAAAGAAAGAAAACTTCTGATTCTGGTGTGATTTTCGATTCTGACCTAAGCACCCTATTTATAGGAAAAGCTTAGGATGCCAAAGTAGACTTTTTAATAAAATAATATTTTTAAAAAAAAAAAAAAATTCTAGCTGCCTCGTGAAAAAAATTCAGTATTTTCCAAGAAATGACAAAAATGGGGCCCACCATTTTATTTAAAAAAATATTTATTTTTGAAATTTCAATAATTCATAATAAATAGCCCTTTTATCAGAAAAATACAAATGATATATCCTTTCCATAGGAAATTTAATTCTCTACAACTTTGTAGAAGAAAGTTTTTCCAAATTCCCAACCAAAAATGGCCGAACTCCACAAACGGATGATTTTTCACACCAAAATACTGATAAAAACACATCAGCACTAATTCCTTCTTTTACATCCACAAAATAAATATTTTCTTATCATATAAATCAATAATTAATTATTCACAAATAATATTACAGAACTACAATATTGACAACCAGGTCGTTCCAAATAAAGAGGGGGCCTTCCGATAAGGACTTTTCCTTATTGGCGCGCAATTAAATAACCCCTCCTAGACAGAACTTCCTTAGACATTGTCAATAATGCTATCTAATAATATTATTCAAATAATATGAATTATTGAGTTGATAATGTGAAATACTGTGCAGTGACAATTATTGAATCAATCATATAAAATAGCAACGTAGCAATTATTGATATAAAATATCAACGTAGCAATTATTGAACCAATAAAATATCATGCAAATATTAAATAAATAATATAAAATATTGAACAGTAATTACTGTAACAATAATTGAGTAAGTGTCTTCTTACGTAAGAATCAATAATTCGAAATACTGTGTAATACCGTGTGCTACTGTGCACAACGCGTATTATTGTATTTTTATCACCGGGTATTTCAACAGTTTAACCGTAACAGTTTTACCGTTATTTATAAAAAGGTTATTTCTGTCGCTTTCTATATCCGACAGTTATTCCGTTGTGGGGCCCACAAATAGCTGCGCCGTTGTACGAATATTCCCCTACCACAAGAATATTCCACGACCAAACGAATATTCCCCGACAACAAGAATATTTTATAACCACTTGCTTATTTTAAAATATTTGCACATTTCACCCATAACTTTTCACATTTATCAAATCAACACCTTACTATTTCGAAATAATATATATAAAAAATTAAATCTTTATTCATAAAAGTTGGGGTCTTACATATATTCTTCTAAAATGATAAACAAATATCATTTTCTAAAATAAAGAATAAATTCATGACACACCTTTTTGGATAAAATCTGAAAAGCACTGTAATCTTGTTTAGAAAAATTTCTAGCCATCAACGTTTGATGTTTTTCCATGATGACACTTCATCTTCTCCACATCATTTACAAACTTGTTAATTTCACTTTCATTTTTCTTCATTTTCTACCAATGGTTGTCAACAAAAATAATTAGTAAAATATCTCAAAATATAACTAATTATAATGACAATTTCATTGGTGAAATAGAAATAAGAAAAATATCACTTATATTTGAAAACCGTGTTGTCTTCCATCTCACCAAAATCATGACTCCAACAAATATGATAAAGACCTTAAGATTGTTAGGATTGTAGCTTCGTAGAGTCAAGATTGTTGTAGAAGACGTGACACGGGTGATCCCTGTCCTTAAGGTCTTTATCGCCCCCACCACGACCAGTTTGCTATGGGTTGCAGATAATATACCTCCAGGATATATGTCAAGCCTTAGTGAATAATCCGTGATAACAATTCACAGAAAATTCCAATTGAACACTACTTTGTATTTGTTGTTTATTTGTAAGAAGAATTAGAGAAGATAGAAGAGAGAAAATACATGTGTTAAAAGTTGGTCTCTTATATATAAACTTATATATCATATGCATATATCTCATCTTATGTGTGTGTGTGTATATATATATATATATATATATATATATATATATATATATATATATATATATATATATATATATCAACATATACATATAAACATATATACATGCATATATATTGTAAGTTACATATTATAACTATTAAATTATATTTAACTACACTTATTAGTACTAAATATGTAAGTTACATATTAGTAATAATTAGTAGTTAAATAGAATATGAATAGTTCTCACTATTTTTCTTTTGTTCCAAAATAAGATTAGACTACAACATTTGTACTAGTAGTCCTTTCGATTAAATGAGACTAAGAACAATAGTTTTATCAAACAACTTTGCACCTTATTAAATGTCTCACTATAGACACAAATCAAATGATTTATACACAAATCAAATGAAGTTCTCTCTTATTCTCCTCAATTAGAAAAACGAATTACACCTTTATATTTACTTCAATTATGTCTACTAATGGTTTTTATTGAAGTCCAAACTTGACAATAATTAAGTCTCCAAAATATAGAATATGGTGCAATTTCTATCAGTACAATTACAAAAAAATCCATATCTGTATAAGTACGGTACCGGTTCACCAATCATTATTTTGACAGCTCCAACGAGAAACTGTTCTTTAAGGATCACCCCCTCAGGGTTAATTCTCCACTAACTTGCAAGTCCTTGACCTAAATAGGACTTTCATGAATGGATGCCAAGCTTTTTTTTCCTTTTTTTTTTTTTGAAATATTTTGATTTTGGCTGCATGAAATATGTATAACCTTTCCTACGTTTTTATTTAAGTTGATCGACAAGTTAAATCCATTAAAAATTTAGCAAAATTGAGCAAAATATATTCTAGGCTTAAATACACTTTAAACCTTAGGTTTTTCATTTTTTACAAGTTAAATCTGAATGTTTCTTAAATATCTTTGAAAATTAAAGAAAATAGTAAGCATATGATTAATTAGTGTGCGATGAAATATAACGTTAAAGTCAATATAAATAATACTTAACCTTAAAAGACTTATTGTTTTGGTTGGTAGGAAATCTTAAATTTCTTTATAAATACAAAAAATTGTAAACATTTGAGTGCGTTGAAAAAGAAAAAAAAAGAAAAATCAAAGCCAATATATACAAACTATTATATACCATTAAATACCTTAATTGTCATTTCATTTTGAGTCATGACTTATTTCGTTAAGAAATGTTAAATCCGGAGCCCAAAAGATTTGATTAATAAAATTTAAAGATATTAAGGTTGAATTTATTAAAATTAAAATATTAGGGTTTAAATTATAAAAAGTGAAATACTTATACGTTTAAAGTGTATTAAAACCTCTTTTTTTTTTACTAAAAAGTTTGGTTTAGTGTTTTTACTTTTCAAGTAAAACTATTTCAAAACTACAATTTATCTCTAAATAATTGCACCTTCGCACAAAACAGATTATTTAAAAAATTTGAGGGAAAGTTTTATATTCTATTACCATGGTATTATATGAAACTAACACAATTATTATTTACTGCAAAAAAAAAGGAAAAAGAAAAAGAAAAAAAGAATTTCTTATTAGTTTTGTAAATAAAAAATGTCACTAATTTAGCAAAATGGTTTTAACCTTTTCTATTTTATGAAGCTGCAAAAATGAAAAAAATAAATATAAAAAAACTCATTGATCATGTCACCAGGAATACATATTCACTATTACCATTGCAGTGTAAATGTGTATCACGATAGTTATAGTGCAATGGGGGTAACCATGCACTATTACAAAACTTACGAGACATGTTTGGCCTTTCAAAATCAAAAACAAAACAAGAACATATGAGATAGTACGTACAATTTCCTCTAAATAAAACTGGAAAATCATCAGAGATTGGATTACTTGAAGTTTTTTTAAATTATGACACTACACCAAAAATGACCTCTAGTGAATGAAAAATCTTTCACAAAATGTAATATATCACTCACAATAGATTTATTGCGAAGAAATATTTTCTTCACACGAGTGCTCGCATAATACCTCCTCGCAATTGGCTATCCTTCGCTAAGTAGTGACTAAATGTTTTTTGTGAAAGATATATTGTGAGAAAATTTTTATTCACAAATTATATTTGGTAATAGAATATTGTTATTTAGTGAAAGATTGATTTTCTTCACAAGTAATATTTTAAGGACTATTTGAAATTTGTGAATAACTTTATTCCCTTACAAATAATATATTATGAAGAACAAATTTATTTAACGAGAGAAAATTTTCCTTCACTAATTATAAATAGAGAGTGTATATTCAAATTAGTGAAGGAAATAATCCTTCATTGATGACTAACTAATTAACTAAAAAACATTTTAGTGAAAAAAATAATCCTTCATTAATGTCCATTTTTCAAATAAAATCCTTCACAAATTATAAATTTATAAATAAAAAATTAATGGATAAATAATCAAAATTCATTGCAAATTATAATTAATTTTCAAATCAGTGATTTCATATTTATTGTTATTACTATTATTTTTATTAATTGTTGTAATAAATATTAAATTTAATATTTCAAATTAATATAAATGTCGTACTTGTTTCAAATTCAAACTAATGTATATTGAGCCAATAATTAAAACTAATACTCTATATATAAATAGACAATCCTCAAGTCACGACAAGTACATACTTTTTTATTGTATCTTGATCTCCCAAAGACCATAGTACTTACAATATTTAATAACTAACATAAAAAAATTGAAAGAATAATAACGAACTAGAAGGAATGAAGTGTACATCATGTATGTGAGGTCCACTTCATCATCATTTTCTTCAAGGAAATCAAGGTTGGGCTTGTAAACTTCATGCTGCAAAAAAACACCAAAATTCAAGAGCTGCAAATAAAACACCAAATAGTACAAGATTTAGATACACTGAAACATACCGCCTTGATGGATTTTCACTTGAAAGTGGAGAGCCTAAGAAGCTTGTCTCTCAAATAGTACAACCTAGCCCTCCTGACTTTCCTGTGCTTGACTACTTTAATCTCTTTGACATTGGGTGAATATCTGTAATAACATAAACACGAAACGCAAATTAGTTCCCTTCTTAATATGAAATTTTCCGAACAGGATGCATTATAATGAATTTAAAAGTCAAATATTCTCGTATGGAATAACACTTTTAAAGATACCCGCTCCTCAGAGCTAATTCCAACAACATCCATTGCCCTTCTTGTTGCGGCGTATTCTTTGGATTCATTCAGGCCATCCATCTCATAGCAATTTGATTGATTTAGATAATGAAATGTGTTTGGATTTCCCAATTTGTACCTTTAAAGATTCTGGTGGAATCCGCCCAATGAAACGATTTTCATGCAGATGGAGGTACTCTAAATAGATGCATACTATAGAGTTTGATCCAATCGGTATTAGTACCACCGTACCTAAAAATGAAAAGTAATGTGAAAAGTAACGGTTGCAATTAATGAAAATGAAAGACAAAATGACACAAATGTATAAGAAATTAAAAATAGAAAAGATTTACCTCAAGCATCCAGCCAACATATTTCACGTTGTTAACATGCTGGTTGATAACCAAATCACTCCATCTTGGCTAAAAAACATAACAAAGGAACCAGAGCATGAGTAGCAAGGCAATTGTAATACATAAAAAGGTAAATAACCTTCATAAATGAGCAGTAGTGGCTTACAGTTAGACCAGCTCAGACTTCATCTCGAAGTTTAGCGAACTTCCTTGTCTGTTTGTTCATCATTACCCAACAACTGCCCGCAACAAATCAAAAGATCCAGTCGTAGACAGTTAATCCATAAATAAGAAACTCGTTCATATCGATCAGCTAAAAAAATTGAACAAAAAAAAAAGTTGATACTTTTCCCGTCCTCGAGTAAATTAAACTTCTCTCATAATAAAGTAGATTCTCCAATCATTAAAAAGATGAATATTTCTTCTAGAGAAATTATATGCATATAATGTTCTGTTAACTTGCAGTATATAAAGATGAGACAAATAAAGTAGTCTTGCCGATAAAGCAACCATGGCTACACAGCATTGAGAGAGGCATAGATACTCCATTACAATAGCAAAAGGAAGCACTAAACCATTGGAAAGAATCAATTATAAAGTCATGACTTGTGAGAATATGGACTGGATGAAAGGGCTTAAACAACACAAGTTCCAACCTGGAAGCTCTAGTCAATATCTCGCCAGTATTGTAGTCACGAAGAAGCCAATCACGCCGCATACCATTCTTCCCAGATGAAGCTACCCAAGTATCTACTTGAACAACATCACCCTTGTAATATATTGAAATACACGCAAATAAAACAGACAAACAATCAGCTCCAACAGATAAATAACAATTGTCCAATTCCATAATATGGCATTGTACAGAACAAGTTTGTTCCTTATCAGCAGCTATATAATGCAATGCATACGATTAGAAGTAAACTAGTCGACATTAGATTCAGCATCCACAAACAAAGCAAAACTCCATGGATGTGACCATCTTTCTGCAGAAATAGATATTTGCATTTGAAAACTATTCCTAGATATCAGAACTATCAAAATAGCTTCGAGTTCACTAATTAGACTTTGGTTGAGCTTACTGTTTCCCCCATTGCAGTATTCATTCCATTTAATTTAACAAACAATGTTCAAGCGAAAAAAGGGAAAACTCACCCTCCTGTCATTCTTTGAATGAGATTGACGAAGGAATTAAGAAACGATGACAAAAAATTATTGCCGTAGCAATGGTTACCTGGGGCTTGCACGCAAACATTCAACACAAATAATGCTGACCCAAAATTTTATTGTTCAGACACGAAGAAGGGACAGAAAGTGAACAAAGAAGAGAAAGAAAAGGGGAAAGCAACAGTACTAGTTTTAGAAACAAGAGGGAGCAATATTGAAATACTTGTCCCCAACATGGCACTGACTTCAGAAGAATGCAGAACAGTATAAAAGATCTCAAAGCATACTTTTCCAGACTTCTAAGAGTGCATGTTCCTACAGATCTTCAGCAGGATAATGATTTTTGTGAGAGATCACTAAAAATGGTGAATATGCAAGTAGTAACAGAAATCATTGAAAATACCAGAAAATACGCTGCAAAAGCCAACGTATAAATTAGACGACTTATCTTATTTTATAATAATTCAAAGAAAGTATTAAACTTACGGTTGTAAAAAATGAGCCTCCACCAAAGTTTGTCTTTCCAGGTGGTTTTCCCCTAACTGTTGTGTCCTGGTGTTAAAATGAATTTATATATATAATTAAAAAATAAAAGACGAATAAATATTCTGTTATTGGCCAAACGAAAACGCAATTATCAAAAAAAGGCATGAACAAGAGATTCTTTACAGGTTGCACGATAAACATGCACAGGCAAGCAAATTACTGCATCAACCAAAAGTGCTTACCAACAAGTTACTTTCCTTGCCCCAATGTAGCTCATTTATCAATTATATTTGAAACTCAGTGAGAATTAACTCTTGTTCAGACATTTTACAAGACAAGTAACTACCACCTTTTTATTTTTTTTCCAATAAAACCTGTTAATCTACAATTTTTAAATGCAATTGAAGTTTCCTGATAGACAGCTGACATTGATTACAAAATTAAATAAAGAAAATAAGGATCAATATCACCCCCCCCCCAAAAAAAAAGAAAAATCTCATTAATAGAGTAATTACATATGTTTTCACTTAGATATTTTTTGTATAGAGTAAATTTATTTTTGTTTTCCTTTTCCTATATTCTCCTCTGCATTTTTCAAAGTTCCAAGCATAAGTTTGAAGGCACGTAGATAAAATGTTTGTACCAGTAAAAAAATAAATCCAATGCTAGCTAAAAATCTTTTAAGAGTATACAATATGTGGAGTGATCATTAAAATATGTTTGTTAAGTCACTATTTTGGCAAATCCATCTGTGGTTGTCCATAGGAGACATTTAAAAAAATCTAACCTTCCGCCACTATTTGTAGCAGATAACACTTTTTCTTTAAAAAATTTGGGTCATTCGTTTATCTTATGAACAGCCACATATGAATTTTACCAAATAGTGTCATAGTAAACATGTGTTATGGATAGAGATTAGAAGCTAAATGCCCAGAAGTGAAAATTTTACTCCCTTTATCCCACAAAAAGATTCTCATTTGAAAAAAGATAACAAAAATTAAGCATTAATACAATGATTAGAAACAGATAACAAAAATTTCAACAATGCGAATGACATTCCATTTATGCACACACAAATTGCTATCAAATTAAAAGCCATCAGAGACAAGAACAAACAAAAATCAGCAAACGAAATAAAACAGGAAAAGTTAAATAATAGTAGAAATTCATACCCAGAAACAACAAACTGGACCATACGATGAGTCCACCATATTATTGTATCTTCATATAATTTTCAACTTAATGTTCCAAAAGATTGCCAAAGGATGCCCATTAATGATATTCATGCCCATGCATCACAATTAAACAAAATTACAGGTCCAAAAATATTTTTCACAAACACCATGAGCAAACCTTGATCGTCCCCAACCTTTGGATTATGATACTTGCCTTTAAACACCCAAACTTTAAAATAGATGTTGTCAAAAATATGAATGTACACTCTTCTTATTTAAATCACACACATTTAACTTTAATATATTATTAAAGTTATTTACAATGTCATATTTTAAATATATTATATTAACTCATTTTAGACATTTATTAAAACCCATATAGCATTGTGTTCAAAACAGTCCCAAATAGAGCACAACAACTCAGCCGAAACAGCCATAGCAGGCGAACTGCTGCAGCAGCCAAACCATGCTCTCTGGCCGCCTTTTCCATTTTCTAGTTTGCAAACCACAAGTCCAATGGAAACCAAAATTTAGCATGTTATAAAGGGTATATCATAATATTTTTACAAAATATAATTTAGTGAATTCAGGCATTCTAAGTAGGTTTAACAGAAGCCAAAACAGCCCAGCCCAAACATTCGCAGCAGCGCAACATAACGCAGCACACGGCTGCTGCTCAACAAACAACATGCCCCATGATCAAATTGCCAATTTCGCTAATTTATAACCCACAATCCACTCATTCGTTTAAAGCAAAACTTTGGTATGCTATAAAGGACATGACAAAGTATTTTTAGAAAATATAACATTCTCCAAACAAGTAATCTAAATGGGTTTTATAAAGTGCCAAAAATACTCTGTCGAAACAGTTTTCAAACTAACATCAACATGTTGTTTTTCTTTAAAATACCTTCCCACTTAATTTAATCCATACAAACCATTTAATTATCTACATATAGCATACTTATAAACATTCTTAGCCTCAACTTTACTGAATTTCGATATCTAAGCAAAACAGTCCCTAATAAGACTTTTAACAAACATCCTATGTGCGATAAATTTCGGACTATATTTCATAGGAAGTTATATATACTCTAACCCATAATCTCCATCCTTATTACTCCACACAACAACAACTAGTCTCTTCACCATCTACAATTCCAAATAGTAATTCAATTACAGCCCAATTATAGTTATACAATCATAATAAACAATCAATTCTTATAAAACTCATAACTTACCTCTTTTGCTTGTTATATGATTTGAATTTCTTGGTACCACAACCCTCCTTTGATGTCAATTGATGCTATCTTCAGTCCATTATGCTTAACTTCTTACCAATATAGACGATTGCAGTAAAGCCCAAGAAAATTAAAACTCAAGAGAACCCGAATCTCTTAGAACTCCCTTTTTGGGGAAAAGGGTTTACAGAGCATCAAAGTTGTTTCTACTGAGTTCACATCACACTCCTCCTTTGAGTTATTGCTTCTAGTATGGTGAGATTTGTCACAAGGATTAAGGAACTCTTGAATTTCTAGCTTGGTAGAAAAAGGAATTGGGCAGAGTAGTTTTTTTTTTTTTAGAACGGAAGAGAAGTAGGAAATTGAGAGTGAGTAATGTTTATAAGGTTTCTTGACCAATTCTCTTATTCATCGTATTAGTGATTAGTGTCCTTACCATGCCTATTGACTCATCATAAGCTGACTTCCAATACATGTAATGTAAATACTACCCATACATGTATTATTAATAAAATATGATTTTGGTAAATTTTACTATCTCATTTTCTTTAAATAAAACGTTCCTACAATTTATTTACATATAATAAATATATAATATTAATATATTTATTATACACAAAAAAAATATATTGCATAGTTCATATTCACTTATACAATATAATATCACACAACATATAATTTAATAAGAATTTGTTGTTTAATATTTCTCAAAAATCTGGGTTATCACAACCGTGACCAATTTTATCTCTCGCAAAAAATATCTGAACAATAATATATAGTGAGTAACAATTCCTTCATTAATAGATATTTTTCCTCGTAAATTTTCATCATAAATTGGCGCCAAAAATCCTTCCATCACCAAAAATTTGCGAGAAAAAAAATATAAATTGTAAAGAATGTTTCTTTCGCTAATAACTATATTGTCACTATATTTTTTTCCTTCACTATTCCTTCGCTAGAAAATCATTCATGTGAAGGAATTCATTCATTCACAAAATTTTCTTCGCTACATCCCTAATTTCTTGTAGTGTGAGGAAATATCATCGTGAAGATTTGATAATCCAACTCCCATTACCCTTTTATATAAATTCACATGAAACTATTGCCTTTACAATGCCAAAAATAAAATTTCCTAAAAGAGTATCGATCGATGTGTATGCATATGTAAATTTAAAGAACATATAATATCTTATCAAGCTTTCTAGAGGCATATATGTTTAATCATATCTTCAACCGCACATACAACAAAACTGAGAACAAATGTTCCAATAGTTTGCAATGTTTTAGAGGTGTTTGTAAGTACCACCATAATTGCAGTACTACATCAATGAAACATTACGAATAGTAAAATAAAAGATATACATAAAACAATTAAAGAATTTGATTACAATGTTCTTTATGTAAAAGTCTACAAACAAATTAATAATAAATGAGTTTTTTTCTCTATCAAATAAATTGTAATAGTTGTGACCTAAAACTATGGACCATAAGAAGCAACTGGAGGAATACTCTGTTCATGCCTGAAGAAGTTAGTAGGATCAATTCGTGACTTCACTTGAACCAACCTGTCAAAATTATTCTTAAAATACTTTTTACCCCATTTGCTTGCTTGAGAATAGCTTGTTGGACCATTTTTATTGTTCACTCCCAAGTCAAGATCATTATAATTTACATATGCTGTTCTTGGAGACTTGGTGACATAAGGAGTCAAGTATTTGTATAAGCTTCTGATCCAATGCATAGCCTTTGTTGTGTCTTTATCAATAAGCACCCTCATGTATATCATGTACAATGTCCCCACTCTGTGAGGAAATGGAATAGCAGATTCTGAAATCTCATCCATCCTTCCTCCGTACGATGTCAAGATAAAATTCGTCGTTTCTGGCTCAAATTTGAGAAGCATTTCCCAAATACCCTCCAAGCCTTTTCTTGAAATTGGTTTATCCACAAAGTCGGATTTTGCTTTAAAAGGAATCTTAAATGAAGTTCTATTCAACAAAACATCAACAGATTCATCGGCTGAGGATAGAGAGAAAAGAAGCACCGATTGGATATAGCTAACTTCGTTACAATCTTCTCCCGCCAAACCTAACTCAGGGAATTTATCTTGCATCAACGAAAGTAGTGTATTTATTCCACCAAGGAACATTCCTACGAATCTCAGCTGTACTGTTTTGTCATCTTGATGTGTACTTGAATCGGAGGTAAGTGTGGTTATACTAGGTACACTAGGTGCACTTTTCCGTATACTATTTGCTACCACTCTGATTTCTAAATCCTTTGGAAGCTTAGGGGCAACAGATTGCCACTTGTGAACTATTTCTGTTGCATTTTGTTCCAAAGTTCTATCCACTTGAAAAACAGTTACTATTTTTGGGACAGGTACTAACTTTATCTTCCAAGAAAGAATAACTCCAAAGCTAGAAGCACCGCCTCCTCTAATAGCCCAAAAGAGATCTTCACCCATTGATTTTCTATTGAGAATTCTTCCATTAACGTCAATCAATTTTGCATCAATAACATTGTCAGCAGCAAGACCATACTTTCGTCTTAGTGTTCCATACCCTCCACCACTAATGAGTCCACTAATACCAACATTTGACCAAACACCGCCTGGAAACCCTAGGATTTTACTTTTCTTTGCGATTTCAAAGTAAAGTTCACCTAGGGTTGCACCGGACTGAACCCATGCGGTTGCAGCTATAGGGTCCACATTGATTGATCGAAGATTAATCATGTCAAGCACAACAAAAGGGTTTTTTGATACATAAGAAAGACCCTCAAAATCATGACCTCCTCCTCGAATCCGAATTTCCATGTCATGTTTCTTGGAACAATAAATAACAGATTGGATTTGGGATTTGTCGACGGGTTGAACAATGACTAGAGGCTTAGGCGAAACAGATGATGCAAATCGAAGATTGTTAATAGAGAACTGCAAGATGGATGTGTAGGATGAGTTGGTTGGGGTGTAAATGAATTTTGACATGGATTCGGGGTTTGCAGAAGCATGTTTAAGGCATTTAAGAAATTTTTCTTGAGAATACGCTGAGGTTGGCCATGAAAAAGTTGACAAGAGAACAAATGAAATGAGCAAACTAGTTGGAATCTTCATTTCTTGTTGATATCTGAAGTTTTAAGAAGGTTTTAGTTTTTTGTTTTTTGTTTGGGAAATAGATAACTGAGGTTTGGATATAAGAAGATGAGGAAAAACTACCATACTAAGGTTGCTATTTATACTACTTGGCCATTGTGAAGAGAAATGGTCTACTACGCGCAGGGCACCCGAGTCTACGTGGAATTGGTATATTGGCTAAAGATTTGAAACGACTTTTAATATCTAGTCAAATTTTCCAAGGACAAGTTGGTACTTTTATCAAGTTGGTGATCCATTTTGATAAAATTTGACGCCGATTAATGAAAAATAAGATTGGGTGGCACTGTGGCAGAGTGCTTATCACTCCCTCCTTTCCATTAATTATATAAGTTTTTTTAGAAGTTTTTATTTTCATAATATAAAATATTTTACATATATTTAGGAGAAAAAATTACTAGTTTCCTATTTTTTGCCTTTAAAAAAATAGCATAATTGAGAGAGAGAGAAAGAACAGTAATTAATTAGTGATCGGATAGGTAATGAAATTTCAAACCAATATTAATTACCTAACATTAGAATTTATGTGATTTTTCAAAATGTGTGGTCAATGGCGTAGTCAAAGAATTTTAGTCGGGGGGTCCGGCAGGTAGGCGTCGGCGCTTCGGCCAGCGGAGGCGACCGGCAGCAGCAGCAGTGACTCTCTTCTCTCCTCTCCTCTTCCGTTTCTATCAGACCCCCCAATATACAGACCTCCTCTGTTATTTACTTCGTTTTACAAATAGAAAAATATTAAAAATGTCAAACACGTCCATTACTCCTTTTAAAAAAAGTATAAAAATAATTATTTTTGTAGTGATGAGTATAAATTATCATCATATTTTAATATAGTATGGTTAATGTTAACCTAACAACTTATTCACTTGAGATAGATATAGAACAAAAATACATATTTAATATTGATAAATTTTATAAATAAAGTTCTTTTTGTGAAACGAAGTAATTATTATTTTTAAAAAACAAAAATACTCCTTTCGTTTCAAAAAAAATAAATTCTATCACTTAGTTTATTCATTTATATAATGTCATTATTAATGAATGAACACCTTATTATTTTAAAAAGTATACATATATAAAATAAAAAGTAGTTAGTGTTTGCAAAATTTATAAATGGGACTCTCTTTTTTTTCTCTTGCAAAATAGAAAGATTATATAATAAATTTTGTTAGACAACTTGCCTCCAAAAGTGTCAAAAAGATACAAAAAATCTAGGTAAATTAGTATTTCTTCCTTTTTAAATTAGAGATTCATTTCTTTGACCATTTTAAAATTGCAAACGGATAAAAATGTAATAATGTCATTATTTATATTATGTGTAGGCTACTTAATTATAAAGTTATATATATATATATATATATATATATATATTCTTAATTTCTTTTTCTTCTTTTTCCCCTTCCTTCTTCTTACCAACGCACGCATACTACATACTAATTTTTCCGGCGGCCGGAGGGCAGTGGACCCCCCTGGACCCCCCTGGACCCCCCCTCCCTCCGCCCCTGTGTGTGGTTATGTCATATGAAAATGACGGAGTGTATTTTTAGTTCAATTTAGTTTAGTTGTGTGTGTGTGTGTATGTATATATATATATATATATATATATATTAGGGTTCTTGTATTATTTATTTATTTATATTTCTTCAATTTCTAGAAATTTTTTTGACGAGTAAAATACAAAAATGACCAATGTACTCTTAGCATATTTGGATATTGTGCCCTTTTTTGTTGGTCAATATAAAATAAAACCTCTACTACATAAAAATTTGAATAACAAACTTTTATGTGACAATTGGACATTGACTATCCTACGTGGCAATGATGACATGTAAAGTAAGCCAAATTAAAACTAAAAAATTTGTTTTGGTCAAGATTTGAACTCAAATCCTCAACCTCATAATTTTAAACAATTATCCAACTGAGCTCCATGATGTAATTATGATTAAGATAACATAAAATTTATTTATACAAGTTTCTCTATTATAAATTGAGTACGTACAATTAGCATTTTTATTGCAATTAAAAAAGAAAAGGTTAATATTGGATATTTTAAGTAAACATTTACAACTTTATTTGACCAAAAATAACACTTCATTTCAATAATAATTAAGATGTTTTAATAAAGGTGCGTCAAATATAGTATTCTCCGACTTGATGAATAAAAAGTGTAAACTAAACTAGTAAATAAGTTAAAAATTGTATTATAATAAACTGCAACTTAATATACAAAATTTTGAAGTAGTTAAATTAAAACAAAGAATATGAGAATTTTTTATTTTCTATAGGACTCTAGCTATATATCACCTTTTGTGACACCCCCAAAATAGGTTCAATACTCAACCCATTCTGAGTCGCCAAATACATGGTACAGAATTCAAATATAATCTTTTATAACATACTGTCGGGTAAAATACGACCACACAAACTGTGAGATTCAATACAAATCGTATATAATACGAAATATAAACACTCAAATTCATTCTTTATTCATTACAATTATTGTCCCACTATTTTATAGAATAATGAGAACTTCTACAGATCTAACTCTGATCATCACACTGTTCCCCGACTATTCCCCGCGATATTCTCATTTCCTGAAAAGAACAATGGAAGAAAAGGGTGAGCTCAACTAGCCCAGTAAAGAATATTATGACTAAGATAATGGAAAATAAATTATCGTTAGTCTTCAACAAATCAGATAAAATATTATGGACAACGAGTTTTAGATCAACAACTGCAGCGGAAATAACAATTCATTAGAAGAGTTAAGTAGAGAATGAAGTCTACTATCTTCTATGATTTAAAAGTCCATCATCAATATGTTATCCTTGTAACATCAATCAATATACATCTCGAACCAAATATTCATCTTTACACTACGGGCCAAAGATATTCATTTGTATCACCAGTTGGTCATGTTCATCTCAACACCTGTCCATCTTTGCACTACGGGCCAAAGATATTTATCAGGTAATCATTCATCTTTGCACTACAGGCCAAAGATATTCAGTTATATCACCATTTAGGACTGAGGATAATGAAAAACAATATAAATAACGAATTCAGTGAGATATATGACAAAAATTAGGGATTCGTAATTTAGTTTATCCAAGTTCAATAATACTCCGTAATAATCAATTGTGGAGCAAAATTCAAGAATGAAGATCAAAACTTGGATCCAATTAAAGATAAAAAAAAATGTTTTTTTACCTGAATAGTAACTCGTGAATAGTAACTCGTCATGAAAAATTATAAATTTTCATAAAAAGTTCAGAAAATTGTTCTGGTGAAATGATACTAGATGAAGCGCAAAACTCAAGAATTTTTTAATCATTTCAGGAATTATAGAAGTAATACTTACCGTAGTAAGTTCTGATTTAGGAATATGAAATGAAATATTATTACTTCCATAATATGGAATATGAAAGAAAATAATATTCATTATGAATATTGAACGGAAATAACATCATTTACGAGAAAAATAACATCTTTTATCTTAACAGGAGAGTAGTTTTGACTGGAATATCGGATATTATGCTGACAAAAAATTGCACTGTTATCAACACTCAAAGTATCTAAATACTCACAAGAAATACGCTCGATATTATAGAGAGAAATTTTTTTGATTCTGGTGTGATTTTCATTTCTAACTAAGCACCTTATTTATAAGAATTGTGTGGCACACCAAGATTGGAAAAAAAATCCCACGGATGATTTTCAAGCCCCCAACTTTTGACAAAGCTTAGCACACCAAGGATGATTTCAACAAAGCCTCCACCAATTTGTCCCACATGTTTATATAATATATATATATATATATATATTAAAACATTTATTTTTGAAACTTCAATAATTCATAATAAATAGCCCTTTTATCAGAAAAATACGAACCTTATTCCATTCTATATGAAATTTAATTCTCTACAACTTTGTAGAAGAAAGTTTTTCCAAATTTCTAACGAAAAATGACTCAAATTTATATACTTATGATTTTTTCACACCTCCATTCCGACAAAATACATATACTGATAAAAACAACCATCAGTACTAATTCCTTCATTTATATCCACATTAAATAAATATTTCCTTATCATTTTTGTCAATAATTAATTAATCTCAAATAATGTTATAGAACTAAAAATATTGACAACCAGGTCATTCCCAAGAAAGAGGGGGCTTTCCGATAAGGATTTCTCCTCATTGGCGCACAATTATATAACCTAACCCCTTTCCTCGACAAAACTTTGTAGACATTGTCAATAATGATATCTAATAATATTATTCAAATAATATGAATTATTGATTTGATAATGTAAAATACTGTGCATTGGTTACTATAACAATTATTGAATCAATAATATAAAATATCGACGTAACAATTATTGAATCAATAAAATATTATGCAATTATCAATGTAGAAATTATTGAATCAATAAAATAAAATATTGAACAGTAATTACTGTAACAATTATTGAGTAAGTGACTTCTTACATAAGAATCAATAATTAGAATTACTGTGCAATACCGTGTGCTACTGTGCAACAACGCGTATTACTGTATTTTTTATCACCGGGTATTTTAACAGTTTAACGGTAACAGTTTTACCGTTATTTTTATAAAAATTACTTCTGTCGCTTTCTATATCCGACATTCATTCCGTTGTGGGGTCTACCAATGACTGCGCCGTCGTACGAATATTCTCCGACAAAAAGAATATTCCTCGACCAAACGAATATTCTCCGACAACAATGAATATTTTATAACCACTTGCTTATTTTGAAATATTTGTACATTCCACCCATAAGTCACCACATTTATCAAATTAACACCTTACTATTTCAAAATAATATATATATATATAAAGAAAATTAAATCTTTATTCATAAAATTTGGGGTTTTACAACCTCCCCTCCTTATGAAATTTCGTCCTAAAAATTGACGTACGTACCTGGTATGTCGAAAAGGTGAGGATACCTTGCTTTCATTTCCGATTCCAACTCCCAGGTCATTTCCTCAATATCATGGTTCCTCCACAAAACTTTAACTTGAGGTATAATTTTTGAGCGTAAGACATGTTCCTTCTTATCCAAGATCTTGACAGGTATCTTCTCGTATGTTAAATCTTCGGCTATCTCGTCTGGTTCTAACTTAATAATGTGGTTTGGGTCTTTCACATATTTACGTAGCACGGATATGTGAAAAACATTATGAACACGAGACATGCTTGGCGGTAAAGCGAGTCTATAGGCCACATTTTCTACTCAATCAAGAATCTCAAATAGACCAATAAATCGTAGATTGAGCTTTCCTCTCTTCCCGAATCTCGTAACTCCTTTCCATGAAGCAACACGTAACAATACATGATCTCCGACATTAAACTCCACGTCCCTTCGATGAAGATCCGCATAACTTTTTTGTCGATCTTGTGCGGTTTGTTTCCGTTGTCGGATCATTTGAATCTTTTCCGTAGTTATACGTACTAACTCCGGTCCCAACAATGTTGCTTCACTCACCTCATCCCAGCATACTGGAGAACGACACTTTCGTCCATACAACGCTTCGAATGGAGCCACGCTTATACTTGCCTGATAACTATTATTGTAGGAGAATTTCACCAATGGTAAGTCCTTATCCCAACTCCCTTTGAAGTCTAGAATACAGAGTCTCAATAGATCTTCAAGAGTTTGGATAGTCCTTTCTGATTGCACGTCGGTTTGAGAATGATAAGCCGAACTGAATCGTAAATCCGTGCCCATAGTTTTCTGCAAACTGACCCAAAATCATGAAGTGAATCTTGGGTCACGATCCAAAACTATGGATACTGGCATGCCATGCAACCTCACAATCTCATTCACGTACATACGAGCAAGACGTTCAAGGGAATAAGTCTCTTGTATAGGCAAGAAATGAGCAAACTTAATTAATCTATCGACAATAACCCAAATCGCATCTATGCCTTGAGAAACCTTGGGAAGACCCGTAACGAAATACATGGTAATGTGTTCCCACTTCCATTTTTGAATCTCAAGTGGTTGCAATGGACCCTTTGGCACTTGATGCTCCGCCTTGACAAGTTGACACGTTAAACACCTCGAGATAAACTCCGCGATCTCTCTCTTCATATTGCTCCACCAAAATGTATGTCGAAGATCACGATATATTTTGGTACTTCCAGGATGGATTGCAAACGGTGTGTTATGTGCCTCCATCATAATTCTATACTTTAAATCAGAATCGTTAGGAACACAAAGTCTAGAGTTGACTCGAAGTATTCTTTCTTCATCGATTCTTGCTTCTGGAATAACACCTTCTTGCACTTTTTTCTTCATCTTTATAAGCTCCGGGTCTGTAGCTTGAGCAGCTTTAACTTTATCAATCAAAGCTGGTTCTACGCGTATACTTGACATCATCATGTGGGTCCCCAGAGTCTTGAACTCTATCTCTATCCTTTGTAAGTCACACAAAATGGGCCTTTGTGTTGACAGCATTGCACTCATTCCCGCATATGATCTTCTACTTAACGCGTCTGCTACTACGTTCGCTTTTTCAGGATGGTATTGGATGGTATGGTCGTAATCTTTCAACAGCTCAAGCCAATGTCATTGTCGCATGTTGAGTTCCTTCTGGGTGAAGAAATATTTGAGGCTCTTATGATCCGTATAGATCTCCACTTTCTCCCCATACAGGTAGTGTCTCCAGATCTTCAACGCGAAAACGACAGCTGCCAACTCTAGATCATGAGTAGGATAATTCCTTTTATATTTTTTGAGTTATCGCGAGGCATAGGGTATGACTTTTCCATGTTGCATGAGAACACATCCTAACCCTTTGCCCTAAGCATCGCTGTAAATGACAAATTCATCCGAACCAGATGGTATCGTCAGAACAGGTGCCGAAATGAGTCTCCTCTTGAGCTCTTGAAAGCTCTTCTCGCATTCCTCGTTCTATACGAATTTTATATCTTTTCGAGTCAGCTGAGTTAATAGAGTAGCGATTCGAGAAAATTCTTCCACGAATCTCCGATAATAACCAGCTAAGCCCAAAAAGCTACGTATTTCGATCACCGACTTTGGTTGCTCCTAACTTTGTATTGCTTCAATCTTCGTCGGGTCTACAGATACTCCACGTTTTGATACTACGTGCCCAAGGAATGCTACCTCCTCAAGTCAGAACTCACATTTCTTCAACTTAGCATATAGTTTGTTATCACAAAGCTTTTGAAGTACCAGCTTCAGGTGGTGTTCATGATCTTCACGGCTTTTGGAATAGATGAGGATGTCATCAATAAAGATAACCACGAACTGATCCAAATATTCCTTGAATACACTGTTCATCATATCTATGAAAGCAGCAGGAGCATTAGTCAATCCAAAAGACATGACTAAGAATTCATAATGCCTGTACCGAGTTCTGAAGGCAATTTTCGGAATATCCTCAGTTTTAATCTTTAACTGATGATATCCAGAACGAAGATCGATCTTTGAAAAGAATTGTGCACTTTGCAACTGGTCGAACAGGTCATCAATGCGAGGTAGCGGATACCTATTCTTGATGGTGATATGGTTTAACTCTCGATAGTCAATACAAAGTCGCATACT
The DNA here is from genome assembly GCA_020205555.1 of Panax stipuleanatus. Lineage (NCBI taxonomy): Eukaryota > Viridiplantae > Streptophyta > Magnoliopsida > Apiales > Araliaceae > Panax > Panax stipuleanatus. Next base: position 118,308,916 of record CM035119.1, on the reverse strand, counting down.
CCCGTCTTTCTTCTTTACGAATAAAACAGGAACACCCCAAGGAGACGTACTAGGACGAATAAAATCGAAGTCTAACAACTCCTGTAGTTGGACCTTTAACTCTTGAAGTTCAATAGGAGCCATTCGATATGGGGTTTTAGAAATGGGTTTTGTACCAGGTTCAAGGTCAATAAAGAATTCAACTTCACGTTCTGCGGGTAGACCGGGAAGTTCTTCGAAAAATACATCAGAAAACTTATTAACAACAGAAATATCATTCAAACCTAACGTACTCTAGTTTAGATCAGTGACATGGGCTAAGAAAGCTTGACATCCGTTTTTCAATAAACGAATAGCTTTATGACTTGAAATGACATTGACTGCTTTTAGTGGTTTGGTGGTTTGAATTCGTACAACAGGTTGGTTAGGAATATGAAAACTAACAACCTTACTAAAATAATCAATTTTCACATGATAAGTGGTTAACCAGTCAATTCCTAAAATCACATCAAATGCAAGTATTTTCAAAGATATAAGATCAACAGGTAGGGTGAAGGTGCCAATTTGAATCAAGAAAGATTTGTAAACTGTAGATGTAACGAAGGTTTCTCCCAACGGAGTTTCAACAGATAAGTCAAAATCTAATTTATCAGGAGTCAAGTTCAAACGTTGAGCACAAGCAGGTGAAATAAAAGAATGGGTAGCACCGGTATCTAATAGGGTATAGACTTCGCAAGAGTTTATGATTAGTTTACCCGTAATAACCTCATTCGGGTTCCTCGCTTGTTGGGCAGTTACGACAAAAGCTCTTCCAAGAACCACTGACTTTGACTTGTCAGGGATAGCCTTTGGAGTCACCATCCTTGCTGGACTTGGTTTTGCTACAGGACACACTCGAGCTATGTGCCCTTCCTTTCTACAGTTATAACACAACTTGGATTGTTGTGCGCAGTTGGGACTGATGTGTCCCTCTTGCCCGCATTTATAGCATACGACCTGCAGTCGTTCCCCTTCCCTAGAAACAGTTGATGTTGGTGCTGCTGTCGATGTTTTCACGTTCTCATTGTTGTACCTTCTCTTCTTGAAATCTCTCCCCGACTCACTTTTTCTATTATCATGGCCACGATTACCTCCGGAGTGGTTACCGCTTCTGTCATGATACTTTCCTCCCTGTTGGTTGTCATTGTTCCGATGACTGCTTCCACCAGTACGACCTTGGTTGTTGTCCCTTGGTTGAACATAATCATTATCTCGTTCTAATAGTTAGGCCCTGTTCACCACATCTGAATATAAAGAAAGTTTGTGAAAAATGAGATACTGACGAATTTTGGGTTTCAAACCTCTTAAAAACATCCGCGTCATACGTTCCTCATTATCAACCAAATGAGATGTGAACCGGGATAACTCCGCGAACTTAGCCTCATACTGGGACACAGTCATGTTGTTCTGTTCCAGTTTAATAAACTCTACCTCCTTCATATGACAAATACTTTCTGAAAAGTACTTGTCATTGAACAGTTTCTGGAACTCCTCCCACGACATCTTGAGTGCGGCAGGCTGGGTACGCTTCACAGATTCCCACCAGTAATCTGCCTCTCCACGGAATATAAACGTGGCGAATGGAACCTTTTGCTCCTCCGTGCATCCCAAAACATCAAATATCTTGGTAATTTGCTTAACCCACGTTTCCGACTTGATTGGATCTGACTTTCCCAAAAACTCTGGTGGTCCCAACTCTTTGAACTGCTTGGCAGTGACAAGTCGCGAGTTGTTATTATTTCCACATGTATTATGAGCACGAGTCTCCCTCGTCTGATTTTGCATGAACTGCAAAAAGCTTCTAAACATTCCATCATTCATCGTCTGATCAGTGGTGTCGTTTCCAGAAGGAATATTGCCTTCTTGTTGCACGTTCTCCTGGTTGGTGATTAAAGGTGTCTCAACGGTCTTATTCACTCCATTGTTTAGATTTTTAGCTGCCATTCTCAAATACTGCCACAAAACAAGGGTTAATCAAATAAATTAACATATCACATATTAACCCTATGTTTCAAACGACCAATTAAATACCAAATAAGCTTAGGTAGGACACACACTAGCGAATGATTTACTCGTCTCACTACAAGAAGTTACACAAAAAATAACGCTAAAATTTGTCATATAAAATTCATTTTTCGTCACTAAAACAATTGGTGACGAGTGTTAATCGTCACAAAGACCGTCACCGTATAAGCGTGGTATTAGGTTTATTTGACAATATTTGATGTCATCACTAAATGTTTTAACTTATGGTGACGATCTACACCATTGTCACTATAATTAATTACTTGTAGTGACGTTAATAACGTCACTATTTGAATGATACTTTCGTCACTCTATATTATGTTTCGTCATCAAAACGTAGTACATTAAATGACGCCAAACTTTTTTTGTCATTAAATGATATTGTTTTAGTGACGAAAATATGTTACTCTATTTAAATCATCTAATTTTAATGACAACAATATTGTCATATTAATGATTATTCTTTCGTCATGTTATTGTGTTTATCGTCACCAAAAATAAGAAAATAAATGACGACAGAATAATTCGTCACCTAATAATATATTTAACATGACAATTATGTCATTGTCATTTCATATTTTAAATAATATTATAAAATAATTTATCACCAAAAAGTTACTTTCTGGAACACATTTTTCAATATTAGTGACAATTAAAGGTCGTCACTTAATGAATATATAATAGTGACGACATAACTTATCACCAAATAGTTCATATTAGTGACAAAATCAATTGTCATAACTAAATGAATATATATAATTACAATACTATTAATTCTAAAGAGATAAATATTATTCGTCATTAAATTTTAATTTTCATTGACCAAAAATTATTTGTCAATAAATGATTATAAAATGTGATGATGTGGTGGTCATATTAAGTTGTTTGACATTCAAAATATATTGTTACATTAACAATTTTCAATAAAAAAAATATCATACATTTAGTGACTTTTTAACTTGTCTAGATATCTGAGGACCGTAGGATCATCATAATAATCTCTAAGCTTGAACGTGATATTATTTGTCTCCCTAAATCTGGGAAAGACCACTTCCATCAACCATGTTTCCAACAGCTTACAAAGGCCAGGGAGGAGATCATTGTCCTTATAATCCTTAGAATTTTCTATTACAAAGGTACTATAGGGATCCCTGTAAGGTGAGTTCTCACTGTCGAAGCCCAACCATGAGCGACATTCGTCAACCTCTCCCACAAGGAGTGAGCAAAGACCCCTCTCCAATGCAAAGTCGATCTCGCGATTTTGTTTATCAGTATAAACAGAAAGAGAATTCCCTAGAGCTGTTACCTTTGTCTGCTGAAGTTGCTGAAACAGGTTATCAGCATCTTTAATGAGATGAGGCTTTTTACCTACGAAGGCTTGAGCAACAAGTGCAAGTGCAACTCCATAAACTTCAAAGCAAGTGCAAGTGCAACTCCATAAACTTCAAAGCTTTCCGTCGGTATATTACATGGTGTGGTAACAAAGAGATCAACCTTAAAATGGAAATACAAAAAGAGCCTTATAAAGGGGATAAGGAAAAAGCAAATTGATAAATAAAAAATGAAAATCAGTACAATTTGCAGCAAACATGAAAAAATGAAAGTTCTTTTGACATGATGATCCAATGGTCACCTGCTCCACTGCTGTCATATATAAGAAGGCTTCGTTCATGAAATCTTCACGGGTAAATCCCCCAGCAATAGCAACTGCACCATCTCCTCCAACAGCCCACAATATGTTGCGAACACCTTGAAGACCCTCTGCCCTTTTTGTCCAGACCTCATCACCAAGAGGCAAAGCTAGAAGCTCCAAAACATACCGTGGGTTGATCTCTTCCAGTGTCTCGTCAATCTGTGCTTGTAAATCTGGTGCAAGACTACTTGCACCTTCCTCCTGCATAAGGATAGACTTATATTTCAATCTAATATCATCAAATAGCATCATCAACCATGATAAACTTACTATTAAAAAACAAGAATCAGTTAAAAGCTTTTATCTATTATAGTGCTCTAGTTTGGTAGACCAGAAAGCTACACGCCATTCCAAGCTTATATTAGAATTGAATCCCTGAATCAGTTTACTACTCCCATCAAGTAATGTCACCTGGACCCCCAAATAAATTTCATCAAAATTGAAACCAAAACTTTTAAAAAGATAAGCATACAGCAAAATCATGTTGCCAAAAGGTTTACCATTTCCAGCCATAATTTTTATTGGTCATAATTTTATCCATGCTACAGAAGTAACAATAGGCATATGCAAGCGTCAAACAAATCAAGATGCAACCCATAGTGCGCAAGCGTTTGACATCATACTAATGAAACAGTTGACTGTCACAGTAAAGTAGGTCAGCACATGTAAATACATCACTACCAAGAGTTAGTATATAAAACTGTTGATTACTACTTTCCATTGTGGCCAAAATTGAATAATTGATGCTATTCAAAACACAACAATGTAATTGATCACAATAATTTTCGAAAGTGGTGACTCAGGATACTTTGTTATGATATTTCAAACAATTGATTCTATCAACAATTTTTTTTTTGCTAGGTTTGACGTTGTTCACTCATTAGTAAAAATACCATTGTTGGCTACATTTCTGTTATTAAGAAACTAACCTGCAACAATTTCAATGCTCTTTCAAGCACTTCACAACCTCTAATGTAATCTGGGGGTGATAGGGCCATAGCATCCCTGGACAGGTCGACATAAGCAAGCGACATTGCCAAGACTACATCTTGCTTGAATGACTTGGGCAGCCTCTCTCTCAACAAAGTCTCACCAATTTGCAGAACCACCTCGTCTCTCCTGCTTCTTGCAACACACATAATGCTCCAGGAACCTACAAAACACATTAAAAATTAAACCTTAAATTCCAGCATCACCATATCAATCCTGATGAGGACATGGCATGCGTGGACTCAAACAAGACTAAAGGGACGTGGGGATCAAGCAAGGCTAGAACTAAGAGGTTCAAACAAGACCTCACTGGATTGATCCAAGATGTTTGGGCTGAAACTAATGCAAGAAAACCCAAAGAGAAGACCAATGAACATGAGACACAAGTTTGTGTCAATTTAATACAAGCCCAATAAGTGGCATATTATACTACATTCCAATTTAGCAATGGAAAAGGAACCACGCAGATACAAGGATTTTTAGTCTTTATAATTCTAATGTAATTAGGATTTTATTTAGTTAGAATTTCAATTCCAATTTTAAATTGGATTGTTATTTCTTTTATTATTAGAATTATAATAAGTTGTTACTATTCCTATAAAGATTAGGATAATTTGTTACTATTGCTATTAGGATTAGAATTTTTGCAACTAGTATAAATAAGGGTTACTTCTATTGTATTAGACATTATTCATTATTCAATATATTTGTGAGGTTATTCTCTACTTTTGGTTCTTTGAAGAATTCCTAAGTTATTTTCTTAGTTTTCTTTGAGATTCAACTTTGACTTATCATACAACAATACATAGTTGTGTGTGGCGTCTTCTACCGCATCAATCGTCGATTGTACTGAGATTACCGCTTCAATATAAGCGAGGGGTCAAGGTGTCGTTGGTGTCCATTCAACGCAGATTTTCCAACGCGAGCAATTGTACCAAGATTACCGTCTACATATAGGCGAGGGGTTAAGGTGTTGCAAGCAATTCACCCAACAACTTTGCTAGAAACGATCGGGGCGACGACCACCTCACGCAAGCGTGCCGTGGAGTCTATCAAATCCTCAATCTATATTTGGTTGCTGAAATACACACTAGAAGTCAATCATATTAAAGAAAATGTGCAAACCTTTTGAGAAGGTTAAAAAAAACTCATCAAATTTCAACCTCAATTCACCAGATTTTCATAAAATTTCTCAACGTCTATGTTTTGTTACTAGGAAAGAATGCAAGAAAGTGAGCTCAAATAAAAGAAAATACTTAAATTTCAAATCAAATTTCCCAACACTGCCATAACAAACTAAATCCTCTGTTTGTCCGCAGAGATGTAAGCCAGAAAACCAAAGGGACTTTACTTAAATTTAGAAAATGTAAATAACAGAATTACATTATCGAAGGGGACTTGAGTGAGAATAGTGTCGAATTCATCTTCAGCAAGGCCTTGATTGTACTCTCTTCTAGACCTAGGGTTAGCTAGGGTCTCACAAGCAGCTTGAAAAATCTGTCTTCGGCTAATCAACGCTTCTTCACTATACCCATATTGGGGCTGTTTTGAAACCCTAGCTTCGTATACCCTTCTGATTCCGTCACCGAGGAAGTGCGTTTCTGCACCCAGTAATTGGGATCACAACTTTGGTAAAAATGGGGAGAGGGTTTCAGTTTGCCGCCTATGGAGAAGATGGGGAGAGGGTTTCAGTTCGCCGCCGATGGAGAAAATGGGGAAGTTTAATCGTACATTGAGCGATTTTGTGTGAGTTGATTAATTAGATTAGATTTTTGTTTGTTTAATTTTCTTTTAATTTAATTTAATTTAATTACCTAATATTTTGGTTTAATTTTCTTTTGATATATTCTTTGTTCTACAAAAAGAGTAGCATTTAATTGTTTTTTAGTAGATTTGTGAAATATGAATTAATTGATCCACTAGTAACTAAGTACAAAATTGTTATTCAAAATAGTAAAATAAATTAAAATTTTAAATCCTTTTTTAGATTAAGCTTCAAATTAAGTGTTTTTTCTTTTATTATTTTAATTTTAACAGTTTAATTCACTGATTATTTAATGACAAGCCTTGTAGGGAGTTGTTTTTAAGTTTTTAATTACTATATTTATTTAATTCGCTATTTTTTCAAATGTGTTAGTGTCAAAATTCATTTTCGTTTTGTGCCTAAGAGGATAAGATAATTCGTATTTACGAACTAATAAATTCGTATTTTGAATCATATCGGCATTGACATAATATCAATTTCTTCTAATTAAGAGGGTTCTCTAAATAATACCATATTTGATATATAGTTTTTAATAAAAAGATTTAGTTGATTGCATTTACTGTAATATCGATAAGCCAAAATGTATTTTCAAAATGTTATTAATTAAATTTGAAATCTATAACTCCAAGGTAGCTAGATGTATATACAGAGAAGGAGTAAAATTACTTCAAATTGAATTCAATTAGGATTTGATGATTTTGTTGAATCTGATTAGCTTAAGGTCTAATCCATTTGTTGAACTCGCATAAATTAATTCATATACTTATACTTTGTAAATAAATTATGATTTTTTTAATTTTACATATATAGTATATGGATATGAATTATTAGATCATATAAATGTTATTTATTATTGCTATCATTTAGTACAAAGGACATATATATATATTAGGAGTAATAATTGATATCAGAACATGATTTTTATTAATGATGAAATGTATAATTTAATTTCTACTATAAAACATAGAACGAACTTAGTTTTTGAATTTAAAGGAAAAAAAACCCTTCTTTAATCCGCAAAAGGATATTGATATAGAAATACATTGTGAAAATTTAAACAGAGTATAAAATGAGTTTCAGTTTAACTCGGACCAGATTAAGTCATCTCAAGTACATGAAATTAAATATAAAAAAAGAAATTTTAAAAAAAAACTAGTACACCCAAGCGTAAATGAACTTTTAAAGGTTTAATACATTATTTGTACTTACCACATTTTATATTTTACATTGTACCATTGACATTTAATTTTTCGTGGGCATATTTTTTTGATTTTTAGTAATTAATGTCATTTTTTAGTGGATAAATTATTTTAATGTTTGGAAACTTTTTGGGGGACAAAAGATATACTCCCTCCGTCCCTTAATATAGGACGTTTTAGAGTTCCTCAATTGTCCCTAATTATTTGACGTTTGTTAAAATCTAGGAGAATTGGTCACAATTTTTCTAAAATTTCCCCTCACTACTTTACCTAATTTTTTGATAAACTAAAGAATTGGATAAGTTGCTTTATGGGGATGGAGAGAGAGACCAATGAGTAAATGAGACTAATGAGTTTTTTTAGGAGAAAATTATGGGAAAATGTGTGAGAGGGAGTATGAGATAATTATGATAAGATAAGATTTAAGGGTATTATAGACAATTAAAACTATATTTAATGATTTTCAATCATTATCTTAATTCTTGTGCAACACTCTAAAACGTCATATATTAAGGGACGGAGGGAGTATTACTTATGTTAAAGAATATTACTTATAATGATATTAAATGTAGTGGGGGACAAACGTTTTTTGAGATTGCTTTAAATGTCGTCATAAATGTCCATCACATGTGGTTTTCTTTTTTTGATGGTCTTGCCTGTCACCAAATATTTTCTTAAACTTTTTTCTTTGTGATGACTTAAATGCAATCACATTAAGGAGAAATATATAGGTGATGGTTGCATGCCATCTCAAAAACTAAAAATAATTTTTAGACAATATTTGGTAATTGAAATAGTCGTCACATATATATATCCACTATAAAAAAATTAACCATCACTAGAGCCATCATATATATACAATTTTTTGTGATAACTCAAATAATCCATCACGAAATATTGTCTATTGTGTTGCTTTTGAAAATCGTCACCATTATCCATTACACATGCTTGGTTTTCTAGTAGTGAAATTATAATAGTTATTAAACTAATTCCCCAGCAATGACGCCAAAAACTTGTTGGTTGTTTCCACAATCAATATATAACACGCAAGTGTACGTTGTCAACAAGTAATATAGAGTAAGTAGAGTATCGTTCCCACGAGGAATTATTAACAAAAATCACCAAGCACTAAGTCGAAACCAGCTTAATCTTATTTAAACGATGGATTTGATATTTTATATTTAAAACTATGTAATTAAACTAATACTAATTACCCCTAGAATTAAACTAAATAATGAAGACATGAGACTACAATTTCACTTGATTCATTTAGATCGACACACTTTCTGTTAAGCCAAATTAATTACTACGGATTGCTAATCAAGAACATGAAGGTAAAATATGACCATCTCTCGATGTACCATACCCATATCACACTAAATCCACAGATGATAGAATAAATGTGAACACCCTAATTAACTAACCCACTATATCTCTATGTGAATTACAATCAAAGAGGGTTGAAGCTCAAGTTCTTATTAAATTACATGTGGTGCGTCGGTATATCTCTATCCTAGGCACGAATCATGACTTTCATCGCCATGTAGAAGTCATAAACACATGCTATTATGATCAGATCTAAACCCATAATCCGTCTCTCAATTTCATATAGGTTATCACGGTAATTGATGGCCAATCAATTAAGCAAGTCAACACAAATCACAATAGACAATCTAATAATAATTAATAAGACTAACAAGGAAGCATATCAAAATAAACTACTTAATAAGATTCATTATAATCTGAAAATGGAGTTTAATTCATATTTAAAGTGAAATCCATAATCCACATTTGAATAAACATTAAAGGATACAAAGAGATAAGAAGAGAATTTAAGGTTTGAGGTGAACAAATTTGAATTCCCTTGTTTCCAATCTAAATCTCCAATGCTTTCCAAGAGCTTCAATCTCCAAAGATCGAATCTAATCTAAGAAAAGAAATTAAGATGGAATATACAAGATGGATCTATCCCCAAAGAGGGATTTTTTTTGGTCTTAGCTTTCCTAGATACCCCTCTACTTACTGAAAATATGCCCAAATATATGCTAAAGTTCGAGTGCCTCCTTGCCCAAGCAATAATCTAATTGGCCAGATTAAATGAAAAGTCAACTAATGGAATACAGGGACCGGCGCAGCTGCGCCGCCCACAAGGCTGAATTGAGCGCAGCTACGTTATAGGATTTTTGGGTTAGGTTTTGGCGCAGCTGCACTGCACCCAAGCCCAATTTGGGCGCAGCTGCGCTGTACACCAGATTGTGTTTTCTACTTTCTGCTGCTGCAACATCACTCCTCTTGCCATCACTTCCATACTTGTTCCTTTTAGCATCCTCACATCCCTTTTAGCTTCAAATGTCACCAAGAGAGTTCCCAAACAGGAAATCTACAAAAGAAATCAAAAATGCATGAAAAGCTACTACATCATACGAGTTTAAGCAACAATTGAAGTTAGTTGATATTTAGATAAGTAGGTATAAAATATCACATACATCATTATATATCTAAATATAACAACATACATCCGTAAATCCTAGATTCTATTACCTCAAAACCTCGTTCATTACAAATAATGGTAATTACATTATTCTTTACATCTTACAAGAGTGACTTTCATCCGCCACAAAAGATACATACAGTTTATTAAACTACTCTATAGTTTAATAAACTATTCTACATCTATAAGTCTTGGCTTGATCTTCATGCTTTTTCATATAATGAACAACACTTCAGCAGGACACCGATCAACTTTGTCTTTATCAGATCCTTAAGTTCATTCTATCGTCGTTCACTGAAAATATTTTTATTTAAAGCAAGAGTGAGCATTCAATTGCTCAGCAAGTTAAAGTAGTTGTATAACAACACATTAAGAATCATGCATTCTTTTAGAAATTCAATAACAGAACAATGGTTATGAAGCAGCTCGAATAATAGGAAAAACTCTGATTCCTATCATTTTAAAACAATAATCACATTTACTTTCCCATACCCCACCTCCAGTCTGGCTAGAATAATTAGCACAGACTTAATCCTAAAAGTTCACCAATAGAACTATATCACATTAAACCGTTCAATCGCAGAAAAGTTTATTTCATAGAAACACATAAGTGTTGAAAGTTCGGCACAAGACCTCATACATAAACACCTTACATAAATATCACACATTTGCACATAGATAAAACTTCTCAAGTCCAACATCTGAGACAGTTTAAGAAACTAACATTCATACTAAACATGAATGAAGTTAGGAAATTTGTCTTAAGCACAACTACAACTTATAGTTTATGCTGAACTGTTTACCGCAATCCCTATATATCAAATAAGAAATAGCACATACACCAATTAGTCATATATTTGACTTACGCATTGGTTTAAACTTAACTTTACTTCCTATGGCTCGCGTTCTTGTAATCTAAGTTTACGCAACCAACTTTACTTCCATTCCTTCAGTATTATGACATACGGAGATGGCATAAACCTTATAATAATATTTTACGATAGATTTACATTCTCATTTTCTTCTTATAATATTTCTAGGACTTAACTCATCATATACATCTATATATGTGAAAAGAATCACCTTTTCATCATACGTATCCACAACTCTACACCTAGCACACATCGAGTCTCTAACAGTGTTCAATATAGTATGATGAGTGGTTTCCCACAAACAACCAACAAACTAGTTTCCCGTCTTATCTAAACTATCTTTCACAGCGAGTTAGATCGGTTGCTAGTTCGTATTAACCTTTGTTCTCTAAAGGAAGCGTTTAGCCCATATACCATACATCAACCATTAAAGAGTACGATTATACCACAACTTAAACTCAACTTCTTATTCTAACCCTTTTATTGTAACTTACCCGAACCATTAAAATTATAGTGTTCGTTAAGTCAATTTCCCATTCCTTATGGCTTTCTCGCAACTAAATGCCATACCTTATGATTTATTCATTAACGTCTAGGTCCACTACAAGAAATCACACATTTTATGATGAATTTTTTTGCCACGCACAAAATTTTATCACAATTTGTTAATTATTAATTACGAAATTCATAATCGTCACTAAAACTTTTGATTTTGTGACGACCTTTAATTTTGTTACTATTAATCATTTATATCGTCACTAATTTACACATTTGATGACGATTAACAAAATGTCGTCACAATTTATTTTGGAGGTAGAATTTCGCACCAAAATTTTGGAGGTAAACCTTTTAGTGACATGTTTATAATAATTTATGACAGTATTTATTGTCACACAATATTTCTTTCGATGGCAACATAATAGTTTGTCATTAATTATTTGTAAAATTTAGTGACAATGTGATTTCGTCACTAATGTTCAATTTAGTGACGCCAAATACAAATTCATCACAATTTTATTTGGAGGCAATAATTTTCAAAAAAAAATTGGAGGGAAAATTTTTAAAGACGAAAAAATAATAATTTATGACAATTTGTATTGTCATAAATACCAATTTTATATGACGAGATACTAGTTCGTCACTAATAAGATGAGTGGTTAAGTTACAACAATGATTTGTCATAAATACTTATATTTAGTGACAAAGTATGTAATATCGTCACATTTTTATTTGGAGGCAAATTTTTTTTAAGAAATTTTGGAGGCAAATTTTGTAAAGACGAAAAATTAATAAGTTATGACAATTATTATCGTCACAAATACCAATTTTATATGACGAGATACTAGTTCGTCACTAATAAGATGAGTGGATAAGTGACAACACTAGTTCATCATAAATGCTTATATTTAGCGACAAAGTACGTAATATTGTCACATTTTTATTTGGAGGCAAAAAATTTTAATAAATTTTGGAGGCAATTTTTGTAGAGAAGAAAAATTAATAGTTTATGACAATTTTTATTGTCACAAATAATATTTTTATATAACGAGATACTAGTTCGTCACTAATAAGATGAGTGGATAAGTGACAACACTGGTTCATCATAAATGTTTATATTTAGTGACAAAGTACGTAATATCGTCACATTATTATATGGAGACAATTTTTTTTAAGAAATTTTGGAGGCAAATTTTGTAAAGACGAAAAATTAAGATGGCATAATATAATAAACAATATATATTATATTTGAATATTGTACGTATGGAAGATAATAATTCATATAATGTGACATGAGTCGGTAAGTTAAAATAAAACTTTAACCATGAAAGCTAATTGGGAAATTATTTAGAAATAAATAAAACAAAACTTAAAGATTTGGAAAAGAATTAAATTAAAATTAATTGAAGCCCTAGTTTTTTTTAAAACAACCAAACAAGGCCTAAGATTCGGTTAAATCCTGCCTCATCCGTTCCAAAAGAAAGAAGAAGAAAAATTTTGTTAACTCCCATCCGTTCCAAAATAAGTTCGGCTCCACCACCATCCCAAAATCCATTCTCAACTTCTTCAATTACCAAACATACAAGAAAAATTAGAGCAAAATATTGTCCAAGAAAGGGTTTAATTCAAGGATGAAGCAAGGGTGGGACTATAACATCAAATTAAGAAGTAATTTATGTACTTTTAGTATGTTAATGAGAAATTGAGTAAATATAAATGCGCATGTTGATATAAATGCTATCCTTGGTTGTGAAATTGGTTGAGTAATGAGAATGTATGAAATTTGGAGTGATAAGGAAGGTCTTGGATAAATTTTTTTGGCTAGAATCATGAATAAACATCTATGATATTCTAGGATTTAAGTTGTGCACTTGTGGTGTTTGATAAATTGTCTCAAAGAGGTTCAAGTGCTTTAAAACTAATTAGACGACATTTATATATATGTTATGATGTAAACCAAGTGGATTGGGTTAATCAAAACAAGCTTAAAAGTAGTTCTATATACTTGAATCAATTTGAGTTCAAGTGGAAAAAAAACCGAGTTAACAGTGTTGATTGAAACGAGTCCTGAGGTTAAAAGTACTTGTTTTTTTTACAATAAAGTCTATTTTCTTAAGTTTGAATACTTTATTGTACTCTGTTTGGAGTAAAAATGTTGGTTAATAAGGCGAAAGACCATTTTTCTATTCAAATCAGTTAGCATATTGAATTAAGGTAACTATGTTTGGGTAAAGTTAATTATGGAAATTGGTAAAGGTAATTATATTAACTGTGATGTAGCTTGAAATATATGATTTGGCTATGGAAATGCATGGTTACATGGTTAGTATATTGCAAAAGAATTTGGAAAAATGAAAGTTAGTAAACTAGCTTGTTAGTTATTTTGTAAATATATGTTCATGTATAATATTAACTATGATTGTTGCTTGTGGACTGAAATTAGAGCCATGGAGATTAGTGTGGTTGTGCGGAGTAATAAGGTTGGCAAAAATGGTTTGAATATGTAGCCCCAAGTCTTAAAAAACAGTCCACAAGCTAGGCGCACTCATTATGTTCGATAAAATGCCATAATGAACTAGATTTTGATTTGATTTGACATTTTAGGTATGTTTCTAGATTTTGATTTGAATTGATTAGTAGTTATTCTAATTGAACAACTTCGATTTTGAAATGATTTGTAATGGTTGCTATTGTTGTTGATGATCTTGTACAATTTTGATAATATAAATCACTATTTGGTTTAAATTTTTGACGAAGCAACTTCATAGCTTTGATTAGTAAGTATAGTGAATCGACATCATAGAATGGTTCTGCTTTCTTGAAAAAAAAATGAGAGTGGTGATTTCGCTTATCAGGAGGCTTAAATTCATAAGGCTGCTCTATTAGTTATGTATGCATATATAGTGCTGACAAAAGACAATGTAATAGTCCAAAATTTTAGTATATATTAAAATAAGAATTTACTAAAATATTTTTTTTTATTTTAATATATACTGTATTGAATATGTGATACAGAATAAGTGACTATGTGCGGTATAATGCGTATCATGTGTGATAAATATATGAATATATTTTTATTGCATGATTTGTCACTACTACAAAACAGTAAAAAGATGACACTTAAACAACAACATTTTGTTAAAAAATATTGTGGTATTTTTTTACACAACGTTTTTTTGACAAAATGTTGTAGTTAGATATGCAAAAAACGTTGTGGGTTTATAAGGGATAATTTTTAGTTTTAAAGTTATAACGTTTTCAAAAAACGTTGTGTATGTAAAAAACACGGAGGGAAGCCTGGGAGTCGACAGTCGGGTATGTAAATTTGTTCCCTTCCCCTTTTTGAAGTCCTCAAACACTAACACCACATCTTATGCCATTTTACTCGTTATCTTGAGTCATTACTACAAAACAGTAAAAAGATGTCACTTAAATAACAATATTTTTATAAAAAATGTTGTAGTATTTTTTTGCATGATGTTTTTTGACAAATTATTATAGTTAGATATAAAAAATGTTGTAAATTTATAAGGGGCAATTTTTAGTTTTAAAATTATAACGTTTCTTAAAAAAATGTTATGTCACTACTACAAAACAGCAAAAAGATGACACTTAAACCACAATATTTTTTAGAAAAATGTTGCGATATTTTTTTACACAATATTTTTTAACAATATATTATAGTTAGATATGTAAAAGCGTTGTGGGTTTATAAGGGATAATTTTTGGTTTTAAGTTTATAACGTTTTCTTTAAGAAAACGTTAGATATTTAAAAAACAAATAGGAAGCTGGGAGTCGGGTAAGGGAAAAAAAAATTGGCGGTCAGGAAGTACTTCCTTTGTTCCCTTCCCCTTTTCGAAGTCCTCAAACCCTAACTTCAATTTTCATTTCACGCTAGGAAATTAGGAGAGAGAGCGCCATGGCCACGGCGGGTTGGGGAGAAAAAGACGACTGTGAGCTCATCAACGACGACGACGACTTCGTCTACAAGCACAAGAAATGCCTCCGCCTTGACCCCACAGCTTCCATTTGTATTGTGGAGTTTGCTTTAAGTTGGGCATTTAGTTCACCTTATTGTGAAGGTATTTGCAGCTGAATTTGGTGCTCCATTTGATAAAGAAAATGGAAAACAGGAAATATAAAAAGAGTAAAATATATGAAAAGAGTAAAATCTATACTTAGACAGACTAGGGAGATGATGCCTGATGGTTAATTGGTTACATTGACATCTTTTGGTTAACTCTTAATAGTTCATGACATATCTTGGATAGTCTTCTATTAACCATAAGGCATAAGTATCGTTAGCATAATAAGTATTCAATTAGTGACATTGAAAAAAGTGTTACAGAAAGTAATTCTTTGGTGACAAATTATTTTGTAATATTATTTAAAATATGAAATGACAACGATATAATTGTCATGTTAAATATATTATTAGGTGACGAATTGTTCTGCCGTCATTTATTTTCTTATTTTTGGTGACGATAAACACAATAACATGACGAAAGAATAATCATAAATATGACAATATTGTCGTCATTAAAATTAGATGATTTAAATAGAGCGACATATTTTCGTCACTAAAATAATATCATTTAATGACAAAAAAAGTTTGGCGTCATTTAATATACTACGTTTTGATGAAGAAACATAATATAGAGTGACGAAAGTTTCATTCAAATAGTGACGCTATTAACGTCACTACAAGTAATTAATTATAGTGACAATGGTATAGATCGTCACCATAAGTTAAAACATTTAGTGACGACATCAAATATTGTCAAATAAACCTAATACCACGCTCATACGGTGACGGTCTTTGTGATGATTAATACTCGTCACCAAATATTTTAGTGACGAAAAACAAATTTTATATGACAAATTTTAGCGTTATTTTTTGTGTAATTTCTTGTAGTGGTCATACAATCATTTGTATGCCAAGAGTCAACACTTAATGTTAAGACTATGCGTTCATAGCTTTTATACATTTTACATTACCTTATCTTCATATTTTACAATGTTCGGTCCATTTGACTCGGAACGTTATTCAAGTTATTATCATTAACTCGCCTTGCTCAACGTCCATATGTTATTCGTTATTCCTCATTATCTTCAGTTCAAACCATACACGGTGTGTATGATAAGCACGTTCAATGTACGCGTACACTCAAGACCCTCACATCAGTTCAAGTGTTTTAACGCTTACGTTTCTTTTTAACCTTCATTATCCGACTCACACTCAAAATTTCCTTAACCTTATTACCGTTCTTTACGACTTTCTTGATAATTACATATCTTACTTACTACATTCGTCAACGTCCAAGTCATACAACTAATGTATACTTAGAATGTTAGCCAGACGCGAATACGATTCATGAAGATCGTTTATGTATTCAGCATTTACGTTGTTTGTCTTTTAAACCTCCATTCAACCTTTACTTAAGGTTTTAATCTCTCTCATATGTGATTCATCACATGAAAATCACGTTCATCGTCCTCTCATAATGTCTAAGCCTATTCGTTGTATGCTAAGACTGGCCATTCATCACAATTACTTTGCGGTTATAACATCTAACGCTTTACACTTAACTCTCATCACGGCCTAATAACATTAAAATGTTATAAGTCATCGTCGTCACCCAACGTCTAAGGAATTACAATCATAGCAATCTCACACGTTCGTTTTATGCGAATGCGGTCCCCAGATATCGGTTACGTATTTTGCGTTCTTCGTTTTATAACCGTTATTCAGCGTTTAATCGTCAAACTCAAGGTTTTACTCAACATTCTAGACATTTCTTTTCATGAACATTGCATTCATGCTTGCCCCTTAATTACCATCCAAAAAGATGGACAATAAAAATCTATAGTTGGAGAAAAATTTCTTAAGGGCGCTGCGGCGCTACTCTATGTACCAAACCCGGCGCCGCGACGCGAGTTAGCAGTGCTTGAGCTGTCGGGCTGGCGCTGTGGCGCCAGTTTCACTTTGTTGGGCGGCGCTGCGGCGCCTCCTTTAAAACTAAGAAAATTTTCTAAGTTTTTGAACATATTTGAGACGCCTACTTCGCGAGCTTCTACTGCCAATATCGGAATTGTTCTGTTTTGGAGGCGTTGGAAACCTTGCAACACCTACTAAACATCCCCCCAGATAAAATTAATTTTACAAGTTTCTAAACAATCTTAAATTTGGCTCGAAAGTCCTCCCTCGCTAAGTTTTTCAACTTTCAAAATTTTTGTTCGTCCGTAATTCGTTCATCCGAACTTGGAATTCGTTCGTTCATAAGTTCACGACTCACATTTTCTAAGTTTTCTTACATTCTTATGAAACCCTAACTATTCGGGTTCCTTAGCTTACTTTCTACATTCGTTTGATTTTTACGAAATTTCGCCATAACTTCTATCGGGTAATTTCAATTCGTTCTTCATGAACGTTTCTACCATTCCTAACCAAGCAAACATATATATGATGGTTTTAAACTTGTCCATCAACAACAAGCTCTAATTAGATGGTTTTCAATTTGTCCATTAACAACGTTCTTACCGCGTTCTTCGTGTTCTTCGTTCGTTCTTCATTTTTAATCGATATTATGATTATGATTCACTTATTACGCATTATTTAACGTTATAAGTTTGATAATTCATCATTATATCATCAAAGAGTTCATATAACTCATCCGAATCGTCCATTAACATCAAGCAATTCATACTTCCTATGAAATCTTTTAAAGAAGTTTATATACTAAACTTTAAATTCTTATTTCTTCATTTCCTTATGATTCAACCATATTGAAATCATTTCTTAACATCTTTTATTTCTATTTTCATTAAGCTATGTATTTGACATAGAAGACTTGAAGAAAATTTTGATTAAAGGTAAGTTTTAATACATTGCTTCTTGATTTTTCTTTCGTTTTCTTCTTTCTCGTGGAAAAGCTGACGATTTGCTAACTTTTCCACTCATGAGACTTGTTAATTCGAGTCCCTCGCGTCTGCTCTTCATTTTTTCAGAGTTTCCTCTCTCAGTTTTTTTGAAAAACGAAAAGTTAAACTTGTTTATATAGATTTTCAAGGCTAGGGGCATTTTGGTCATTTGAAGACTTTTTACCATTTTACCCCCACCTCCTTACTATTCATGCATCCTTACTATCCATGAAGCTTCTCCTGGAAGCTTCGTGGTTCCGTCTTTCGGAATTCGTCCGATAATTTGAAAAATTGCGTTTCTCGGAATCCAAATATTTTTGAATATTTCGTTTTTCCTCTACGGATTAATTTTTACACGTTCTTCGAAACTTCAAAAAACTAAAAAACACTATTTGATGGTTAGCGTTTTCCGTCACGTTTCCTCACAACATAGTTAAACGAATGAAAAGTACATAACAATACTTTTTGTCGTTTTTATTTCGTCCGATTTCTACACATTTTTTGAGAAAAACTTTTATCGGCTAACATAACTTTTCACGGCATATTACCGGCAAATCTTCAGATGGAATGTCATTACGACATATCGAACTCTCAGAACGGCCGAGGCTATTGAAACCCTAAACTCTAGGTTTCATCGTATGAATAGTGCATATTTCGTCTTTTTCTAGAAAATATTTTTGTTATCGGAAAAAATTTATTTTTCGTAAAAATAATTACTCATTCATTCTAGCTCACAACTAGAATACTCCCGGCTTATGATCATCCTAGGTCATAGAATGAGTAATAAACACATAACACATAATATAATTAATAAAAATCTATTTTATTAATTAATAATTCTTTAAACTTAATATTCGGGACAATCTGATTTTTCGGGTTGTCACAATATATATATATATATATACTCAATCTACAATATATTGATTGATTTGATTGATCTGATTAATCATATTAGTAGATAATTGTAAAAATTAATAAACCTAAATTGAAATGAATTCCAATTGTTAAGAAAAGAGAAAAAAAATCAAAAACATATAAAAATGATAGTTCTTGCATCCCACGAGGTCTAAGCTTGTCTTTTATGAAAACTTTTGTAATTGTTTTTACCACTTGATTAATTCCACAGGATCCATTTTAATCCCACAAGCTTTTCTCGTCTATATCTTTTTTGTAGAAGTTTATGGAGGAAACAATTGACCGTTGTTCTCTTTTTTTTTTGGGGTCTATGTGACTGAATGAAAATTGGAGAGACCATTTGATTATTATGTTCAAGCAATTGAAAATACAACATTTGATATACCAAAAAGAATAAATAAATATTAAACGAATTTGTAAACTGAAAAAAGGAAAAAGAATAAAAAATTTTAAGGCCAACTAGAAAAGAAGGAACAACGGTCAATTGTTTCCAAAGGCCATG
Organism: Panax stipuleanatus; assembly: GCA_020205555.1. NCBI lineage: Eukaryota > Viridiplantae > Streptophyta > Magnoliopsida > Apiales > Araliaceae > Panax > Panax stipuleanatus. Next base: position 118,289,026 of record CM035119.1, on the reverse strand, counting down.
AAACTTCTACTGTAGGTGTCATCTCGTTAGGCAGTTGGTCAGAGGCGGGAATTGGAACGGAGTTACAGATGCGTGAGACGTGAATTGGAATGGATTGTTTCTTTCTTCTTTTCTTTTTTAATTGGTATCAAGGTTTCTGTAATGAAAATTGTTAGAGTGTGGTTTGATGGTCTAGGAGATTCGGTGGGACCCTTGCCACATGACATAATATTATAGTAAAAGATTTGGCATTCTAGAGGGTTTATAATCGAAGTTGACTTATGATTCCCTTATTCTATTTTGACTCCATATTTCTGAGGAAGTTGGATTCTATTTAGTTATGATATTTACAGTTATCTTTACACAGGACTCCTAGTCTAGTTGGGGGTGTGATCAAGCTAAAAATACACAGCCATAATTCAAATTCCAGGTAACGACACTTTGTCTATTTTTACGCACTAAAACAATTACATACCTCCATTGTTAATGTTTTCTGGCATTTACTTATTCTCACACCAGAGCAACCTAGGCGAACTAGTTGTCGATTGATCCAAAGTTAGCTTTTACACTAGAAATCGATCGGGTTCAGGCAAATCTGTTTAAAAAGATGCTGCCACTAGAGATGTATGATGACACAGGAGACCCCTAAAACCATACTCAAACATATGACCGTCTCATACGTTATTATGAGCATTCAGATGTTGTTCGTTGTCAGATGTTCGTCACCACCTTGAAGAAAGGAGCTCAGTTGTGGATGATGTCGTTGCCACCCAATTCTATCGGGTCTTGGGAGGAGTTTTACGACAAGTTCCACGATCGATTTAGGAGTACCAAGAGGAGAGGAAAGTTGACAGCTTCCCTCATGCAGATCAAACAAAATCCAAACAAAAGTTTCATTCAGTACGTGAGGAGGTTTAGAGAGGAGATTGGTTTAGTGACGAATATTAACGTACCTCAGGCACTCGGGTTCTTTACCACAGGATTGGACACGAAGAAATTGCGAAAGCTGTTAAAAAACATTATGTTCAATCCTCTAAAGGATTTATTCAAAGCTTATGATAGGGCATAGAATTTCATTGTTATTGACGATGTTATGAGAAGCCTTAAGTTGCAGCCGCGTAGGATGGATAGGCCTTGGGATTAGGATCAGGATCGGGATCAGGATAAGGATAAGGATAGGAGTTATGATCCCAGACGGGAAACACAGCCGAGGAAGGAGGCCCGCAATGGGTTCGCGAGAAATGGTTGACCTCCGTTTCAAAATTATAGTGTCAATAGGGTTTATACTCCACTTAACACCGATAGGGCTAAGATTCTCGAGGAGATCAGGGATAAACTATTTTTCGAACCCTGCCTAGTCAACAACCATACACTAAGAGAGGATCAGAGCTTGTTAGTCCAATATCATCAAAACACGGGGCATTCAACTAAGGCATACTGGCAGTTCAAGAAAATGATTGAGAAAAAGGTCCAGAAAATGGGGAGCTGGTCCATTACGTTGCAGGCCGACATGGGCCAGCATGAAGATATGAGGTTGGTTGTCGTGAACATCGCGGGGACCGACAACCCAACCAAGATTTACCTATTTGTTGGGTGGTTAATGTTATTATAGGAAGTTTGGTAAGGCGTGTGACGGGAAAAAAGTGTCGAGACTCATTGGACCTCATTCTAACGGTGTCCGAACAACCAGCAAGGAGTTATCGACCTTGACCTAACACGTTGATATCTTTTTCTGATGAAGATTATCCACCTGACACGGTGAAAACACATGAGGGAGTTCTAGTGATTACGACACAGGTAGGGCCGGTGGACATACGAAGGATAAAGATTGACAACGGGTTTTCGGTAGATATTCTCTATAGTCACACCTACCAAAGGATGGATTTGGAGGGACGAAAGATGGAGGTCAGACATGAGGCTCCTTTGTACGAGTTTAGTAATGATCTATTTAATGTGGTAAGTACCATCGAGTTGTTGATCACTTTAGGTACGCCCCCCCAACAGGTCCAGGTGAATGTCAAATTCTTCGTTGTTCAAGTTGATTCTGTTTACCCTTATACTCGATCAGACAACATTGACAGTGTTACATGCGATCATATCTATCCGCATTTCAAGATTAAATTCCCTACTCCTTGTAGAGTCAGGGAGGTGAAAGGTGATCTGGACATCGCCTGACGATGCTACCGCAATACATTGATATCAACGAGAGTTGGGGTCCATAAACAGCGGCAGACAATGACGATATAAGTTGAGCCATTCACCGAAGGAGCTACCGAACCCCTTGCTCTCCATGTTAAAAAGACAGAAGATGTGGAGTTAATTCGAAGGAATTCTACGAAGACAGTTAAGATCAATTTAGGACTAGGAGAGCCTCTTCGGACGGGTTTGGTGGATCTCATTTGAGTTTATGTAGACATCTTTATTTGGGTACCCAAGGACATTCTGAGCATCCACGAGTCAATAGTTTTACATCGTCTCAGCGTGGATTCTTCCCGACAGTCTGTTTAAGATAGATTAGTCAGAGTGGTTGGCTAATGTAGTGCTTGCACAGAAGTAGAACAGGAAGTGGAGAATGAGCATCGACTACACATACTTGAACAAGGCATACCCGAAGGATTTCTATCCATTGCCACACATCGATCAGCTTATCGATGCCACTTTCGGGCATGCTTTGTTAAGTTTCTTGGATGCCTTCTTGGGATATAATTAGATCTCGATGTTTAAGGAACATATCCCGAAGATAACGTTCCGCACGCACCATACAATTTATTCTTACAAAAAGATGTCATTAAGATTAATCAATGTAGGGGCAGCCTATCAGCGTATGATGAATAAGGTGTTCTAAAGACAGATCAGGCATAACTAGGAAGTGTACGTTGACGAAATGTTTGTCAAGAGCACGGTGTTTCGAGATCACTTGGAAGATTTGGAGGTATGCTTTCAGACTATTCGGGACGATAATATACTATTAAATACGACCAAGTGCACATTTGCTCTCGGCTCAGGAAAGTTTCTCGGGTATCTGGTTAGCAAAAGGGGGATCAAAGCTAATCAAGAGAACATAAAGACTATATTGGATATGAGGTCCCCATAAACCTTCAAGGATGTTCAGTAGTTGACAGGGCGGATTGCAGCGCTCAGGAGGTTTATGTCTCGATCGGCGGAGTGGTGTCTCCCCTTTTTCGATACTTTGAAGGGGTCAAAGAACGAGAAATTTTTTTAGTGGACCTCAGAGTGTGAAGACACGTTTCAGGGAATAAAGAAGTATCTATCTTCGTCCCCATTGTTGATGAAGTCGGTTCCTTTTGAACCATTATATTTATATCTAGCGGCGACTTCCATGGCAGTCATTGTTGTTTTGGTAAGGAAGTTAGGCGAAAAACATTATCATGTTTATTACATCCGCCCCTTAAAAGAGTGTTACATAAGCTGGATGTCTCAAGTTGGTTGGTTTTATGGGAGATGGAGTTGAGTCAGTTCTCTTTAGAGTATCGCCCAAGAATGACGATAAAGGGTCAGGTCTTAATCGATTTTGTGGTGGTGTGTCCATTTACCGAACCGGATTTCCAAGATCAAACAGAGGGTGTAGTCTGCTTGGTGACCGGTGTTCGACCGACACAGTCCTCATGGACTCTTTATGTCGATAGATCTTTGACTTTGGGTGTTAGTGGAGCAAGGGCTATATTGTCTAGCCCCAAAGGGTTTAAAGTTCAGTAGGCTGCTCACTTTCGATTTAAAGCCACCATCAATGAAGCAGAATATGAGACATTCTTAGAAGGGTTGCGGTTAGCAAGAAGTTTGGAAGTTTGACACTTGATTGTGTTTAGTGATTTTTAACTGGTTGTTAAGCAGATTGTAAGTAAATACGAGCTTAGGGGGGCAAGAATAACTACGTACTTGGGTGAAGTTAAGAGTTGTCTGCATTACTTTCATTCTTATTCCTTCCAGGGTGTGGATTGGTCGAATAACACTCTGGCCGATGCCTTGTCAACGCTTGCCACAACAGATGTGAGTTCATTCAGTGGGTCGATACATTTAGAGGTTCTTGATGCCCCGAGCATTCAGAAGTCGGAGGCCTTTGTAACAGTGAGGTTGGATTGCTGGCTTACCCCTTATCTCGATTATCTCAGTGAAAGGGAAATTTCCTTTAGACCGAATATTGGACAAAAAGGTTAAGCAAATGAGTTCTTACTTCTGTCTGATTGATGGGGATCTCTACAGGCATGCTTATTCTTTCCCTTTATTAAAGTGTTTGGTGCCATCTGAAACGACGTATGTTGTAATACTCGAGAATTTTATAAATAATTTTAGAATTTAAAACAAAGATATTTGCAATTAGTTGTGTGCATATATATATATATATATATGTGTGTGTGTGTGTGTGTATTTGTGTGTGTGACATGTGATTAATAATTCAATATAAATTGAATCAAGTATGAAATGATTAAGAAGTATGTTGATGATAATGATAAGCTTAATTAAGCTTAAGTGTTAAGCCTTGTGTGGCATAATTAATTTCCTAATTGGACTAATTGGGTCATGATTTAATAAAGTATTGGACTTAGGTTATATCCAAGCCCAACATCATTAATGTGACATGCTTGTAAGAGGTAGGAGGTGTGGCCCAATCAATATATGTGCTTGATAAGTAGGTTTTATACCTACTTATTGGATATCAACTTGCTATGATTATGGCTTAAACTCAAGCATTTTATTGTCTTTTAATGCGTTTTATCTTTGTTTTGCATATCTTTGTCAAGAAACTCAAAAGGGCATGGCATGGCATGGCATGATTAAGGCTTGGAATGACATGATAATGGATAAAATGGCATGGACTTGGCAATAAGGCAAGAGAGGATGGCATGATGATGGAGTTAGCATGAGGAAGCAAGCTATGGCATGAGAAAAAGGGGTCTCAAAGCAGCATATGTGAAGGAGCAAGAAGCAACAAAGAAAGTAGCAAAGGATATCTTTGTCTCGCGCGGCAGCGCCAGGATTACACAGACAAGCCACGCGCCTGCTCCAATTAGCAGAGCAGAGAAAGTATTCTGGAGGAGCGCGCGACCGCGCCCCAAATGTTCTATGGGGCCGCGCGGTCGCGCCGGTCTTAATTATTTGACTTTTTTATTTTGCATTTCGGCTGAGTGTTTTATATAAGGGTATATGTGTAATGAACGAAAAAAAATCACTTATCATTATCAGACTTCATTTATTACAAGCCCAGTTCTTACATTTCTAGGGTTTTTAGAGAGCTTGAGGGGTCTTGGAGCTTAACTTCTCCCCCCTTCTTGTTCTAAGTAGATTCCATTGTTAGGGTTTCACTTTGGGTTTGCTTGTGGTCTAAACTTGAGCTTGCTAGCATTCTATTGGAAGGGGAACCACAAGATTTTCATTCTCTATCTCTCTATTCTCTTACTTTCATAGTTGCTTCAATGCTTGGCCTAAATCCCATAATGGTTGATGGTTCATAGATGAACTAACTACCATTATGGGATTCTAATGAATCTTATTGCTTAGTCTAGGTTTTTATACCTCTTTGAGATGTATGCTTGAATATGTACGGTGTGCCTAGCATGGTCGTGTTGAATATATAGATGCTTGATCACCATCTACTGTAATAGTTTATATGGAATTGAAAGAGGAAGTATAAGCTTAGATTTTGCCATGCTAGCATATGTTCGTAAAATTTTCATGTGATGAATTTTATGATTCATTATCCGGATAGAAATATACCGGCTTGCCATATGTAGCCAATAGGGAGCTTGCACTTAAATCGATTTTGCTTGTAAATTGCATAGACATATAGTGATTTAGGCTTTATCGATGTTCATGTGATTTCTATCTCTTTTGTGGATATTATATGATATGGATTTGGTTTATTGAAAAATAGTCTTTTCTCACATTCGTGCTCCCGGCTAGCATTCCTATTTAATCGATTGAACTTGACATGAGGTGTGTAATCTAGACGACGCAATAGGTGAAGTTAGGATCCCATATTTCTCCAATTTGAACCCCTCGTCTGTTAATTAGTTAAGTTTATGTTAAAATCAGTCTAGTTATTAAGTCACTTTAATACTCGTTTGAGCAGATGAAAATAACTATAGGATTGTTGCATGATAGTTTAAACCTAACCTCTTTTCTCCGTGGGAACGATCTCGATTTATCACTGTATTACTTGTCGACCGTGTATACTTGCACGCGTTTTATGTCCATTTTATTAACACCGAAACGGCGCAACAAGTTTTTGGCGCTGTTGTCGAGGACCAGTTTTAGTTTTATTACTATTGACATCAATTTTAGTTAGATTTGTCTGACTTGAACAATTCACTTCTTATCTCATTTCTAACTTATTTTTATTTGTGTTTCAGGTACTTGTGGTTAATTTATGCACACTCGATCAACCAATCCTGAGTTGGTGCCTCTGCAAGAGAACATTAACGGCAGAGCTTAGAGAGCAAACATAAGAAATACTAACACACAAGGAGAACCTGAACAACCAGAGCAAATGGCAGCCAAAGAATAGAGAGCCAACAACAAAGCCTTGAAGGACTATTCAATACCAAAGATAAATGATTTACAGTCCAGCATAGTCAGGCCTGCGATAACTGCAAATACATTTGAGATCAAACCAGGGACGCTTCAAATGGTTCAGAACACAGTCCAGTTTTGGGGTGCAGCTACAGAAGATCCGAATGAGCACATCCTGAGCTTTATTGAAATATGCGACACATTAAAATTTAACAACGTGTCGAATGATGCAGTGAAACTTCGATTATTCCCATTCACCTTGAGGGATAAGGCGAAGAGTTGGTTGCATTCACTGCCATCAGGATCAATCACTACACGGGAGGACTTAGCTCAGAAGTTCCTCGCCAAATTCTTTCCCATGGCCAGGACAGCTCAGATGAGGAGTGCCCTGTCTCAGTTTTCACAACAACAGGGAGAATCTTTATACGAAGCATGGGAACGATACAAGGAGATGATTAGGAAATGTCCGCATCACAGAATGCCGGACTGGATGGTAATCAGTTCATTTTATAATGGTTTGGGATGGCAGTCGAGGCCAATCATCGATGCCGCATTGGGAGGAGCTCTGTGGGCCAAGAACTATCCGACAACATATGACCTAATTGAGACTATGGCGGCCAATGAATATTAGAATCCGACATCCAGAATGTCACAACCAAAAGTGGCTGGAGTCTTGGATGCGGATGCCGTCACATCCCTTTCAGCTCAGATCACTACTACAAAACAGTAAATAGACAATACTTAATAGACAACTTTTTTATAAAAAATGCTGTGATTTATGTTTTTATAACGTTTTTTTGAAAAAATGTTGTGATTTGATATACAAAAGTGTTGTGGATTCAAAAGGTCAATTTTTTGTTTTAAAATTATAACGTTTTAAAAAAAAAAACGATATCTATTAAAAAAACACGGAGCCTCTCCCATTGCTCTCGTTGGTTTCTCAGTCGTTTGCTCTCGTTGGTTTCTTCAATAGCCTATCGATCTCGCTAGGGCTCTCGTTGGTCTCTTCAGTAGCCTATCGATTTCGCTCTCTGGTTTCTCGATCGGTGGTTTATTCATTCGCGCTCTCTTGGTTTCTTCAGTCGCGCTCTTTGGTTTCTCGGTCGGTGGTTTCTCGGTCGCTCTCTACAATGGCTTCTCTCTCTACAGTCTTTCAGTACTATCTTCAGAAACATGGGTATGATCTTAGTGTTACTTTCGTTCTTTTATTATTAAAGTTTTCATATGTTTTTCTCCTTTTAATCATCTGATTTGTATGTGTTTTTTGTTTTCTATACGGGTTCAGCAAAGATCAAGATCGGAATCAACGGTATTAGATCTAGTCTCCGATCATTGTCGATTCATTTCTTTACTGGAATTTACTTATTTTACATAGATTTTTGTTTTGATCATGGAAATATGATGTGAAGGATTTGGAAGAATTGGTCGATTGGTGGCCAGAGTGGCTTTGCAAAGAGACGATGTTGAGCTCGTTGCTGTTAACGATCCCTTCATTACAACTGATTACATGGTGCCTTCAACTTTTCATTCCAATTACTTGTACGTCATGGTTCTGTTTGAATGAATTTATTTGAATTTTCACTAGATCTTACTGACCTGGAAGTTCTAGTTGGCTAATTTAACTTTTATGGCTTTTTTTACCGCAAGGTTTTTGGATTTTAACTGTGGATGCATGCATAGAGAATTTGGTCTTGATAGATTATACATGAAAGATATGTACAACCAATTTTAATGAGCCGTTTATATACTCTGCTGAGCTATATGGGGTAAATTCTAGATCTGATCATGTCCCAAGCTTTAATAGTTAATAGTGTGGTGTTTAATGGGAACTATAAATTTGGGAGTAGAGGCAGTATAAGAGAATCTGGCAATATCCTAGTCGTTTTAGTACAGTTTTAGGATTATTAGTGGGTATAAAGACAATTAGTGTTGATCATTGGCTAGTTTATTTCAATCTTAATTTGCTGTTTGTTTGGTATAAAGCCAGTTAGTGTTGATCATTTTTTCTTCATATATGCCCTGCTTATAAGCAACTTTGACAGTTTTTAAACAGATGGAGTTTAAATTGCATCATTCTTACAATCTATAACAGAGAACAGGTTTTTCTCAAGGATGGCACAATATTATAACATTGATGATATTTTATCAGAAGATGAGATTAGAGCCATTTTTTTCTCTTTAGGTGCTTTTATTGTCAATTCTTCAGAATATTTGGCTTTAGTAGTTTATTATGTTTTGGCTCTTGCATGCAGCTTGTCCCAACTATATTCCAAGAGGCTACAAATGGAGTTGGGCTCTTTGATTCTAGTGATGATACAAACAAGGCAAGTTTTGAAAAAAGTTTTGGTGGAAGGAGATGGTGATTGACTGACATCTGATGGTTTTATTTTTGTATCTCAGGTAGAACCGGCTTCAAAGGTAGAACTGCCATACTGGCTTTCTCGAGAGTTGCACTTCAGACAAGCAGTAACAATTAACTTTCCCCCTTGTTTTAATAAAAAGTAAAGATCATAATGTTTGTTTCAATATAAAGTAAAAATCATTGTGTTTTGCCGTGTATTGATCCTATTGAAAGCAATCTTAATGGTACAGATTTAAGGTTGGCCATTTGAATTTGCCTTATTGCATGTAACCTATGTGAGGAGTGAAACCTCTTTTTTGTTTTGACTTGGGCTAGAAAACATGTGTTTCCTTCGTTCTGATGTCTAGTGTGCACAATTCTCACTCCCTTTTTATGTGCTATCCTGGATTCTGAGAAATTATTTGCATGAGCTTCTATGTTGTAAAGATGTGGTTTTTGTTATTTGTCATATTTATGTGGTGTTTTTCTTTGCCGGAACACGTGAGGAAATTGATGCTAATGCTGCACATGTGGATTTGAGGAATCGATGTCCATATTTTTATGAATTAGGATATAAGATAGCACCATTATGAGTTTTTCTTCACCAGATAAATTATTTCTTAGTTACAAATTTTAAGTTCATTAACACCAAGTTTTATTTTAAATACGCTTGTTGGTATGTTATTAATTTTAGAGAAGGGCTAAATAAGCATGTCATGGGATGCTACTTATTTGTTGTCATATTAGATATTTTGATACCATAGGCTTTCTTGTTATTTGTTGGAATATGTGGGGTTCTGGATTTCTCCTTATCTTTGTATGTTTATATTTTCATCTGGATTCGTTTTTGCCTACCCCAACTAGGCTGGGATAAAAGGTGGAGTTGAGTTCCGGGTATCTTTTTGGAGAAGTCCTACTTGAGTTTAGGTAAAAACTGGTCATTTTTTGCATTATAACGGGTAGAAAAGTTTCTCGGCCAAGTCTGCAAAGTGTCTTTTGTAAAGGCTACTGAGGCTGTGTTTTCTGATTCAGTGAATGTAACGTCACAAGTTATAAAATTTTAAATCACTTGTCATTTTTTCATGGATAGAAACTCTTTGTCGAGATGTATATGGGTCACAAAAAGGATATTGAAGTAATGACTTGTTATTTAAAGATGAGTTCTAATTGTGAGATTCATGTGATTGGATTGCACATACAGACATACTAACTGGAGAAAGAATCTGAAAGAAGCAAATAATATAACTCTTTGCTTGTCATAAAAGGAAAAAAGAAACTATATATTCATTGGCATCCTTTCTTTTACCCTTGTTAATGATCACCCCTGGTTGTATCTTCCTCACCCCTTGAATGGATAAATACATGTGCATATAATGCCAATAGTTAATGGGAGTGCGAAACTTAATTTACAGCTGAGTAACTTTGGACTTAATTTGCCTGGACTTTGGTATCATAACAAAATGCTTCCTGAGTAATATTTATATATATTACTTTAAAGTAGAAGCAATTGAGATAGTTAAGGTGAAAATGTTGTAGGAGGAATGGAGGATACTCTTAAATCTCAACTAATAGTGTGCCATCACTACTGAGTCGGTCCAGTTTGTTAGCAACTATCAGAAGCCTCAGAATCAGTTTTCAAACTCCTACCATCTAAACAATTGAAACCATCCTAATTTCAGTTGGAGCAACAATCAAAATGCTCAACAGCCTCAACCATCTCAACAACATCAACAACAAACTCAATACCAACCTCCTCCACAACAACCACCATACCAAAGTGCCCAACAATCCCAATATCACCCCCACCAACCAAAATCTCAGCCACAACACTCTCAGCAGTAGTATGTCCCGAGACAGTCACACCCACCTAGATTTCATCCTCCATAACATCAACACAATCCAGCTCCTAGTCAACAATCAGAGGAGAGAGCTGAGATAGAAGAACTTAAGTTGATGATTAAGGGTCAAGCGGTGTCTCTCAAGACATTAGAGACTCAAATTGGCCAAATTGCCAATGCAGTCTTAAATAGACCGCAAGGAACTCTTTCGAGCAGTACGGAAACGAATCCAGGGAGAAGGGATGGCAAAGAGCAATGCCAAGCAATCACATTAAGTTCTGGGAAACAAACTGCTGAAATGGAGGCTGGCGCAGTCGCGCCCCTGGTAGAGCAAAACCTGGCGCGCCCGCGCCCTTGTGCAGAAAATGCTGAGGTTGTTTTGGAAGATGGAAAAGATAGGGGACATGCAATTGAGCCAGAAAATGAGGTATCTACAGAGAAAACCCATGTACCACCTCAAAGAATCTACCCTCCTACACCATATCCACAGAGAATTCAGAAGCAGAAATTGGATAAGCAATTCGCCAAATTTTTGGAGTTATTCAATAAATTGCAAATCAATATTCCCTTTGTCGAAGCTTTGGAACAAATGCCAAGCTACGCAAAGTTTATGAAGGGGATACTATCAAGGAAGAAGAAGCTAGAGGACTATGAAACAGTGGTCTTGACAGAGGATGCAGTGCCGTCTAACAAAGAAAGTTACCTCCAAAGCTTAAGGATCCAGGGAGCTTTACAATACCTTGTTCGATTGGGGAGTTGTCCTTCAACAAGTGTCTATGTAACTTGGGGGCAAGTATTAATTTGATGTCACTATCGGTGTTCACTCAATTGGGATTGCCGGCTCCTAAGCCTACAAACATATCTTTGCAGCTAGCCGATAGATCCATCACCTACCCTAGAGGTATTGTTGAAGACTTGTTGGTAAGGGTGGATAAGTTCATATTCCCTGCAGACTTTATCATCCTGGACTTCGAAGAAGGCAAGAACATTTCAATTATTCTGGGGAGACCGTTTCTAGCCATCGGGAGAACACTCATAGATGTACAAAAGGGAGAATTGACTATGAGGGTTCAAGACCAAGAGGTGACGTTCAATGTTTTAAGGCTATGAAGTTTCTCACAGATGAAGAAAACTGTTTCAGAATTGATACTGTCGACAGGATACTGCAGGAGGAGACTGAACAATTGCTGAGTATGGACCCATTGGAGAGTGCACTTCTGGGAGAATTCGATATGGAGGAGACAGATGTGGTGGAATGTATACAAATTATGAATACGGTGCCTCAGATGCGAAAGTTTAAAATGCCCATCGAACCACTTGGACAGACTGGGGAGTCATCAGAGCGACTAAAGCCTTCTCTAGAGATGGCTCCCACACTTGACCTGAAACCTCTTCCGGATCATTTGAGATATGCATATCTGGGAGAATCTTCTACGTTGCCGGTTATTATTGCCTCTGCTTTATCATCCGATCAAGAGAGCAAATTGTTGCGGGTCCTTAGAGAGTTTAAATCAGCTATTGGTTAGACCATAGCTGACATCAAGGGGATCAGCCCTTCCTATTGCATGCACAAGATTCTCTTGGAGGATGACAGCAAGCCATCGATAGAGCAACAATGGAGATTGAATCCGATTATGAAAGAGGTTGCCAAAAAGGAGATCCTCAAGTGGTTAGATACTGGTATAATTTATCCGATATCAGACAGCTCTTGGGTGAAACCGGTGCAGTGCGTCCTGAAGAAGGGAGGCATGACAGTCGTGACTAATGAAAAGAATGAGCTTATACCTACCAGGACAGTTACGGGATGGAGAGTCTGCATGGACTATCGCAGACTGAATAAAGCTACAAGGAAAGATCATTTTCTTTTCCCGTTCATTGATCAGATGCTGAATAGGCTGGCAGGACACGACTATTATTGCCTTTTGGACGGTTACTCGAGGTATAATCAGATTGTCATAGCCCTAGAGGACCAAGAAAAGACCACCTTCACGTGCCCATATGACACTTTTACTTTTAGAAGGATGTCTTTCGGGCTATGTAATGCACCAGCCACTTTCTAGAGATGCATGATGGATATATTCTCGAACATGGTAGAGCATAATGTGGAAGTCTTCATAGATAATTTCTCTATCTTTGGGGACTATTTCGACATCTGTTTGGAAAATCTGGTATTGGTCTTAAAGAGGTGTGTTGAGACTAACTTGGTATTGAACTTGGAAAAGTGCCATTTTATGGTACAAGAAGGTATTATTCTGGGCCACAAAGTTTCTAGGAAAGGTCTAGAGGTGGATAGAGCGAAATTGGAGACCACTGGAAGTCTACCACCACCAACCTCAGTAAAAGGAGTTCATAGTTTTCTCGGGCATGCAGGCTTCTACCGGCGGTTCATCAAAGACTTCTCGAAGATTACTAAGCCTTTGTGCAGTTTACTCGAGAAGGACGTCCCGTTCAAATTCAACGAGGAATGCCTGGTAGCCTTTGAACACTTGAAAAAGAAATTGACTATGGCTCCTGTCATTACAGCACCAGACTGGTCTCTCCCCTTCGAATTGATGTGTAGTGACTTCGCCGTTGGGGTGGTATTGGGACAACGCAGGGATAAGATCTTTCATGTGATATATTATGCAAGTAAAACCCTGACAGATGCCTAGTTGAAATACACCACCACTGAGAATGAGCTTATTGCAGTGGTATATGCTTTTGACAAATTCATGTCATATCTGATTGGCACAAAGGTAATTGTATACACAGATCATGCTGCGATCAGATACCTGATTTCAAAGAAAGATGCTAAGCCTTGGCTCATTCGGTGGATACTTCTTCTCCAAGAGTTTGACTTAGAAATTAAAGACAGAAAAGGGATCGAGAACTAAGTGGCTGACCACTTATCTAGATTGGAAAATCCGGGGATGGATAGAAACGACAAAGTAATGATCAATGAGTCCTTCCCAGACAAGCAGTTATTCGTGGTGCAAGGAGAGATGCCCTGGTTTGCGGATTTTGCGAACTTCCTAGTAAGCAATATTATCCCGTCTGACTTTACTAAAGCTCAAAAGAAGAAGTTTCTGCACGATGCTCGATGGTATAGTTGGGATGAGCCGTACTTATTTAGACAGTGCGCTGATATGATGATTAGACGGTGCATTCCCGAGAGCGAGATGGAAAGCATACTGCGAGATTGCCACTCATCAGTTTACGAAGGACATTATGGGGGTGAGAGGACCGCCGCCAAAGTGCTACAAGCCGATTTTTATTAGCCAACACTATTTAAAGATGCTCATAACTTTGTCCAGAACTGTGACCGGTGTCAGCGGGTGGGTAACATATCCAAGAGAAATGAGATGCCGCTGAATATGATCCTCGAGGTCGAAATCTTCGATGTCTGGGGAATAGATTTTATGGGGCCTTTTGTTTCATCTTGTGGAAATCTATATATTTTGCTGGCGGTCAATTATGTGTCCAAGTGGGTAGAGGTAGCAGCCTTACCAACCAACGATGCTCGGGTGGTCTTACGTTTCTTTCAGAAAAGCATATTCACACGCTTCAGGACACCTAAAGCCATAATTAGTGACAAAAGGAACACACTTCTGTAATCGTCAGTTTTCTGCGCTTTTGGCGAAATATAGGGTGAATCACCGTATTGCTACTGCATATCATCCCCAAACAAATGGCCAAGCTGAGGTCTCGAATCGTGAGGTGAAGCGAATACTAGAAAAAGTTGTAAATCCCACGAGGAAGGATTGGTCTCTAAAGCTTGACGATGCGGTGTGGGCCTATATGACTGCCTACAAGACGCCACTGGGTGTGTCGCCATATCAGCTTGTGTATGGGAAGGCCTGCCACCTCCCTATGGAGCTTGAACACAAGGCCTACTGGGCCATCAAGAAGCTGAATTTTGATTTAAAGGCTGCGGGGGAGAAAAGGCTTCTCCAACTTAATGAGCTTGACGAGTTCAGATTGCAAGCTTTTGAGAATTCCAAGCTATATAAGGAGAAGGTCAAAAGGTGGCACGATAGAAAAATCATGGAAAGAACCTTTGAGCTGGGGAAAGCAGTGTTGTTATATAACTCGCGTCTCAGGCTCTTTCTGGGAAAGCTAAAATCACGATGGTCGGGCCCCTTCACGATAAAAACCGTATTCCCGCATGGCGCAGTGGAAATCTATGATCAATACCCGGACAAACCCTTCAAGGTGAACGGACAAAGATTAAAGCATTATTATGGCGGCGAGGTAAATCGAGAGAAGGTTGCCTCGATTCTTTCCACCACTTGACCAACTCAGACAGAGTCTAGCTTATGGACTGTAAACAAGCGCTGGATGGGAGGCACCCCATCATCTCTCTTTTCTCTCTCATATAATTCTTGCATCATATGTCTATTTCTCTCTCATATTTAATTCTGGTTGCATGACTCTCTATATCTCCCTCCCTCTGTTTAATTCTAATCAATTTTAAAAATTGTGAAAATTTGTGGACAGTTTTGGTTTTGGATGCTCATGGCCTACATTTTTGGACTTTAGGCATTATTGCATCTATTTTTGGGACTTGAAAGATTATTGCCTACATGTTTGAACTTAGGCATAATTGCACATATTTTTGGTGTTGGAAGCTCATTGAACATATTTTTGACGTGTTAGCATATTGCATATAAGCCTATAGCAAATTTTTTTGGCAATTCACATAGATACGAGTAACTTACATAGCATTGCTAAGGATTTAACAGTACATACATCTTACATATGCATTTTTGATTATAGAATCAAGTTTACATAATTTTTGATTGCTATATGTGCAGGTAAGGTAAGTGTTTAAAGTTGCTTCTTGTGCCTTCACCTCATTGCTGCAGCAAGCAGGAAATTTTTGGCTGGGGCTCAGGGCAGCGCGGCTGCGCCAACCTCAAGGCACTCACCAGTGCGTCTGCGCCAATGTTCAGAGCATCTTGAGAGTGACCCGCGCATCCGCGCCCCATATAGAGCTCTAGCCGCCATGCCCGCGCTCGACCCCAAAAAACGACAGTTTTTAAAATTTGCCAAATCTAATTCCAGCCCTCTATATCCTATTTCTAATTGTTCGAACCCTACCCTCTCAAACACACGAAACCCTTTCTGCAACCTTCGAATTCTCATTCTCAAATCTCCCAATCATAAACCCTAATTCTCTTACAATTCACAATTTCTTTCTTCACCATACCAATTCTCCCTCTTTTTCTTTATAACCCTAGCCTCCACTTAATACCATCAACCCATAACAGATTCTGTCAAAGTAGGGTTAGAAGATTTGGATTTTTAGGGATTGCAAATTGCAGAGGTTTGGCTTTGGTAAATTGGGGGCAGAGTTAGGGTTTGTGTATTCAGTTGCATCAATCAGAGATATTCAGAATTCAAGTTTGGGGGTTGTTCTTCATCAGGGTTCATCACTTAGGGTTTGCAAAGCATAATTTTTGAAATTCCCATGACTCCAAAACGTGCACGATCTGCCGCTCCCGCATCGCCCGCTCACAGTGACCAGGGCGATGACTCCGTGGATTTGACTAGGTTTATCAGTCTGGACGCCCAATTGAAGTACTATCGGATCGCGGCTAAGACAGTTTTGAAAGAACGGGGTTTGAAGCCAGCGAAAGAGGATGGGCAATTACTTGCTATGATCCGGGAGATGGGTTGGCAAGGGGTTTGTGCTACACCGCCCCTATCCCGTTGGCTATTGTCCGTGAGTTTTATGCCAACGCCAAGGAAACGCAGAGTGGCCTGTCTTTTGTCCGGGGCCAGACCGACGACTATCGCCCGGCGGCGATTCGTGAACTGCTTAATTTGCCTTCAGTCTCGGCGGGCCAAGTGAATTGGGTTGAGGTGGATCGATTTGAGACAGACCTGGACCAATTGATTATTGATTTGTACGTACTAGGCACAAAGTGGAAGTATAGGCCGGGAACTGATGATCACACCAACTTCCTCGCCTCCGCTCTGAACCGATACGCTAAGGCATGCAACCTATTTTTGTGCGCCAACCTGATGCCATCCTCCCACCAACATAGGATTACAGCCGAGAGGGCTATTATTTTGTGGGGGATCATTACAGGAAAGTTTATTGATGTTGGGAACTTGATCAATCAGAATATGTTGCGGTTCATGCGAGGCAGTACCACGGGGTCAATTCCACACGCTTCAGTGGTTGCTCATCTGTGTTCTAAGGTAGGCATCGAATGGGATGATGAGCAGGTTCAAATGCCAAGTGGGGATATCAATCATGCTATAATTAAGAGGTTCGAGGATTGGACTGGGGGCACAGCCCACCCGCGGGGAAAAGGATTCATCCTGCCACCTTCTCCAGCAGTTCCTCCACCGCAGCCACAGCCATCAGAAGCCGCTGCCCCTCCTCCAGCCAGTGACATGCATCAAGATCGCATGATTCAGCGATTAGAAAAGAGGATGGACGCCTTGCATGGTAACTTCGTAGCATTTGCCGATGGATTATCACGTTATTTGGCCGAGGCCTTTGCGCAGCAGGGAACAATGCTGGAGTGGCCCACCTTCAGTTCCGCCATGCTTTACTCGTTGCCAGACTCACCACCCGAGTAGGGTGGCCATGCCGATCAGTAGGGGAGTTTTCCTGACCCTTTACCTTCAATGGGGACATTTAATATTTTAAGTTTGGGGGTATTGGGTATAGTTAGTAGTTTTTTTTGCATATAGTGTAATTGCATATAGTTATAGTGTTAATTACATATAGTAATTTGCATAGTAGTTGCATTCTAGTTAAATTTTGCATAAAAAATTTTCAGTTGTATTTTATTTTGTTTATTTAGTTGTGCATAATCCCTTGTGTTTAGCCTGTTGAATTTCAGTCTGGCCAATGATGACACTGAGATACGATAGATTTTTGAACTCTGTTAGTAGCTTAAGCTCATTTATATTTTTATACATGATGTAATCTATACATGTTTCTTTGATGTGATCGAATAGCACAAAATTGTCTTTATTTGCTTGTTGGCTAGATTAATGCATGCTTGTCTTCTGAGGTGGAGAATTTTATTTTTAATTGCTAGAATTGTGTAATAAAAGCAATAATGACCTTAACAACACATGAATACAAGTTTGAGGGAAAACTTTGGGTATGCGTGTTAAAAAGAAAAAGAAAAAGAAAAAGAAAAAGAAAAAGAAAAAGAAAAGAGAATAATTGTGAAAAAGAAAAAAAATAGAATAAACACCTGGGCCAGCGAAGTTTTGTGGCCTTTGATACTCAAGCAAATACGCTCGAGGGGATTGTCTCTACACCCAGCGCCCTAAGGCCTTTATGGTTTGGGAGTCGTTGGTCGAAAGTTCATTAAATGGGTATCATTGAAAAGCCTAAGAGGACCTAACATTGCACAGTCGGGTGTAACCGCGGGAAAAGTGCGAATATCGCCCCCGTATGTGAATAACATAATAAGCCCTTGTTGCACCTTAGCATGTATTGATGCGTTGGTTTGGTCATTATTTTGTATAAATGAAAAATTATGAACTTAAAAACCTCAATTTTCCTTCCTTAGAAGTATGGCATGTGGAATCTTCGCTTCGTTCAAGCTTATTTATGACATTGCACACACACACACACACACTACATCTTAGCAACATGTTATGGTTTATGGATTGTATGTCTTTATAACTGTTGCTTGAGCTGATACTATGTTCATAGTTCTTATTATATCTCTCAGGCGCATCTGATGGGAATTCACAACAGGGCTGAACTTTGGGATTCATTTTCATGTAGTTTAGTTGCATATCATGTAGTATACATTTGTGTTTGTTGCTTGAGGGCAAGCAATAGTTCAAGTTTGGGGGTATTTGATAAGTAGGTTTTATACCTACTTATTGGATATCAACTTAGGTTTTATACCTACTTATTGGATATCAACTTGCTATGATTATGGCTTAAACTCAAGCATTTTATTGTATTTTAATGCGTTTTATCTTTGTTTTGCATATCTTAGTCAGGAAACTCAAAAGGGCATGGAATGGTATGATTAAGGCATGGAATGGCATGATAATGGACAAAATGGCATGGACTTGGCAATAAGGCAAGGGAGGATGGCATGATGATGGAGTTAGCATGAGGAAGCAAGCTATGTCATGAGAGAAAGGGGCCTCAAAGCAGCATATGTGAAGGAGCAAGAAGCAATAAGAAGCAACAAGAAGCAACAAAGAAAGTAGCAAAGGATAGCAGCACAGCACCAAAGCACCAACAAAAATCCTAGTCTCGCGCGGCAGCGCCAGGATTACACAAACAAGCTGCGCGCCCGCTCCAATTAGCAGAGCAGAGAGAGTATTCTGAAGTAGCGCGCGGCCGTATCCACCCCAAATGTACTATGGGGCCGCGCGGGTCATGATTAGTTGACTTTTTATTTTGCATTTCGGTTGAGTGTTTTATATAAGGGTGTATGTGTAATGAACAAAAAAAAATCACTTATCATTATCAGACTTCATTTATTACAAGCCCGGTTCTTACATTTCTAGGGTTTTTAGAGAGCTTGTCTTGGAGCTTAACTTCTTCCCCCTTCTTGTTCTAAGTAGATTCCATTGTTAGGGGGTTTCACTTTGGGTTTTCTTGTGGTCTAAACTTGAGCTTGCTAGCATTCTATTGGAAGGGGAACCACAAGATTTGCATTCTCTATCTCTCTATACTTTTACTTTCATTGTTGCTTCAATGCTTGGCTTAAATCCCATAATGGTTGGTGGTTCAGAGATGAACTAACTACCATTATGGGATTCTAATGAATCTTATTGCTTAGTCTAGGTTTTTATGCCTCTTTGAGATGTATGCTTGAATATATATGGTGTGCCTAGCATGGTCGTGATGAATATATAGATGCTTGATCACCATCTACTGTAATAGTTTATATGGAATTGAAAGAGGAAGTATAAGCTTAAATTTTGCCATGCTAGCATATGTTCGTAAAATTTGCATGTGAAGAAATTTATGATTCTTTATCCGGATAGAAATATACCGGCTTGCCATATGTAGCCAATAGGGAGCTTGCACTTAAATCGATTTTGCTTGTAAATTGCATAGACATATAGTGATTTAGGCTTTATCGATGTTCATGTGATTTCTATCTCTTTTGTGGATATTATATGATATGGATTTGGTTTATTAAAAAATAGCCTTTTCTCACATTCGTGCTCCCGGCTAGCATTCCTATTTAATCGATTGAACTTGACATGAGGTGTGTAATCTAGACAACGCAACAGGTGAAGTTAGGATCCCATATTTCTCTAATTTGAACCCCTCGTCTGTTAATTAGTTAAGTTTATGTTAAAATCAGTCTAGTTATTAAGTCACACTTTAATACTCGTTTGAGCAGACAAAAATAACTATAGGATTGTTGCATGATAGTTTAAACCTAACCTCTTTTCTCCGTGGGAACGATCTCGATTTATCACTGTATTACTTGTCGACCGTGTATACTTGCACCCGTTTTATGCCCGTTTTATTAACACCGAAATGGCGCAACAGTGCTAGGTTAATGTTACAGTCCATGTGCATTAGTGTTTGTGCCTAGCCCAATTTAAATTAGCATGAGATAGCCCAATGTGTAATATATGGATGGTGGACATATATATATATATATATATATGTGAGAGTATAATAGAGGTATATATATATATGTGTGTGTGTGTGTGTGTGTGTGTGTGTGTGTGTATAATGGACATGTATGCTAGCTTAGTGTATACAAAGTGGGAAAATAAAATGTCACATAGGGCACTAGCACCCCCATGTGCTGCCCACCCCTTCCCCTTGGCCCTTAGAATGCTGATTTTTAGCTAAGTTAAGCTCACAATCAAGCCCATGTGGTGACAATGATGGTGTAGTCCAATGGCTAGTAGTACTATGAATAGTGTTAGGTCATGAAGCTAGTCACCAACTCCCCTTTCTCCATTGTGTAATAACCTAGTGAATTGGATAATGGATTGCCTATAAATAGAGAGCCCCAAGTGTTGGTGGAATTTTGCAATTTCATTTGATAAGTGTAGAAGATATAAAGAGCTAGAGAAAGTTGAGAGAAAAAGAGAGAAACCTAGGAGCTCTTGCTTTGTTGGTGGAGCTCGAGAAGGAGAATCAAGGTGGTGACTTATTTGAAGTTCTTAGCTAAAAAGAAGAAAACCACTAAGAGGTAGGTCGTTCTTTAACTTCATTTTATACTTGTCATAGATGAACTAGTAGTTAGGTAGAAATGCATGTTAAGCTTGATATCCTAATTAAAATACTTGAAAACATGAGATATATTTTTAAGTGTCATAAAATGTATAAGCCTTATACATGATCCAATAATGTTATGTTGAACTTTTATGAAATACGGACATAACCCAAGTGAAATTATAGTAATCGGACATAAAACGAACCCATAGCGGAACTTTTCGTGAAGCATGTCAAAATGTAATCCCTAGCTTGGAAAAGCAATAAATATAATTAAATAAATATTTTAGAAAATTGTTCAAGATATCACATATTGAAGCTATGCAAGTTTATGAGATAATGGAAGTGGTTTCAACTCATTTAAATGTAAAATGAATAAGTTATGCAAATTTGAATCAAAAGAGGTAAAAGAGCACATTGAAAAATTTCATGTCTAAGCAATCTGCCGGGCCAGCGCTACCGGGCAGCCCAGAGAGTTAAAACTGGCGCTGCCGCGCCATGTACATTTCAAAGGCTTCTGCAGGACCGGAGCTGCCGCGCTGTCCTTAGGGTTAACCTCAGCACCACAACTGAGTAGGGTTTCTGCAGGGTCGGCACTGCCGCGCCATCTACAGTACTAAACCCGGTGCTGCAGCGCCATGCCAGTTTCACAGTTGACCCGGATCCGGGTCAAACCGGGTCGGGTTATAGTGAGTCGGGTCAAACAGGATAAGAAAACTTAATTTTTCTAAAATAAAATAAAATAAAAATAAAAATTAATTAAATAATAATACTTAATTAGATTAATATTAAGAGATTTTATTAATCAAAGATAATTAAACAATTAAAGTAATTTAATTGTGAGTTAATTAAATATAATTTGTGATTAAAGGTTTAAGACTTATTTTACTTAAAGAATATTAAACAATTTTAATTGTAAATCAATAAGTGATAATTAATCTAACATTCCTAATTTATAAACAATTAAAACTAAATTAGATTTTAATTGTGAAACGAATAAACAATTAAGATAGTACTTAATTGTAAATCAATAAAACTTAAACCATTTGATATCTATATGGTAATAGTGAAGACAATTTCTAATCATGTAATTAATAAAGTGTGAACAATTAAAGTGACATTAATGAACATTTTAATTATAGACGATAATTACCTTAATATTAATAAATATTTTTAATTGTGAATAATAATTATTAAACAATTAAATACTTTCGAAGATTATGTAATTGTGAACCAATGAGACATTAATATGAATATGCCTAATTGTGATTAAGGGAATTACTCAGATGATAATGAAGTAATAGATTAATGATAGAATGATAGAGTTAACGATTAAGAAGAAAAAATGAATAATTGTTTTGAGAAGTCTTAGATACCTAAGGCTAGTGTGTTAGACCAATTTAGGTTTGTATGTTTATGTGTTGATATAGATTAACCGTTATAATAATAATAGGTTAATCAAGGGATAAGAAGTCGAAGTCAGAATTAATCAATGACTCAGGAAAGTATCCGAACTATACTCTTTTATTAAGCAAGTATTCTAACCTTACTCTTTATTGAGAACGTACTTAAGGTTGTACTATTATTGATCGTACGAGTAAATAATTGATAGAATAATTCTTGTCTTATAAATTAATATTTCATAGCTTGATTTAAAGCACGATTATATTCTTCGAATCATGTTGCAAGTATTAAACTTAAAAATTGTTCTTATATATATTGGAAAAGCTGTCTACGTTATTTGATTCGGCTAGACCAATATCATGAATTAGAAAGCGATCCAAACCAATTGCTTTGGTGAGGAATCTTATAAATCGACTGAGATGAACAACCCTCATTGAAGGGGAAACTATATAACTGTCGGAAAACCAACGTGCGCACAAATAGCATGTGAATATTATGCATAATGTAGGCTACTTTAGGCTGATCACCTAGTGTACTTGTTTATATCGGATTTTCAGTTAAATACTGTTAATTCTAGCAGGAGTTCTTGGTCTCTAGTGACTGCTCAATATTAAACTTTATCTTTTGAAAAACATTGAAACCTTTGAATTCTCTTGATAATGCTTCGGTCTATAATGACCTTCTGTTTACAATTCAAAGGATAATTTTGGAACTAGTGATATTTCTTTGTTTACAACATTATTCCTTAAACTCTTGAGTTATCCTTTGACATCATACCTTGGATATTATTAAGCTTTATAATTATGTTTACCCTTATTGCTATATTACTTGCTAAGCAAATTTGTTGCTCATTCTTGCTTTCCTTCAACATTTCAGTTAAGGCAGAACAATGTTGACCCTCTAGCACGGATAAGGGCAAAGTCAAGGCTACGACGTAGCTTTGTTCTCTTTTAAGATTATTATTATGTTGTAATAAGACTTATTTCGTATTATGTATTAAATTATGTTATGGTTTAAGATATGTTTAAGTTAGTTATGGTTGTGAAACCGTGGGACGCGAATATTTATATTAAATCAATGTAAATTATTCCATTATTATTCTATTATTTCGTTGCATGAGATTTTAGTATGTTATTAGAGATAGATCGTGATGCACCGAATAATTCGAGATATGAGTGTCTGAATTTAGGGGCATCACAAAAGTTCTTCGAGAAGTGCTTGAGGCCATATATGGAGATCATATATGGGCTAAGGCGTTGGCATACAAGTTGATAAGGTGGGGTTATTACTGGTCGACCATATTTCAGGAGGCAAATGACTATGTAAAGAAGTGTGTCAAGTGCCAACTAAACAGTCATGTTCCGCATTAGCCTTCGAAAGAGTTATCTTCTACTACAACAAAAAGCCTATTTGCGACCGCTATCAGCGACCGCACTAGGTCGTAGTTGTCCATCAGCGACCGAGTGCAGTCGCTGATAATGGCCACACATTATCTGGTCGCTGGGTGGACTCAGGCGACCGACATTTCAGCGACCGCTAATAGTGACTGATTCCGTCGCTAAGCTTAGTCAAGTTGAGTCAGGTCTCAGGGGTGACGTGGCACCACGTGTCAGCGACCACAATTAGCGACTGCATCAGTTGCTAATAAACTAAAGCTATCAACTACCGCTAATACCGGTCGCTGATAGGTATTAGTGACCACATACAGTCGCTCATACTAAGTTTTTTAATTTTTTTTGTTTTGTGGATTTCTCAAAAAAATTATAACTGTTTTGTACCTGTTTTATATCCCAACAATATATATATATATATATATATATATATATATATATAAGCGATTAATTTAATTGTAATAAGTACTAAGATTACCTCGTCGCCATCCTGATGTGATGCTGCTGCTGCTACTACATCTGCTAACTCATCAGGACTCAGAGACTACAGATGCTCGCCCAATATACAAAGAAGATCTTGACAGATCGCTCTCACATAGTCAACAGGAGTATGATAACTTGGATGACACGATGACTGAGTAGACTAGGTAACAAAGCTACATGTGCCACTGATGGTCGGTCGTCATCGTTGTCCTTGACCTTTAACTTAGTTCTATTTCACAACTGACGCCATCTCCCATAATTCTTGATCTATCGACGACCACGGGGTGCCAGCAGAATAGCTCTCGTCCATTATGCTCTTATAAGTGTCTTGTCATCAGTTTAAACATTAGATAGTTAAAAATAAATATTTAAACTTAGTAATGACGTAAAAAATTATAAACAACATATCAAAGGTATATATAGTAATTACCACTATTTAGATAGCCTCAACAGACCATCGCGGGTGGCTACGTACACATTAAACCAATGGATAGACTAACCCTGAGACTGATCCTCCAACAAAACTTGGGATCCATACATATGTATATATATTAGTCACATGGACAAAAGTACTAATACCATGGCTGTAAACATAAAATAAAAAAAAAAACTTTGCAAAATACTTACCCTGGCAGCAACATGTTGCAACTGTGATATACTGCCGCCCCTATTAGTGCCTTTTGCCCTGTGGCCTTCATGTTCACCTGAGGCTCTGTTCAGGGAGGCAGTCTTTGTGACAGCCCGAGATTTCAGATAGCCTTGAAATTAGGTTTTTCGAGATAATATCTAATAATTAAAATTTTATGGATATTATTATGTGTTATGTGATTTAGGTCGATTAATGACCTAGTTTACGTGTCACGTGATTATGTATGAGTGTTGGGAGTTTTTGGGAGAAAATAATTTTTTCCAAGAAAAATGCTAAAACACTATTCATAAAACACTAATAAACGTTTTTTTGAGAATTTTGAATTACATCATAGTATTTATTTGAGAAGGGGAGATGAAATATTTAATAAAAGTTTTTTCGAAAAAAAGCCGTAAAAATAATATTCACGCTAAAAAAAAATTTCATTTTTTCAAATTTTCGAAGAACGACATAGCGTTTATTTGGGAAAGGGGAATCGGTGGCGAAATCGGATTTTCAAAAATCGAAAGTCGAATTTTCGGCTAACCGAGCGTGTTACGAAAATGTAACTGAAAAAGTTAGGAAATCTAACTAAAAAGAAAAAGAGAAATTAAATTAATTCTAGTCTAACCAAACCTAAGGTTTAAATGGCTTGGTTAGGAATTTAAAGGGGCTTAGCTAAGGGTTGATCCTAAGGTTTGAGTGGCTTAAGCTTAGAGCCAAAGGATGGGAGCCATTGCTTGGTCTTGGAGATAAAAAGTGAGCCAAACTTGGAGCCAAAGTTATAAAAGGGCAAGTATCATTTGTTAGAATTAAACATGTGGTGATTAAAATGTGGACGAGGAAAAGAGATAAGGTGAGATGGAAACTTTTTGTTTTTGGTAAGTTTTGGTTTATAGGAGTGACTAAGCTTATTCTAAGCAAGATAAGGTAGGAGGGTTATGTTTATCCCACATGGGATAATTGAAAGCCAAAATGAGCTAGGAAAGGGAGGGGAGATCCGACCAATTGAGGAAGCAAAGGAGGGGGGGGGGGGGGGGAGTATGTGTGACTCATCTAGCAAGGTGGCAATTTCATTTAATGCTAGCTTATCTCTTCTTGCCATCCTTAACTATTAAGTTCCAAGTGTCATCCTATCATTCCCTAACCCTACATAAGTTAAACTAATGTTAGAAGCATGGTTGAGTTAGTTGGTGGAGAATTCAATTGATCTAGAGGATTTTTCACTTAGCCGATTCATTTCATTTGCAAGAAAGAAAAGGAAAAGAGAGAGAAAACAAACTACAGAGAAGAGAAAGACAACAAGAATAATAGAAAGAGAGAGAGGCCGGATTCTTGAAGAAGAAAATGAGAGGAAGAAGATCAAGTGTTAGCTTGAATCAAAGCTTAAGGAGATCAAGAACTCAAGAGGTAAGACTATGAACCATCAAACCTTTATCTTTGAAGATATTTCCTTTGAATCATTAATTTTGGTTATGGTTTTGTGGTGGATCATATCACATCTTGGATAAATAAGGTAATTTGTAGTTTAGATATGTTAAATTACTTGTTATTATGCATGAAAGATGAAATCGAAGGATTAAATCGTAAGACTAAGCGTAAAGGATGAAAAACTATGTAGAGGACTTAAAATAGAATTGTAAAAGTGTTGTTTGTGGATTTATTTGTGAAATCCGGGAAGAAGTATTTATAGATAAGGAAGTTATAGAAATAATCCAATTAGAAAGGACTAAAAATGAAGTCATGACAAATTTCTTCGTAAAAGATGTAAAATGATGAAAATCTTAGACTTTTAAACCAATTTTAGGCTAGTTAATGAATTTGATAAATTATTCCATCCATGGGATTTTGTAGAGTATGTTACAAGCTTTCCATAGCCATAAAAACGCACTAATTTCGATAACGGATAACCGAGTTATGAAGATTTGAAGTATGTTCGTCAAAATAGACAAAATCTGGAAAAGTTGGAAATTTGGCAAAATGGCCGAGCTTGACATACTGCCTTCTAGCACCAGGGCTCTGGAAATAGGCCTAGGATGGGCGCTGGGGCGCTGTCCCAAAAGTGGAGAAAGTCAGCTTTGACGTCCTTTAGTAAAATAGACATAACTTTTTCATACGAACTCCGATTGAGGTGATTCAGGATGAATTGAAAAAGATACGAAGTAGACCTACAAATTTGAATTAATAGGTTTTGAGATTTGAGCTCGGGAGAAGGGGAAAAAATAGCCATTGTTGGGACTAATATGTATTTGGAGGCAATCGGAGGGTGTCGGGCATACACGTATGCAACGTGGATGCTTTTGACGATAAAAGATGTTGTTCTAAGTTATAAAACATGAAAATTATAAAATATAATGATACTTAACATGAATCAATTATGTATTAGACAAGTTTATTGAGCATGTTAAGCATACGCAAAGAAGGAGAATAGGGTGTGTAACGTATGAACATCGAAACGTCGTGTCAAGTGTTAATGAACTTAAAAAAAAGTATTTCAATTCAAATGAAATGAGCATTATAAGCTATGAAATGGGGTTAATATAAACCAATAAAGATGGATGATTATGAGGATAGTAACATTGCCGAACAATGCGACCACGAGAGATATTTTGGAGTTAGTAGCGTTAATTAAATTATACTGCGTGAGCAATATGAAATAAGAATTAATATAATCCAATTTGAGTGTCATTAAGTGACTAGTTGGTATGTTCTACATTATTGATATATGTAGGTTATTCGAAGAGCTATATAGCGTAAACGGTAAAGGAACGCTTAAGGCAAGTTTCTTGAACTTTTTCAGATTTCATTGAGCAAATTTTCTAATTCCATTCAAATTGTTGAATCAAATGCGAGTTTCATGTCTTTGTGCAATTGTTTTATAATTGGGAAATGTGTTTAGCTATGAATTATGTTTTTTTTTTCAATATCTGCACTTATGTGCTTTTGTGAAAGTATTGTTCTATTATTTAACCGTTCAAATTATTAAAGTTTTGATTAATTCATGAAATATATTGTGATTATGTTCATGCTAATTATTTTCATTGGACACATGTTGAGTATTAGAGAAGAGCAGAGACAAGTTGGCGTCGAGGTGAGTTGATGATATTAATAATTTCGACTAGTTAGATGTTACGGTGTTAACTTAAGGTTAAGTGTGAGTACAGTCACATGCTTTTTAACCGTTGACGTGTGGTAGCTGAGTTAAATAAACATTTGTATGGGCAGGGGAATTGTGACCACTCAGTTCACTACATTGATAACTGTTGAACACTTGTGTTGTGCTGTTCTTATATGTATGTTGAGCACGTGATTCTTTTCACGTATGTATTTGTTAGAATGAGTTGAGTCTTAGAAGGATTAAAGAGTGTTTTCTCTTAAAATGGTAAAAAGGGTGTTAAGGGGTAGGAATCCGATTTAATTCCTATTTATTCAAGTTGCTTCATAACTATTGTTGGTTATTGGAGTTTTCAAAAAATATTGAATTGATTCTTGATTTTGTTGTTTATTCAATTGATTTAACTTGCTGGGCAATTAAATGCTTACTCTTGTAAAAATTCTAAACCATTTGCAGCTAGAGCGAACGGACTTGAGTAACAACATGGTGTTCCTTGAAAGGAATTCGTTATTTATAAGATTTAAATGTATAACATTACAGGTATACTGGAGGTTTTTAATTTTAATATTTAAATGATGCAATATTTGTTAATATTATGATATAAAGATGTAAAGGTAATAGAATGTAAAGAATGAGAATTTTATATATTAATTTTAAATATTTATTGAATGAAATAAATCTTTTAATTGATTTAAATATATAATATATATGATATCAGTTATATTCTAAAACTACGTTAGTTAGTCAGAGTTAGAACAAAAGAGAAAACAAAGAAGAATAAACAGAGAAAGAAATGAGAGAAAAGAGAAAAAGAAGAAGAGAAAGGAAGAGCTTGAGAAATCAATCACCATCATCTTTTTCCTCACTAAAGCTTAAGGGTATAATCTCTAAGTTTCAATTTTTAATATTGTGCTTATGTTCTTCGTATTGATAGTTCTCTGTAAAACTATTTTTATGAAAATTTCTTGATTATGATGTATATATGTGATGTAAAAATATATATATATATATATATATATGTATACTTACATATGATTCTTATAGTTGTCTAAGTGATTCAATTCACGTAAATACGATGAACATGAAGAAATCATGTTCATAGTAATTTACAGTGAACTTATTTTGGAAATAGTCTTTTAAATTATCAAAATTTACTTTTGATTGTTAGTTTTTGTTTAAATTAATCATGGAATATGATAATATGTTAAGGAATAGAGTTAATACAATTGGAATTACATGATTTAGTTTAAAAACGAACTCACAGTAACAATTTTCGTCAAGAACGCTTAAGAATGTTGTTTTGTTCAAAAATCATGAAAATTATGTTTTAATTATGTGTTATAGTGTTTATGAATGGTAAAATCATGTTAAAACTTGTAAGTTTTGTTTTCATAAAGTTTGATATACATTATGTTGATAAAAATCAGACTTCAATGCGAAGAAATAAGCCAAATTGTCTTATTTCTCTGCACGATCGCGAGCTGGGGGAACCCATCAGCTATGGGTCCCGCCCCAGCGTGGCTTTAAGCTAGGATGACCCAGCGGGGCTACCTGCTGTCTGGGAAGTCCACTTGAGTTTCGAGTAATTTTTGTGTAGTGCTTGTTTAGCTAACTTAAATTGATGACATGTTAAGTGTATTAGACAATGAGATAACATATTTTTGATATGTTTAAGATAATTTGAAGTCTTATATTAATATATTATGTGTGTACTTGGATATTATTTTCATAAGGTACGACATAGTAGTTTAAAGAGTTATAAGCTTGTGATGTGTATGTTATGAGTGTACACTCACGTATGTGGTTAGTTAGCGACTTATGTTATAAACCACGTTTTGAGTTGAACTTAAGTAAGAAGTTTAACGGTTTAAACGTCGTGGTGATGTACTAATTGATTTTATAAACATAATGTAAAATGTAGGATAATTGTGGAAGTGGTTTATAATTGTAAAGTGTAGCTTGCGCTTGAAGCAAGTTTCCTAAACTTTTCTTTTACGTTTATGCAAGTCTGCTAATTATACTCTTTCCTTGAACAAGTTTCATATTCTAACTTGTTATTCGTATGCAAGATATTGTATTCTCTATAATTTATATATTGAATAGTTATCTTATCAAGTTCATTATTGAATTAACGTGACCTTGACTTAATTGTTCAAACAAGGTTTATCTATCTTTCAAATGCTTTAAGTTATTTCTAAAGCATGCTTATCTAATATGAAGTCTATTGTTATGACTTATACTTGGTTCATAATTCTTATATTTTTGAACTCTTAATTATTGTGAGTCGATTCAACTACTCCTTAGTTGATGATAGTTGAAAACTCCAAATTTTCTTTTAGCTATCCAAACCAAACTTTCTTTGGTGCGGACTTGTATCAAATACTGAGATGAACAACCCTATTTATTAGGGGAGGTTACTACGCGAAAGCATTAAATGTTTGTGCACAATACATGGTACGAAGGGTTGATCCCCCTAAGTACGAGTTAGAGTCCATAGTCTAAATAACTGTTAAAGGTTTTAAACGAAAATGTTTATAACCTAGGACATAGTTCAAGGTCTTATGACCCTCAGATGATTTAATATTCGAAATTCTAAGTATTGATGAGAGAATTATTATTCAATTCTTTATTGTTGATGAAAGTAAAGTTATTCAAATCTATTGAAGCTGTTCAGTTTATATCATATTATTGTTATATTCCAAGTGAGCTTTTGTTTGCTCACTCTTGCATATTTCATAATTACTTGTAGTTAAAGCCAAGAATGTTGACGTACCGTCAATAAGTAAAGGGAAAGGCAAGATGAACAAGTGAAGACCTGTTGTCTTTGATTGTGATTGTAATAAGATTTGTTTATGATATTTTTTTCTGCTCTTATTTGTTTATGTTAAGGTTAGCAAACCTAGGATATTTTCGGATTAAGGTTGTAATCCTTTTTCATAAGCAAGATTTTATTTAATGATGAGGTTGTAAATCTTTTTGCATTCCTTATTATTGAGTAGATATATATTTTATTTAGATAGCGAACACCACCAATCATGTGGAAACGAAGTACCCAGATTTGGGGGTGTCATAGGTTGGTATCAAAGCTTTAGGTTATGAACCTTAGGTGGGGGAAAAACCTTAGGTAGTAGCTTTATAGGAAGATCGAAAAGATAGCGGTGATAGGTGAAGATAATAAATTACCTTATGTGCTATGTGGTTACATTTTAGTATTCGAAGAGTGTCGATCGATGTCACGTAATAATTGAACTTTAAATTTTTTTTGTCAGGATGACAAACATTGGGGAGTCCAGTCAGGTTAGAAAGGAGTTACCTCAGATGCCTAGAGACGAAGAGCCCCGAGACATCCATGTTGTCTGGGAGCTGTTGGTTAGGAGAGAGCCATCTCCATTGATCACCATAACTGGTCACGAGCATGAGCCGATATCTGACCGAGATAATGAGGACGATGATGAGTCAGAAGAGTCAGAGGAGGAGGAGGAAGATCCCGAGGAAGAATTCCCACCTCACTCTACTAGTGCTGAGATGTACGAGGCAATCTACGAACGTAACGTGGAGCTTCAGGAATTGATGGACAAGAGTCGGACTACCATACATCAGCGAGATGAGACTATCAAGGAGTTGGATAGTGAACTAGGAAACGCAAAGTGGGATCTAATTCACGTAGAAAGTGATAGAGATGTCGCACTGACCGAGCTAGCGAAGCTGAAGCACGACATACAAGAGGCGTCAACGAAGCGTGCCAGAGCGGAG
Organism: Panax stipuleanatus; assembly: GCA_020205555.1. Taxonomy (NCBI): domain Eukaryota; kingdom Viridiplantae; phylum Streptophyta; class Magnoliopsida; order Apiales; family Araliaceae; genus Panax; species Panax stipuleanatus. The sequence continues at coordinate 118,257,398 of CM035119.1, read as the reverse complement.
GAAACAAGCTTGAGGGCTACTCAACGTGCCGATCGAGCTGAAGACGGGGCTGTAGCAAAGAGGGCCAAACTAAGGAAGACAGAATACGCTTTCTATACGGCTCTAGAGAGGGCCCAGGATCGTGTCTTCTATTACCCAGCTCAGTTCCAAGGTTTACCATGGTACATAGTGGATCACAGAACAGCTTTTTAGGTGATGGAGGAAGAACGTAGAGAGGCTGTGCGACGTCTTAATCTGCCTAGACAGTAGAACTATTAAACTATGTGTTTCTTTATGTATTAAATAAATGTAAATCCCATAAATTGAGAAAATAATGGGATGAGGTGGTAATGTAATCCTGTAACTTGTTTCAGTTCAGGAAAGATGATGGAAATAGTAGAAATGCTATCTATTCTATGTTTTAAAAATTATGAATGAACAAAGAAGTTTATTGACGTGCTATGTGTTCAAATGTGAATGGAATGATTTAAATGTTTATGTATGAACTTGAATACTTAAGAAATGAGTAAAGGATCTAATAAGGATATTTCTTAACAGAAAATGCCTCCTAGAAGAAGACCTACACGTCAAAATCCTGAGGGTTCGACGAACAACAACAACAACAACAACGATGGGACGAATCCCAATTCAGTTCAGCAATTGGTGAATTTGCTGACTGGAGCGCTAGCGAATCAGCTGCAAGTGCAAGGTACGACTTTCAAGGAATTTAAGACAGTAGGGTTGCCAGAGTTTAAGGAATCGGTAAACCCAATAGAGGCTCAGACATGGGTTATGGAGATGGAGAAGGTATTCAACGTGGCTAGAGTTAGCGAAGACCAGAAGACGGCGTTCGCGACTTTCATGTTGAAGTCAGATGCTAGCTTTTGGTGGCAGGCCAACAAGACTTGAGAGGGGGAAGCAGTGATAGTGTGGGAACGTTTCAAGGAGATGTTCTTTGAAATGTACTTCCCCGTTAGCTCACAGGACCAGATGGAGGTCCAATTCTTGGAGCTTAAACAGGGAGGGATGACGGTGTCGGAGTACGCCATGAAGTTTAATGAGCTGGCCAGGTTTGCGATGTACCAGATCAGTACTGACGCTAGGAAGGCGAGGAGGTTTGAGCGGGGACTGAAGCCCTAGCAATACAGTAAGGTCTCCATGTTCCAGCTGAATACGTTTGCAGATGTGTTGGAGAAGGCAATCCTCGCTGAAGGTGGAAGCGACGCGGTGACTAAGTATAATCAAGACAAGAAGAAGAAGAATGAGACAGAAACCAAGGCTAGTGGTAACGGGGCTATCAACCAGAAAAAGAAGTGGAATGATAACACCTCTGCTGGAAGTCAATAGGGAAACCAGCAGAAGAAGAAGATTGAAACATGTGTGACATGCATAAAGAAACACACTGGAGTGTGCATGATGGGGAGACGGGTGTGCTTCAACTGTGGTAAGGAAGGCCACATTGCGCCTAATTGCCTAAACCTGAAGAAGGGAGCTTGCTACACATGTGGATCTAAGGATCACATGGCTCGCAGTTTCCCTAAGAAGCTAGCTGGAGGGTCGGCAGCAGGGAGCGGGGGAAATGGCAGCGGTAGCACTCTGATTATCGCTGAACCACTGCAGGCCGTTCGACCCATTGCCCGCACATTCAGTATGACGATGCAGGATGCTGTGCAGTCAAAGATGTGGTGTCAGGTATTTTTCCTGTCAATAGTATAAATGCGTATGTATTATTTGATTCGGGTGCTACTTGTTCATTCATATTTGAGGATTTTGCTAAGACCCTAAACTTACCTAAAGAGGAATTAGTTTATCCCTTGAACATAGAAATTGCGAATAGGGAGGTTATTCATGTTAGGTTTGTATACAAGAACTGTAGATTGGACATTAAGGGTCAGGAATTAAGGGTAGATTTGATTCCGATAAAACTTGGGGAATTCGATGTGATACTGGGTATGGATTGGTTGTTCAACCATGGGGCGATAATTAACTGTCAGAAGAAGTCAGTAAATCTTACGACTCCGTCAAAGTTAGTCTTCTATGGTAGCAAATTGCCTAGACAAGCGAGTTGTCTGACGATTATGCAAGCCAAGAAACTTTTGACGCAAGGCTGTGCAGGATATCTAGCCTACATAATAAATATTCGTAAGGAGAGCCCGAAGGTAGAGGAGATATCAGTGGTTAGGGAGTTTGTGGACGTATTTTCGAGCGATATGCCAGGACTTTCGCCAGATAGGGAGATAGAATTCATAATCGACTTAGCGCCAGGAACTGCTTCAATTTCGAAAGCTTCGTACAGAATGGCTCCAGTCGAGATGAAGGAGTTGATGGTTCAACTGCAGGAACTGCTGGACAATGAGTTTATTCAGCCGAGCGTTTCACAGTGGGGAGCGCCAGTTTTATTCGTGAAAAAAAAGGATGGATCAATGCAGCTATGCATTGATTATAGGAAATTGAATAAAGTTATGATCAAGAATAGGTATCCTTTACCTAGGATCGATGACTTGTTCGATCAACTGAAGGGTGCTAGATACTTCTCGAAAATCGATTTGAGAAGTGGGTATCATCAGTTGAAGGTAAGAAGAGAAGATATACTGAAGACGACTTTTAGGACTCGGTATGGACATTACGACTTCTTAGTAATGTCATTTGGTCTAACGAATGCCCCAGCTGCATTTATGAATTTAATGAATAGAGTTTTTAAGCCATTCCTAGATAATTGTGGAAGTGGTTTGTAATTGTAAAGTGTAGCTTGTGCTTGAGGCAAGTTTCCTAAACTTTTCTTTTACGTTTATGCAAGTCTTCTAATTATACTCTTTCCTCGAACAAGTTTCATATTCTAACTTGTTATTCATATACAAGATATTGTATTCTTCATAATTTATATATTGAATAGTTATCTTATCAAGTTCATTATTGAATTAACGTGACCTTGACTTAATTGTTCAAGCAAGGTTTATCTATCTTTCAAATGCTTTAAGTTATTTCTAAAGTATGCTTATCTAATATGAAGTCTATTGTTATGACTTATACTTGGTTCATAATTCTTGTATTTTTGAACTCTTAATTATTGTGAGTCGATTCAACTACTCCTTAGTTGATGATAGTTGAAAACTCCAAATTTTCTTTTAGCTATCCAAACCAAACTTTCTTTGGTGTGGACTTGTATCAAATACTGAGATGAACAACCCTATTTATTAGGGGAGATTACTATGCGAAAGCGTTAAATGTTTGTGCACAATACATGGTACGAAGGGTTGATCCCCCTAAGAACGAGTTAGAGTCCATAGTCTAAATGACTGTTAAAGGTTTTAAACGAAAATGTTTATAACCTAGGACAAATACAAATATTAAAAGTAATGCATAAATACTTCTACTCATTCATTGTCATTTTTCCTTTATCTTTTCCTAATCCTTCGGCCTTCTCTGGTTTAACTTCAAACATTTAATTTAGCAAGAATGAACAACTAGTTACTCAGCAAGTAGAAAAACTATTTAACATCCAACATATCATGATTAGAATAATATGATTCTGAAGCCTTCAACAATCGAAACAATAATTGTGAAGCAACTTGAACAAATAGGAATAAAAGAGATTCCTTTAATTTATGTTTGTATCAACATACTGAGTGATCATAAAGAACCATGAACGCGTTACAAGGTTTAACAGTCGTTCAACTGAGAACCTTCAGAGTACTTACCAATCACAAATACTGAAAAACACTCTCTGGAAGTACTTAAAGGGATCAACCTATTGTACCTTACGTTATTATGTATAAAGTTAATGTATTATAATGCAAAGTTGGGTACCCGACATAAATTACCCCTTTATCAGGGTTGTTAAACTCGGTTTTATAATAAGAGTCTGCTCCATAACAATTTGGATTAGATTAGCATCAATAAATTTTTAACAATCCAATAATTTATCATTTCATCTCAATGGTGTCTAGCAGAAAGAAATGGTATCAACTTATATCTTAAAACAGTTCATGATTAAACTAGAACTTTAATAACTTAAATAGTTCAATAATAGAATAATTCTTTTTCAAAGGCACATAAGTGCGGAAATTGTATACAAGCAATCATAATCAATTTAATAGATCAACTTAACTAGGGAAACTTGCACAAATATATATGAAATTTGCGTAATTAATAATTTCTCAAAATAATAAACTTGCACATGATAATTAACTAGTACAAGTTAGGAAATTTGCACAAAATGAGGAAACTTGCACAATATACAAAGTAGTGTAAATTAGGAACTTGTGTGGCTTAGTGTAACTCATCATTGGTTACACTAATAAAACCTTCCAAATGTTAATTTACCTACAAAATCCATAAGGATTTAATTAATTAATTTAATCATTACCTCTTAATATTTATCGTCAATATTAATCCGATAATTTGTTTTTTGACATAAACTAAACATAAACTTCCCCTCACGTTATTTTCATAATATTTTCGTAAAAATATGTGATTAATCTTTACTTAGTCTCCTATGTCCCACGAAGACATATTTTAGTCGGTAGAAATTGTATCAATAATTTTCGACTTTACTTTAATTAATTGTTTTAGTATTTCATAACTCTATTTTCTTCATTAAAGCCTACTTAACCAATTTATTATTTTTCTTCCTTATGGCCCCACATACTTAAAAACATTCTCCATGTAAAATTAATTTTATTATAATGTTTCAGCTTTATTTAGTATTTTTAAAAAGGCCATTTCGGTTCGAAACTTAACAAACTTTTACTATATCGAACTTAATTCCAAAATTCACCAAATTTGGTCAGTATCTTACTCATATGAAAGTATAGTTTCATTTAAAATTTCTTGACCATCTGAATTATAAAACTCAAGTTATAGAAATTTTAGTGTTTAAAACTTTAATTTTGATTGGTCATATCTCCGTCGTTCAAAGTCGAAATTCGTTCATTTTCGGACAGGAGCTTCGTTATACTATATAATTTCATTACACATAAGGGATTAATTTTTCTCACTAGTTAAGTGGACGAAACTGTCCACAAAAGAAATAGGCAGAATATTTTTCTTGTTTTTCTTGTTTTTCTGTTTTGCTAGAAAAATCACCATAAATAATCTACATCGAGTTTAGGCCTCAAATCACTACCAAAATTTAGCTAACTTTCATATCTATCACAAAATATTGTAATCATAAAAAAAATTGAACTATTCTAGGAGTTATGCTTGCTACAATCTCAGGTCAGATTTCTGAAATTTTGACGTAAACCAAGTTAAGTTCCTTTACCATTTTTCCATTGTCTAAGCTATTTATTATCATTATCCAACATATTAAGATGTATATAAGTATGATAGATGTTTATATACTTATACCCAAGACTTTCACAAGAAGATGAATATAGGAAAGGTTTAATTATTACATTTACTTAGTTAATCTTCTTGACTTAAACTTGGTAGTACTTCTTCTTCTTGCTCTTAAACTTTACAGTGGCCTTCCTTTCTCCCAAGCTCTCAAAATATCTCTTCTTTCTAATTTAATTTTCTGAAAATGAAGTAAGGCAATGCAAGTACTTTTGGTGTTGGTTATTTATAAACCAAATGGAAGAATTACAAGTAGATCCTTCTTCCTTGGTCTTCATTTATGGTCCACTTCCTCATCTTTTCATCTTCCCTCATTGGTCCTAGACAAATCAAGGGACCATGACCCCTTTTCTCTCCTTGTTTCCTTTAATGTTTCCTTCCATGTTCCCTTTTTATGTTTTCTTCCATGTTTCCCTCTTTGCTCCCCATTTGTCTCCCATCATTTCTTTTCTTTTTCTTTTTTTTATATCTCATTTATTACCTCATTAATGCATCACCACTTCTAAAAATTGGATCAAGGACTTAGACTTTTAAGTTGTCAAAGTTTTGGACTTCTTGCAAGAATTGAACAAGGATTGTTAGGGCTTGTATTGAATTTATGTTTGGGCTACTATAATTCCTTTCTTGGGCTCTCCCAATTATCACGGCACTTGGGCTTACTTGCAAAGTTATTTGCTAATTTATGCTGCCTCTTATAATAGTTTACTTGATTAATAAATTTAGGCCTTCTTACATTGCCACATAAAGGCTAATATCCAAGCTTTGTTAGTTAGTAACATAAGCTTTAATTTACTCAACTCTTAATCAACTTGATTAAATCAATTCTGTTGGCTTTCTTTTTTGTTCCTTAGTTAGTTCAAACTAACTAAATTAATTAGTCTTGTCTAACTATTAATTTACATCTCTCATCACCTAAATAAATATAACAAACACACACATACACACACACACACACACACACACATATATATATATATATATTAATTTATAACATTTACACAAAATAATTACCAAATAAACTTCATTTCTTAGATAACCCTATTTATAATACTACGTGATCTTTTCAATTATTACATACTTCCTCCTTTATAAGGATTCTGTCCCCAGAATCACTATTACAATATTAATAAAAAAGATGGGGATAATATTTTTTTATTTTTTCTTCGAGCTCTTACATAGCTTCTTTGGCATTGTAGTTTTTCTAAACTACCTTTACGGAAGATATTACCTTATTTGGTAAAATTTGTTTTTCTTGTCAATTATTTGAACATTAATTTTTTCGTACGTTAAATCCTTTTCAACTTATATAGGTTCATAGGCTATTACATGTTTATAATCTAGTTTGTAGGGTCGTAATATTAATACATGAAACACATTATGGATATACTCTAGTTCATGAGGTAAGGCTACTTCATACGCCACTTCTCTTATTCTTTTTAACACTTCAAAAGGTCCTATGAACCTAAGGCTTAGCTTCCCTTTTTTTCCAAATCTTATTTTCCCTTTCCAGGTGGATACCTTTAAAAATACGTAGTTTTCGGCGTCGAAGTCCCGCTTCTGTCTATGTTGATCCTCATATTTCTTTTGCCGGTCCTGGACCGATATTAGCCTCGCTCTTACTTTGACAATCTCCGAAGTCTGGTAAACTAATTTTTGTCCAAGCATGCAACGTTCCCCTAACACATCCCAACACAATGGAATTTTGCATTTTCTACCATATAACTTTTCGTAAGGCGGCATGTCTAGACCTGGCAAACGGGTCGGGCTAAATTTGGGCTGAGTCAAAATGGCCTATCTTTTCTTGGGCTAGTATTGTGAGGCTCGTGGCCCGGATTGGCCGGGCTAGGCCAGCCGCAGGCTTCTCCCTTTTTTTCAGACTGTGAGTAGACCTTTGGGAATCAGAGCGTGCCACTCGAGTGCCAACAGGACTCCTCTCATGTGAATTGGATCTAATCATGTGAGAACTAGAACCACTTTTTGTGTCACCTTCGTTTTTAATTTTATGAACAGCATTGACGCCTTTGGCCAAGATCAGCCTTAATCCTAGCCAATCCATTGACGCCTTTGGATCCGATCATGTGAGAACTAGATCCACTTTTTGGGTTTTATTGCTTTAACCTTTAGTCTTTAGCCATGGCCGACTGGGTAGAATATAATTGACCTTTCTCGTGTTTTCGAAAACTAATAGGGATATATATATTCCATTTCCACGTAAAGAGTTATATATATACTCCTTTGAATGAACAACTAGAATAATGAATGTGCCGAGATTTTGGGGTGAGAGAAGAGAATCAATATCCGTGAGGAAGAGATTAATAATGCTAATGGGTTGGTGGGCAGGTGACAGTGGGGAAATATTTCAAACAAATTGGAGTCAACCTGACTGTGAGATGGGATTGGGAAGGACAATATACTTGTTTTGGGGGGTATTTTGGATGCTTTATAATTTTGTTTGTATTTCTTAACAAGAAAAATACCAGGGGGGGGGGGGGGGGGGGGGGTGTTTACAAAGTGTTGAAACAGAGCTACAGAAAACTGTTATTTAAATAAAAAAAATTAATTCACAGGCGGGTCGGGCCACTTGCGGGTCGGGCCAAAATAGCCCAACTTTATGTGAGCTGCAATATTAAAGCCCATAGCCCATTTTTTTGGGAGCGGACCAGGCTGGTCCGCGGGCCTGGGCCTCTTTTTTCAGATCTAGCATAGCCCAACTTTACGTGGGCTGCAATATTAAAGCCAATAGCCCCTTTTTTTGGGAGTAGACAGGGCTGGGCCTCGGGCCTGGGCCTCTTTTTCTAGATCTAGCATGCCTATACTCTCATGATAACTGTTGTTATATGCAAACTTTACTAACGGTAGGTGGTCGTCCCAATTTCCTTTGAAATCTATAACACCAGCTCTTAACATATCCTCTAGCGTTTTAATTGTTCTTTCTCTCTTCCCGTCTGTTTGAGGATGATATGTCGTGCTCGATCTCAGTTGTGTCCCCATATGTTCTTGAAGACTCCTCCAAAAATTTGACGTGAATCACGGATCACGATCTGACACAATCGATATTGGCACCCCATGTCTTGAAATAATTTCCTTGACATTCAATTTGGCCAATTGATCTAAATTGAATCTGATCTTGATTGGCAAAAAATACGCTGATTTGGTTAACCGATCTACAACAACCCATATTGCGCCGTATCCTTTCTGAGTAGTTGACAGTCATACCACGAAATCCATCGTAATATGTTACCACTTCCATTCTAGAATTTCTAGGGGTTCTAGCCGTTTGGTCTCTGATGTTCGGCCTTAACTCTCTGACAAGTTAGGCACCTACTGACGCACTCTGCAACTTCTCTCTTTATATTAGGCCACTAAAAATGTTGACGAAGATCTTGATACATCTTCGTGCTTTCTGATGAATCTAACATCTCGAAGTATGGGCCTATTGTAAAATTTCCTCTCTTAATTTTAATATTGACGGTACCTATATTCTCTCCTCAAATTTCAATAATCTTTCATTATCTACCCTGAATTTAAGCTCTTCCCTTTCTTAAACTCTCTTTCTTATCCTTTCACATTCTTCATCTTTGCTTTATACTTCCTTTACTCTATCCAATAAAGTTGAACGAGCCTGGGCCTTGGTACAAAGTGTTGAAACAGAGCTACAGAAAACTGTTATTTAAATAAAAAAATTAATTCACAGGCGGGTCGGGCCACCTGCGGGCCGGGCCAAAATATCCCAACTTTACGTGGGCTGCAATATTAATGCCCATAGCCCATTTTTTTGGGAGCGGACCGGGCTAGCCCGCGGGCCTGGGCCTCTTTTTCCAAATCTAGCATAGCCCAACTTTACGTGGGCTGCAATATTAAAGCCCATAACCCATTTTTTTGGGAGCGGACCGGGCTGGCCCGCGGGCCTCATAACTGTTGTTATATGCAAACTTTACTAACGGTAGGTGGCCGTCCCAATTTCCTTTGAAATCTATAACATCAGCTCTTAACATATCCTCTAGCGTTTTAATTGTTCTTTCTCTCTTCCCGTCTGTTTGAGGATGATATGTCGTGCTCGATCTCAGTTGGGTCCCCATATGTTCTTGAAGACTCCTCCAAAAATTTGACGTGAATCACGGATCACGATCTGACACAATCGATATTGGCACCCCATGTCTTGAAATAATTTCCTTGACATTTAATTTGGCCAACTGATCTAAATTGAATCTGATCTTGATTGGCAAAAAATACGCTGATTTGGTTAACCGATCTACAACAACCCATATTGCGTCGTATCCTTTCTGAGTAGTTGACAGTCATACCACGAAATCCATCGTAATATGTTACCACTTCCATTCTAGAATTTCTAGGGGTTGTAGCCGTTTGGTCTCTGATGTTCGGCCTTAACTCTCTGACAAGTTAGGCACCTACTAACGCACCCTGCAACTTCTCTCTTTATATTAGGCCACTAAAAATGTTGACGAAGATCTTGATACATCTTCGTGCTTTCTGATGAATCTAACATCTCGAAGTATGGGCCTATTGTAAAATTTCCTCTCTTAATTTTAATACTGACGGTACCTATATTCTCTCCTCAAATTTCAATAATCTTTCATTATCTACCCTGAATTTAAGCTCTTCCCCTTCTGAAACTCTCTTTCTTATCCTTTCACATTCTTCATCTTTGCTTTATACTTCCTTTACTCTATCCAATAAAGTTGAACGAGCCTGGGCCTTGGTACAAAGTGTTGAAACAGAGCTACAGAAAACTGTTATTTAAATAAAAAAATTAATTCACAGGCGGGTCGGGCCACTTGCGGGCCGGGCCAAAATAGCCCAACTTTACGTGGGCTGCAATATTAAAGCCCATAGCCCATTTTTTTGGGAGCGGATCAGGCTGGCCCGTGGGCCTGGGCCTCTTTTTCCAGATCTAGCATAGCCCAACTTTACATGGGCTACAATATTAAAGCCCATAGCCCATTTTTTTGGGAGCGGACCGGGCTGGCCCGCGGGCCTGGGCCTCTTTTTCCAGATCTAGCATGCCTATACTCTCATGATAACTGTTGTTATATGCAAACTTTACTAACGGTAGGTGGTCATCCCAATTTCCTTTGAAATCTATAACATCGGCTCTTAACATATCCTCTAGCGTTTTAATTGTTCTTTCTCTCTTCCCGTCTATTTGAGGATGATATGTCGTGCTCAATCTCAGTTGTGTCCCCATATGTTCTTGAAGACTCCTCCAAAAATTTGACGTGAATCACGGATCACGATCTGACACAATCGATAGTGGCACCCCATGTCTTGAAATAATTTCCTTGACATTCAATTTGGCCAACTGATCTAAATTGAATCTGATCTTGATTGGCAAAAAATACGCTGATTTGGTTAACCGATCTATAACAACCCATATTGCGTCGTATCCTTTCTGAGTAGTTGACAGTCATACCACGAAATCCATCGTAATATGTTACCACTTCCATTCTAGAATTTCTAGGGGTTGGAGCCGTTTGGTCTCTGATGTTCGGTCTTATCTCTCTGACAAGTTAGGCACCTACTGACGCACTCTGCAACTTCTCTCTTTATATTAGGCCACTAAAAATGTTGACGAAGATCTTGATACATCTTCGTGCTTTCTGATGAATCTAACATCTCGAACTATGGGCCTATTGTAAAATTTTCTCTCTTAATTTTAATACTGACGGTACCTATATTGTCTCCTCAAATTTCAATAATCTTTCATTATCTACCCTGAATTTAAGCTCTTCCCCTTCTGAAACTCTCTTTCTTATCCTTTCACATTCTTCATCTTTGCTTTATGCTTCTTTTACTCTATCCAATAAAGTTGAACGAGCCTCCATTGTGAACAACTTCTCCTCCGAGTCCTCCGAATATCTTAATTATATTTCCATCCTAGCCATCTCATTTCTTAGCTCTTCCTAAGTCGATAATATTAACAACTTCTCACGACCCTTTCTACTTAAGGCATCAGCGCCACATTAGACTTCCCCGGGTGAAACAAAATATCACAATCATAATCTTTTATCAGCTATAACCATCTCCTCCTCCTCATGTTCAACTCCTTCTATGTGATGTTATATTTTAGACTTTTTTGGTTTGTGTATATCTCACATTTCTCACCATATAAATAATGTCTCCAGATATTTAGGGCAAAGACTACCACCTCAAATTCTAGGTTATGGGTAAGATTTCTCTTTTCATAATCCTTTAATTGTCGTGACACGTACGCGATGACTTTACCATGCGGTATTAGCACACAACCAAATCCTTTGTGCGACACATCACTGTAACCCACAAATCCACCTGTATTATCTAGTGAAGATAACATTGGCTCCTCACTCAACCTTTTCTTCAGCTCTTGAAAGCTCTCCTCAAACTTTTCTGACCATAAAAATTTTACCGTCTTCCTTGTCATATTAGTTAGAGTTCCTGCTATTTTTGAAAAATCTTGGATGAATCTTCTATAATAACCTTTCAATCCCAAGAAACTCTTCGCATTCATTGATGTCTTCGGCTGCTCCCAATTAATCACTACCTCCACCTTTGCTGGATCTATAGAGATTCTTTCCTTATCAATCATGTGTCCCAAAAATTAAACTCTTTCTAACAAAAATTCACACTTGGTAAACTTTGCATACAACAGCTCTTTTCTTAGTGTCTCCAACACCACTCTTAAATGTTCAATATGATCATCCTGCGTCTTGGAGTAGACTAAAAGATCATCTCTGATCACAACTACAAATTTATCTAAATATTGCTTGAACACCCTGTTCTTCATATCCATAAATGTTGCCTGAGCATTTGTTAATCCAAATGACATCACTAGGAACTCGTAATGGCCATATCGAGTCCTGAATGTCGTCTTAGATACGTCCTCCTTCTTCACCTTTAGTTGGTCATACCCAATCCTCAAATTTGTCTTAGAAAAATATTTCGCTCCTTTCAACTGATAAAAAAGATCATTAATCCTTCGCAATGAGTATTTATTCTTGAGTGTAACTTTTTTCAACTCTCGATAGTTGATATAAAGTCTTAACGACCCATCCTTCTTCTTAACAAACATCACTGGTGCTTTCCATGAAAACACAATAGGTTGAATATACTTCTTGTCTAATAACTCTTGTAGTTGAACCATCAACTCTTTCATTTCTAGAGGTGCCATTCTGTATGGAGCCTTCAAAATCAGCGTCGTTCCTGGTACGACATGTCTGACAAATTCGATCTCCCTATCAGGCGGAAGACCTATCAATTTTTCTGGAAATACATCCATAAATTCTTTCACTTCAGGTATCTATCCCAATTCTGCTCGCATCTTCTAGGTATTAACAACGTGAGCCAGATAACTTACGCATCCTTTCCTTAACTGTTTATAAGTTTGCATCATCGTCAGACAACAAGAGTGTACTAGATGACTGGTTACCGTAAAATACTACCTTAGACAGATTTGGCGTTTGAAGGTTTACACTTTTCTTCTAGAAATATATCAGTGCCCCATGGTTATACAACCAATCCATTTCCAAAATTACGTCAAACTCTCCCAATTGAATTGGAATTAAATCCACATGCAACTTATGGCCCCTTATATCTACGCAACAATTCTTATAAACATGCCTAACGGGGATTATTTTCTTATTTGCAACTTCTATGCTCAGAGGATACTCTAGTTTCTCCTAGGGTAAATTTAGTCATTGCGTAAATTCATACGATACAAAAGATCAGGTAGCACCCGAATCAAATAATACGTGCACATTTATATCATTGATCGAAATAATAGCAGAAACAACGTCTCTAGATGCCACCGCATTCTAAACCGTCATGTTAAAGGTCCTTGTTGTTGGTTGGTTGGGTTGAGTTGATTCGCTTATGGTTAATTTGGTGTTGTTGCCTAGGTTTCCGCTTCCTTAGTTTGTCCCCTTCTTTGAACAATTCCTTTCCTGATGATCCAAGGCAAGACATGCAATACATACTCTAGTCTTCTTTGGATTAGGGCAATTGAGAGAGATGTGTAGGTCCCTTCTACCCGGAATTGTAACATACGCTCCTTCCCTTTAAACATGTTCCCAAATGGCTCTTTCCACAGTAGTTACAAACCCATACTATCTTCTTCGAGTCTCCCTACTTACTCGCATATATAATTGTTGTTATTCCACTTTTTTTTGTTGGAATTGCTTCCTCCAATACTCCCGTCTCCTTTGTTTCCTCCTTCATTGTTCTTCTTCTTTTCTCTGTGGTATTGGCCGGCTCAAGGACTCACTTCCTCCATCTGCTATAATGGCTTTCTCTAGTATAGTGCCAAATGAGTCTCTGAGAACCGAGAATATTGTATATTATATATTTGTGAATAAAATAAAATTTTTATTGTAAATATATGTTTTATGATTATATTATAATTAAATGTAATTATAAATGTGATATGTGATAACTTTGACGCTATGAATTATTTGAGATTTAGATATAATAAATAAAAAAATTTTTAAAAAAAATTGAGAAAGAGGTTAACTTATATTAGTTAGTCATTTTAAAGAAATAACTAAATGATTACTTAGTTATTTGATGAAGGAAATGATATATATATATATATATATATATATATATATATATATATATATATATATATATAATGATATTGAATCAAATAATGTATATTAAATTATTTGTTTAATTTAAATAAATAATATATCCTTATTATATAAATTGAGTAAGAACAATTTATTAAAGAAGATGGGAAAGAGTAATTATAAATATTGAATTATTATATAAATTGTAAAAGATTTATATTATATACTTTAAATAACTAATTCACTTTAAAATATTATATATTAACTATTGTGAGTATTGTAAATATAATGTAATTATATATTTAATATAGATAATAAAATAATAGGTAATGTTTATATATAAATGCTGGAACATATTTAAATTATATATGTATGGGACTGCAAAGAGAAGCTGGAGGTGGCAAGAAATAAGAACTTAACTCTCCACTAAGAATGCTAAGTCAACCGTTTAGTAGGAGGTGTCATAGAATTAATTCAACAGCAGTTCACTAAGAGGGATATAATAAAAACTCAACCTTTTCTCTTATGCCCAAACCGTTCCATACATGTTTCCTTTCTTTCGCTACTGCCGAGTATAATCATCACTAAACTTTGTCCAAATTCCTTTTCATTCTCGGCTAAACCAACGAATTTAGCAAGTAGTGGAACAAGGAAGCTAAAGTAAACTGTACTGGGAAGATTCAAATAGCAGGGCAACAGTAAGGAAGGGTTATAACCTATCCATAAGTTTAAAATTCAGTCTATTAGACTGTTATAGCAAGGTAAGTTTTAATTTTTGATTTTAGAGTCAAAGGTTGATTGTTTATGTGAAGTTGAGAATTTTTATTATTGTGATGTTGGAATTCTAGAAAGTAAGAGTCTAGTTGTTGTTGTGAGGAGCAATAAGAAAGGAAATTATGGTTTAAAGCATGTACAAATGTTAGTAAAACATGTCCATATAAATAATGGGTAACATGCAAAGTCGACCACCGGACTTTAGTGGTTTTTGGGTATTGAGCCCCTTTTGTAGGTCAACGCAAATTGAGCCCTCTTTTTATTAAAAAATTTGGATATTGAACCTTAGGGCGCCACATGCGTGTTGACTTGCTGACGTGGCGCCTATGTGGCACCGCTGACGTGGACCAGCTCCAATTAATTGCCAAAAAACAAAGATTTCCAAGAATCGAACCCTAAATCTCAAATTTAAAAACTTGGTCATGAGACCACCTAAGCTACACAAGACTAGCTATTGCTTTAGCAAAATAATTAAGATTTATACAAAATCAATTCATTCCCCCAGCAGAATATTAAAAGGATTAAGTTTTGTTCCAAATTATTATTATTATTATTATTATTATTATTATTATTAGTGTTATTATTATTGTTATTATGATTATTATTATTTTTATTGTTATTATGATTATTATTATTATGACTTTTATTGTTATTATTATTATTGTTATTTGAATTATTTTGGTGTGCAGAAGAACTATTGCAACGAAGAGATGAATAGTTTCCATGGATTTACTCAAAGAAGATGCTGTTGGAAATATCATTGAGATGAATAGCATGTCTACCCTATGAACTACCGCCGACGATCCGTAGAATTCGGCGACCAGATCAAAAATTGAATATGCATCGGATAACCCATTTCGAGATCCACCAAACAACAACATACCCTAACTTAACAGATTTGAACAAATGGAAAAAACAGATCTAGATGCAGCCACCAAATCAGGAGCTACAGCAGATCAAACCAAGAAAACAAGCACCAAATCAGTTGAAATTGAAACAAGATAATCATTAATTCACCAAATCGAACTGCTTCAGACCATATGAATGATCGACTTTGCATTTTACCCAAATAAAAACTCGTTGAATGTATTGTTGGTTTGGTTCATAAGGCTCTGAAAACTCAAAAAAGGAAAAAATTATTCATCCTTCAATGGGGACCTTGAAAGGTGGAACGAGACCACCATGGGTGGGTCTTGGAGCTGCAATTTCGGCCCAAATAGCATCTGGGAATGCTTATAATTTTCCCTTTTACACTCATTCTCTCAAATCTGTACTGGGTTTTAACCAGAAGCAACTCACTATACTTGGGGTGGGCAATGATATTGAGGAAAACGTAGGTGTACTTCCGGGCATCTTCTGCAATTAATTTTCCCCATTGGGTTCTTCTTTCGATCGGATCTTTAGCTTCCTTCTTTGGTTATGGTGTTCTGTGGCTGGCTGTTACCCGTACCTATTGAAACTAGAAACCTAGGAAAGGCCGTTCCAGTGCCGGAAAGAGTAGTCTGGAGGCTCCGGTGACTTTGCTCCGGGACCGGTGAAGGCGGAAAGGAGAGGATACCGACGATGAAGAAGAAGGACCAGAGAGTGAGGAAGAAGGACATTGTTATATGGATTATAATCATATAATCGTACTAAATTAAGTTTTGTTTACGAGGGATAGAATATTTCGAAGTTGGAAGCTACAGATTTATGAATGAATATGTTATTAAAATTTGAATTATTTTATTAAATAATATTTTGATTTTGTATTTTAATAATATAATATTATATATTTGAGTATTTGAAAATTTATATCTTATTTTATTAAAATTTATATTATAACAATAATGTTATAAATTAATTTGGTATATATATATTCTTTGAGTATATACTGATGGGTACAATTGTCTTTTAATACGCTCTTGGGGAAAGCGAATTGATTTAATACAAAACTTAATTCTAGGGATAATTTAACAATTAGGTTCATAGTGCTCAAGTGGTATCATGGTCAAAATTTCAAACTTTGGATTTTTGGTTCGAATCTTGGGAAGAACAAGTTTTTGGCAATTAATTAGGCAAAAGTATACAAAAGTACACGTGAGCGGTGCCAGCTGGTGCCATGTAGGTGTCACGTAGACGATCAATGCCCATGTGTTGCCCTGGGGCTCAAAATCTAAATTTTTTAATAGAAAAGGGCTCAATTTGTGTTGACCAACAAAAGGGGGCTCAATACCCAAAAATCACTAAAGTTCAGTGGTCGACTTTGTATTTTACCCTATAAATAATGCACATATAATGTTTGACAAATTGCTTTTTATAGAGTTTTAAGCTCAAAAAGAGCAATTTAAATGAGATAATGATTAAGAACTCTATAAGCATGCTACATTAAGTAAATGGAGTGGTTTTTGTAAGTTTAATAGGATAAAAAAGTTTTTTGGAATGAAAGTCATTTTCATGCTCTGTAATGATCGAGACTGTAGCATCCTTGTAATAAGAGTTATTAATATTTATTAAATAAAACAAATATTTTTATGGAAACTTTTGTGTTTTATGTGATTGAAGGTTGGTTTTTGACCTAGATGTCGTGTTATGTGATTATGAATGTGCGTTGGAATTTTTCGACGAAAAAAATTATTTTAGAGAAAAAGGCTAAATCACTATTCATAAAACGCAGAAAACGTTTTTTTTCGTTTTATGAACTTTTCGAATTACGTCATAGCATATATTTGGAAAAGGGAGACGTAATCTCCAATAAACATATTTTTATCACAAAAGACGTAAAATCACTATTCATACTAAAAACGCATTTTTTGAATTTTCAGATTTTCGAACTATGACATTGTTTGGTCAGGAAATGAGGACGGAAAGTAAAATTGATACTTGAAAATGAGAAAGTCAATAATTTAACTAAATGTAAAAGTTAGAAATGAAACTAGGAAATTATAATAATAATAAGTTAAAGAGTAACCAAACTAAGTGAAGCTTAAAGATTAAAATGGCTTGGCTAAAGATTAAAATGACTTGGCTAATGATTAAGATGGCTTCGCTAGGATGAATATGATTTGGCTTGGATTGAGCCAAGGCTTAGACTTGGAGCCAAGTGGGGCAAGTCTTGGAGCCAAAGTTTTGGAAAACCATGTGTCAATTGATAAACGAGATGAGGGCCATGTGTTTTGCTTGTATAAATCAAACATGTGGTGAAATGAACTTAGAAAAGGGAAAAAAGACAGGTGGTCGGGCTTGGTTAAGGGGAGGGGAGGGGACCAAGTAATGACTTACTTTCTATTTTTGGTAAGTTTTTATCCCTTAAGTAGGTTAATTAATGTTTGGTTCCCTTCAATTCATTTAATTAGCCAAACAAGGCCTTATGGCATAATTATGTCTAGCTTTGGTTACCTTAAACCTTGATTAATCCTCTTGGTTAGTGACTTAACTAGATCATGGTTAGGTTAGTAAGAGTGGCCAAATGTGTATTATACCCCAAGTCTTGGTTTTCTTTAAAGAACCAATACATTAGAATTAGTCATTCTTTGTTCATTTTATCAAATTCATCTAAGTAAAGAGAGAAAAACAAGAGAAGATAGAGAGAAAGGAAGAGAGGGTCGAATATTGAAGGAAGGAAGAAAGAAGCAAGCAAGCTTTGATTTTCCAAGTCCTAACAAGTAAGAAAGAAAAAAGAGAATAAGAAAGAACAACCAAAGGTAAGAACCCTAACAATTTCACCCTCTTAATTTATCTTTTTTCTTTTAAAAGCTTTCTAGTATGTTAGGAAGTGCTTTGTTGGTGAATGTTGTTTAATTAAAAGATCATGGAAGCATCTTGGAGTGATAAGGATATATATAATATGTTAAACTACTTGTTAAATTTCATGAAAAGTGAAACCAAAAATGAAAATACAAGCCTATGCATAAAAGAATGGAAAAAGGACTAATTTGTGGACTGTTATGGGCTATTTTGATGACTTTTTGAGGTAGCATATAAAATCTAAAAATTAAGTTCTAGGGTTTCATATTATGCTCGAAGGATTTATGAACATCACCAAATTGGAACAGAAGAAAAAGCTTGTGTAACGAACTCATGACAATTTTTTTTTGTAAAACTAGTTAAACGCTAAAAATAACTAGTGTGAACCCTGATTTTCAGACAAATTTCTATTTTGATTGGCTTTCTGGAAATTGTTTATGTTTGTGAGTTATGTAGTAGGTTAAGTAATGAGTCCGTGGAAGTAAGAATGACCTCATTCATAGTCCGGAGGTGGGAGTTATCCCCTTCGGAAGGAGACTAGTCAAATCTGCCAAAATTAGTAAGTTAGTTGACATGAGGTTTTTGGGGCTACTATTTCGACCAGAAAAGAGGTATGGAAAAAAAATTCCACTCGAGGGGATTTGTAGTAGATTTTACAAGGAAGAAAAGGATGCAAGAACGAACTAATTCTAACTTATAACGACCAAGTTATGAGGTTCGAAAGGAGAGGGTTAGAACAGTTAAGAAAGACATGTTGTATAACTCCGCTCGATGTGGTGCGTGTCAAAGCATGTCGAGGGACGCCGAGAGACGTGGTGCACTTCGGGGTATGTTAGGCGATGTTGTGTGGCGTTGTGCATGTCGGGCGTGTTCCGGGCATGTCGAGGTGTCGTGTCGCGATGACATGCGATATTTTGACAATTGTTCTAAAATATTCCAACTTAAAAATAAAAATAATAAGAATACAAATAATAGTAATAAAAAAAATAATAATAAATATTATAAAATGAATATTAATAGATACAAACTATCATAGGGAGTGGTTAGGAGGGTTGTGGCGTTCCCGAATGCCGCAACGTCATAAGACGTTTTTAAAAAGATTGTCGCGCTAATTAAATTATAAAATGCGAACAATATAAAATGAGTAATAATGCGATGTAAACCAAAATGTGGAGTTTTTATGTGATTAATTGGCGTGTTATTGATTATTAAATGTGTAGGATTGTTGAAGAGCGTTTTTAAAGTAATTAATAAAGAATGCTTCAGGCAAGTATTCTTAAACTCTTTCGCCAGTTTTTTCCACAAATTATATTATTGTGCGAACTTTTTAGCTTCCTTTACATATTATATTAAAATTTCAATTTACACAATATTTATATATTGTGTGAAATCAAAACTTATGCAATAAACTTAATAAATTGCATAAGTTATTTGGTATGCTAAAACTCTATGTTATTTAACGATTTAAAGTTTGATATTATATGAATTATTATAAAATTTCGTCAATGCCTTGTTGTTTCAGCTAGACACATGTTAAGATATGGTTTGAATTTATTAAATTCTTAAATGCTATCTAAGCTAAATTAAATTGGTAAGGACTCTAATTTAAGTCTGAGATGAACAACCCTATTATTAAAAAAAGTTCTGGTCGAATTTCTGACTGGCATTCGTGGTGTAAAGTAAACGCAAATAGTAGTTTAAAAGAAATAGCTTGTGCACAACATAAGTACAATAGGTTAATCCCTTAACGTACTTAGAAAATGACGGTTACAGATGAATTTTTGTTAAACCTTTTATGAAAAAGAAAATGGTCAAGGTCTTTTGGCCGCTGTGGACACTCGAAATTTTGTTTCCTTATTACTAACACTGTAGGAGGGTAAAATTGTCTCTTCGAATCAACCCCGGTCTCAATACCGGGTCGTCAATACCGGACCATCAAATCAACCCCGGTCTCAATACCGGGCCGTCAAATCAACCCTGGTCTCAATACCGGGCCGTAAAATCAACCCCGGTCTGAAAATCGGGCCATCAAATCAACCCCGGTCTCAATACCGGACCATCAAATCAACCCCGATCTCAGTACCGGGTCATCAAATCAACTCCGATTTCAATATCGGGTCGTCAAATCAACCCCAGTCTCAATACCGGTTTGTCAAATCAACCCCGGTCTCAAAACCAAGTCATCAAATTAACCCCGGTCTCAATACCGGGTCGTCAAATCAACCCCAGTCTTAATATCGGGTCGTCAAATCAACCCCGGTCTCAATATCGGGTCGTCAAATTAACCCCGGTCTCAATACCGGGCCATCAAATTAACCCCGGTCTCAATACCTGGCCGTCAAATCAACCCCGATCTCAATATCGAGTCATAAAATCTACCCCGGTCTCAATACCAGGCCATTAAATTAACCCCGATCTCAATATCGGGTCATCAACTCAACCCCGATCTCAACCTGGGAAGTACAGGTCTGCCCCGGTCTCAACCCGGGAAGTACAGGTCAGCCTCGGTCTCAACCCGGGAAGGACAGGTCAGCCCAGGTCTCAACCCGAGAAGTACAAGTCAGCCCCGGTCTCAACCTGGAAAGTACAGGTCAGCCCCGATCTCAACCCGAGAAGTACATGTCAGCCCCGTTCTCAACCTGGGAGGTACAGGTCAGCCCTGGTCTCAACTCGGGAAGTACAAGTTAGTCCCGATCTTAACTCGGGAGGTACAGGTCAGCTCCGATCTCAATTTGGGAGGTAAAGGTCAGCCACTATCTCAACCCAAGATGTACAGGTTAGCCTCGGTCTCAACCCGAGAAGAACAGGTTAGCCCCGGTCTCAATCCGGGAGGTTCAGGTCAGCCCCGGTCTCAACCCGGGAGGTTAGGTTAACTTCAAAAACAATCCTAAGGCATCACAACATATCTAGAGGAAAACCTAGACTGACCAAGTTAGCCTCAGAGACAACACTGAGGACAAACAGACTTGAATGGGATCCAAACCTTGGAAATAACCCCAGGAAGTCAACAGAAAGCCATGTCGACACTAAAGGCAACCCCGTGAGGGCCAAAATGGTCATTTTGCCAAATTTAAGCCGATTTTGTCAAACTCAAGCCGAATTGATGCCACCAAGGTCAGAACGAACTATAACAATGATCCTGAGTGCAAACAGCGCATGACAGCTCAATGGACAAACTACGGGGAATCATAGACCTGATTATGAACCCGTCTTCTTGGACCCGAAAATTTTTTTATCCCATGTCATTGTGACACTCTCGGTGAGGGATTTTCGGAAAGGTACAGTACACCTCAAACGAACGCTCTAATCAAAAGTTAGAAAGTTTTGAACCTGACATTGCATTACTCAGAGTGCACGTACTTTAAGACGATGGGACCTGCCATGTGGACCCTGCCACGTGGAGCCGCACCTCTACCTACGGCAGCAGCAGGTAGGGCAGAGGCTCCTAGGACTATATATATGAGCTCACCCCCAGCTCATTTAAAGAATTGAGAAACGCTCTGAACCCTTGCCCGTTTGGTTTTCCAGCTATTTTCTTATCTTCCAAACCCAAATTTTTTCCTTTTTAACACGTAGATATACCCACATACTATCACATATCATAAAATAACCAGTAGATTCGGACGTTTAAAGCCTACGATTTGGCAAAAAGCCCGTGTAGCAGTCCATTATGAGTATTTTTACAATCAGAAAGTTATTATTACTTCTTCGCACTTTTATACACTTGCATATCAAGTTTTGTTTTCTAAATATGCCCGGAACTCAGTTTCGTCGCCGTTTTTGTTAACTTTTGGTACATTTTAGTACCTAAACGCATTTTTTTGGCATTTTTACAACTCGGATTAACGATCTGTCGCTTTCAGTAGCTTTTATATACTTGCATCTTCGTGTTGAGCAACTTCGCCGGACTGGGTTATCTTCTCGGTCCGGGTTTGGCTTTTTTTGTATATAATTAACTGTATATATACTAAGTTTTCAATTCTGTCAAGCCCGGATATGTCAAATCCGCGGTAGTTTACTGATTATATATATATATATGTATTTGACTACTTTTTTGTCTATATTTAACTATATATATATATATATATATATATATATTTACATTCCAGTTCGGCCTGGATCATTATGTGGCCTTTTTACTATTTTTGCACCATTCACCATACTGGGTTATCTTCCAGTCCTAGTTTGACTACTTTTCTGTCTATATATATATATATATATATTTACATTCTAGTTAGCCCTGAATCATTCTGTGGCCTTTTTACTATTTTTGCACCCTTCACCATATTGGGTTATCTTCCCAGTCCTGGTTTGACTACTTTTTCGTATATATATATATATATTTATTTATTTTCTAGTCCAGGCCTCGGAGTGAAAACCCATCACCCATTTTACGCTTTTTATATATATATTTCAATTCCATTCCAGGCATCGGAGTGAAAATCCATCGCCCTTTACAACTTTCGTATATATAATTATATATATATATATAACCCATCGCCCTTTACAACTTTCGTATATATAATTATATATATATATATATATATATATATATATTGCTTTACTCATTTTTTTATTAAATTTTTGCTTTAAATATTCATTTGATATGAATCGGCACTGACATTTCTGCGGGCGAACTAAATTTATTTAAATCTTGCTAACTCTAGCTTTTAAACGGTTCAAAATAGGTCCAGATGGAACCAGGAAGCTAGAATGGCTGAGATTTATTTAAATCTAGTATTTTTTAGTTTCAGTTATCAAAGCTACCTCGTGGCCCTTAGATCGCTATCTAGTGGGAACGAGATGATTCGGCCATGTGCGAGCCAGGATATACTGATGAATCCTCGGTTCTGGCGATATTTGGATATATTTCTGTATAAATTTGAGCTGTGTAGGTTTACTGGCTTCCCTTTGTGAGCCTAGGAATCGTGAGATTCATGATCAAACAGATCAGAATCTGATTCCCACGATGGACAAACTCCACTTTACAAATGTATCCTGCCAGTTTTTCTATAAAAATGTACATACAAAAGACCTTAAAACGGTTATCCAGATTTAAGGTCTCAATGTGACATCCCCAAATCCGGGTACTTCGTTTCCACATGATCTGGTGTTCACTTTCTAATAAAACATACATCTACCCAATAATAAAGAATTGCAAAGTAAATTACAACCTTCGTAATACTTAAATAAAATCTTCCTTGATAAAGGATTACAACCTGTCCAAATAAAATCCCAGGGTTAACTAAACCTTAACATCAAACAAAGTAAATGCGGAAAATAAAACAAAACCAACTAAGTCTTATTACAATCAAAACTTGAAATAACAAGCCTTCACTTGTTCATCTTTCCTTTTCCTTTACTTGTTGACGGTATGTCAACATTCTTGGTTTCAACTGCAAGTGGTGGTAAAACATACAAGAGTGAGCAAACAAAAGCTCACTTGAAATTTTAACAATGATATGACATGTATGAATAGTTTCAAAAGAGTTTGAATAACTTTACTTTCATCAAAATAAAGAATTGAATTATAATTCTTTCATCAATACATATAATTTGAATATAGAATCATCTGAGGGTCATAAGACCTTGAACTTTTATCATAGGTTATAAATATTTTTATTTAAACCTTTAACAGTCAATAAGACTATGAACCTTTAACTCGTACTCAGGGGGATCAACCCTTTGTACCATGAATTGTGCACAACCATCTTAACTCTTTCGAATAAATGTCCCCTAGTAATTAGGTTGTTCATTCTCAGCATTTGAATACAAGTCTGCACCAAAGAAAGTTTGGTTTGGATAAATAAAGGAACTTTAAAGTTTCAACTATCATCAACTAGGAGTAGTTGAATTGACTTATAGTACTTTAACAGTTCGATAATATAAGAATCATGAACTAATTGCAAGATATAGAAAAAATCTATATAATAGATAAGCATGCTTTAGAAGTAACTCAAAGCAACTGAAAGAATAAGTAGATCTTGCTTGAACAACTAAGTCAAGATCATAATGCTTCAACAATATTTCAATACTTGTGCAATAAGAATATTAGAATACAATAAAGCTTGTACAATATAAGTAACAAGTTTTGAAAGAGAAAACTATCTTAACGTAAGAGAATAAAGATTAGAACACTTGCACAATAATAAGTTTAGAGATAGGAAACTTGCCTCAAGCGCAAGCTACACTTTAATAACTATAACCACTTCACAGTTACCCTACACATTCATATTATGTTTAAAACATCTATTAGCATCCAACTACAACGTTCAAATCGTCAAACTTCATATCCAAGTCCAACTCACAATGTAATTTACCACATTGGTTGCTAACTAGTCAAGTACATGAGTCTATACTCACGGCATACATTCATAAGCTTATAACTCAATGAATCGTGTTGTGTACCTTAAGAAGTAACACATTCACACACATGTAACATACTCACATAACACTTCAATCAAACTTAAACACATCAAGAACATGTTAACTTATTATATATTTCACTTTCCAAGTCTTAGAAATAAGTTAGCTAAACAAACAGGGTATGAAAACTCAAAACCAAAAACCAAAATTTTTTGGACAGCAGGATGACCCCCTGGGGTGTACCGGCCTTGCTGGGGCGGGTCACCCCACTGGTGAGGGTCCTGGCTCGCGAACTGATGGAGAAATAAGCCAATTTGGCTTATTCCTTCACACCCAATTCGATTTTTTCCAACATGATAAATATGAAACTTGATACAAAAGATATTTTAAGCTTATTAACATGCTTATAACATTTAAAATCCATATAACACATAATCAAAATCAAGATTTCATGATTTTTGATGAAAAACACAATTTTAAGCGTTCGTGGCGAAAATTGCTATCACAAATTCGTTTTTCAATCAATTCAAGTAATTCCAATTGTAATCACTTCTATTCTTAACATACTAACATAATACATAATCAATTTCAATAATAAACCATAATCAAACATCAATTTGATAGTTTCAAAAGCCATTTTTTAGAAATTAATTCAAAGAAAATCACTATGAACACAATTCCTATTGTTTATCAAAAATTCATAGTTTAAATTGCTAACACAACCATATTACTCATATATAATCATGTTATATCACATATTACACATATCTCATGCTCACATCAAAGATTTAAGAATAATTTTCAACATAACTTCGTAAAAGAGTACTATAAACATGATTTCATAGTGTTCATCATATATTTGTGAATTGAAACTCTTAAACAACTATAAAAATCTCATGTAAGCATGTGTGTATATATATATACACACACATCCTATTCACATATCAAAATTATGAAGTTTCACCAAAAGATTTTTACATAGAATTCTAAAACATAGAAGAACATAACTTTAAAACTTGTTTTTACAACAATTGTATTTTGAAAATCCTTTCATGGCATACAATTACATATGAAAATATATGAACACCATATATACATATAAATTCATAATTATGAAAACCTAATTTGACAAAGACTAATTACAAAATATATGAATTGAGTATAAGGGTTAGATTATAACCTTACTAAGTCACTACAAGAAATAAGTCCAATTCTGACGGAATTAATCTCGATGAAAATAGTTTAGTCAAAAGTAAGGTATTTTCGACGGAAGAAATTCGTTGAAAGTAAGTCCCTCAACATAAGCTAATTACGATGGAAATCCGTCGAAGCTAATTAATCCCACGTGGCTCCAGTTTTCCCGCCAGCGTGAAAGTGAACTTCGACGGAATAAGGTTACCTTCGAGGGAATAATCCGTCGTAGATACAATATTTTCGAGGGAATTAATTCTGACTGAAATTCCGTTGGAAATATGTCTTAAAACCTATTTCACCGTCTTCTTCTCCAGCCGCCTCCCTCACTCTCATTTTCATTTCTCTCTCTTTCTCCCTCTCTCCCTCTCTCACTCTCTCACACACTCTCTCTCTCTCGTGCTCTCTCTCCCTCACGAACACCTCCACCTCCTGCCGCCACCGCCTGCTGGAACCACCTCCTACCGCCTCTTCCTGCCGCCACCTCTGGCCGCCAGCAGCTGCCCACTCTTGCCGCTAGCAGCCTCATTCATAATCATGAAAACCTAATTTGACAAAGACTAATTACAAAATACATGAATTGAGTATAAGGGTTAGATTATAACCTTACTAAGTTGAATTAGGAGAAGAGATGATGAAGATGATGGTCTTCTCTCTTACTTTCTCAAGCTTTTCTTCTTCTTCTCTCTTCTTCTTCTCTGTATTCCCTCTTCTTCTCTTTGTTTTAGACAACACTGACCAATACTAACTTATTTATATCTATATTACTTACTGACAATATAATATTGATATAATAGATATAGCATATAAATATATATATGTAACTTACAACATATTTATATACATAATAAATTCTATAATAATAACATAGGTTACAAAGCTTTTGAATTTGAAAAGCCATAAGGTCATGTTTGGCTAAACAAAATCCTTTTAAAAACAATTCTCTTATTAGCTAAAGCCTTGTTTGGGTAAAATAGATTTAAACAAATACAAGGGCCTTGTTTGGTATAACCACTTAAAACCCTTTTTCCATTCTTTTAATAACCCTTTAAATCAATAGATTAAATACTACACTTATTTAATTAAATTACAACATTCTAATTTAATTAAATAAAAACTAACACTTATTAATTAATAAAAACACATAATACCAAATCGTTACACAATTATAATTCCTTTATTAAACATAATTCATGTAACAAATTATTATTAACACTTAGCACATAATATTAAATCTAATTGAATTCTTCCCAACTAAATTAGAATTATGCTACAACATATCAATTTAATTAAATATTACTTTTAATTAAATCAATCCACACAATCACATAATTCATTTATTTAACTCAATAAATAAATCACATATAATATTTATTCACTCGATACATATTAAAATTTAATATATAAAATCTCAATCGTTGCAATCTTCCCTCCTTAATAGGATTCTGTCCCCATAATCACAACATAAAAAAAATTCTCATAAAATTTTTTCATAAAATTCTCATTAAAATTTTTTCATAAAATTCTTATCATAAAATTCTTATCTGTTACATTCTTCCCCCTTAAAAGGATTTTGTCCCCACAATCGATATATAAGGGTTTATCCAAATTAATTAAGCAAATAATTGAGGATACGATTTCCTCATTACATCCTCGAGTTCCCATGTGGCTTCTTCAGCACTGTGGTTCCTCCAAATTACCTTAACAGAAGGTATCACTTTATTCCTAAGTACTTGCTCCTTTTTATCCACTATTTGAACAAGGACCTTTTCATAAGTTAAGTCTTTATCAAATTGTAAAGGCTCATATTCTATTATATGTTCATAGTCGTGCTTGTAAGGTCGTAACACCGAAATATAAAATACGTTATGTATATTGTCAAGCTCCGGAGGTAATGCCACTTCGTAAGCTACCTCGCCAACTTTTCATAGTACCTTGAAAGGTCCAATAAATCGGGGACTCAGCTTCCCCTTCTTGCCAAATCAAATCTTCCCCTTCCAGGGAGATACTTTCAGGAAAACGAAGCTCCCTGGTAAGAATTCTCGGTTCTGTCGATGTTGATCGGCATATTTCTTTTGTCTATCTTGAGCAGCAACCAATCTTGTTCTGATCAGCTTCACAATTTCAGCGGTTTGTTGTACCAATTCTGGTCCCAACAGCTGACGTTCACCAACTTCATCCCAACACAAAGGAGTTCTGTATTTCCTGCCGTATAATGCTTCGTAAGGCGGCATGCCAATACTTGCGTGGTAACTGTTGTTATAGGCGAACTCCACCAACTGTAGATGATCATCCCAGCTTCCCTTGAAATCCATCACGCAAGATCTCAGCATATCCTCAAGCGTCTGAATTGATCTCTTGCTCTGGCCATTAGTCTGAGGATGGTATGTTGTACTCATTCGCAATTGAGTTCCCAGACACTCTTGCAAAAGCTTCCAGACATTCGACGTAAATCGGGGATCTCTGTCTGACATAATAGACACTAGAACAGCGTGTCGAGAAATAATTTCCTTAACGTACAGCTTCACTAATTGCTCTAATTTGTACTTAATCCTGATTGGTAGAAAGTGGGATGACTTCGTCAGTCGATCCACTATAACCCATATCGCATCAAATCCTTTCTGAGTCGCTGAAAGACCTACCACGAAATCCATCGTGATGTGCTCCCACTTCCACTTTGGAATTTCTAACGATTGTAGTAGTCCACTTGGTCTCTGGTGTTCTGCCTTAACTTTCTAGCACGTTAAGCATTTTGCAACGCAATCAGCAATGTCTCTCTTTATATTCGGCCACCAGAAATGATGTCTGAGATCCTGGTACATCTTCGTACTCCCGGGGTGAATAGAATATCTATAACTATGAGCTTCGCTCAAAATCTCCTCTTTAACTTCTGGTACTGGCGGTACCCAGATTCTATCTTTAAATCGTAACAGTCCTTCGTTATAGATCTTGAACTTGAACTCTTCGTCGTTGGCTATTCTCTTCCGAATCTTCTCGCATTCTTCATCATGAAGTTATGCTTCTTTCACTTTGTCTACCAGAGTAGAACCAGTAGTTACTTGAAATAACTTCTCATCTGATTCCTTCAGAAACTTCACTTCCAGCTCTAATCTAGCCATCTGTTCTATCAACTGGTCCTGATCAGTTAACATATTCAGCTTCTCCCGACCTTTTCTGCTCAAAGCGTCGGCGACGACGTTAGCTTTACCCGGATGGTAAAGTATCTTGCAGTCGTAGTCCTTGATCAGTTCCAACCATCTTATTTGGCGCATGTTCAAATCTTTTTGGGTAAAAATATACTTCAGACTCTTGTGATCTGTGTATATTTCACACTTCTCTCCATATAAGTAGTGTCTCCAAATCTTTAGAGCAACACCACTGCTGCCAATTCCAAGTCATGGGTCGGATGCCCTTTCTCGTAATCCTTCAGCTGACGTGACGCATAGGCAACGACTTTGCCGCTCTGCATCAACACACAGCCTAATCCTTTATGTGAGGCATCGCTATATACCACAAAATTCCTCGTACTATCCAGTAAGGACAACACCGGCGCAGTACTCAACCTCTTCTTCAATTCCTAAAAACTTTCCTCACACTTTTCCGTCCAAACAAACTTAACTGTTTTACGAGTCAAATTCGTCAACAGAGTTGCGATCTTGGATAAATCTTCGGTAATAACCAGCCAATCCTAAGAAACTCCTCACTTCAGATGGCATCTTCGGCTGATCCCAATTCATTACCGCTTCGACCTTCGACGGATCCACTGAACAAACCATCCTTGTCGATCACGTGGCCAAAAAATTGTACACGTTCCAACCAGAATTCACATTTTGAGAACTTAGCGTAAAGCTTCTCTCGTCTCAGCGATTCTAAGGTTAGCCTTAAGTGTTCTGCGTGTTCCTCCTCGGTCTTGGAATAAACCAGGATGTCATCTATGAACACCACTACAAACTTATCCAAGAATGGCTTAAACACCCTGTTCATTAGGTCCATAAATGCAGTTGGGGCATTCGTTAAACCAAATGACATCACCAAGAACTCGTAATGACCATACCGAGTCCTAAAAGCCATTTCCTCACCTTCAATGATCATACCCGCTTCTCAAATCAATTTTTGAGAAGTACTTAGCACCCTTCAGTTGATCAAACAAGTCATCGATCCTAGGTAAGGGATACCTATTCTTGATCATAACTTTGTTCAACTCTCTATAGTCAATGCAAAGACGCATTGTTCCATCCTTCTTCTTCACAAATAATACTGGCGCTCCCCACGGTGAAATGCTCGGTTGAATATACTTCTTGTCTAGCAATTCTTGAAGTTGAACCATCAGTTCCTTCATCTCAACTGGAGCCATTCGTTACGAAACCTTTGAAATTAGTGCAGTTCCCGGCGCTAAGTCGATCACGAACTCTGTCTCCCTTTATGGCGGAAGTCCTGGCAAATCGCTCGAAAAAACGTCCACAAACTCCTTAACCACCAATATCTCTTCTACCTTCGGGCTCTCCTTACGCGTATCTACTATGTAGGCTAGATATCCTACACAGCCTTGCGTCAAAAGTTTCTTGGCTTGCATCACCGTCAAATAACTCGCTTGTCTAGGAAATTTACTACCATAGAACACTATTTTTGACGGAGTCGTAAGGTTTACCGACTTCCTCTGACAGTCGATTACCGCCCCATGGTTGAACAACCAGTCCATCCCCAATATGACATCGAATTCCCCAAGTTTTATAGGAATCAAATCTACCCTCAGCTCTTGTCCTTTAATATCCAATCTACAGTTCTTATACACTAACCTAACAGGAATAACTTCCCTATTCGCAATTTTTATGTTCAAGGGGTAAGCTAACTCCTCTATAGGTAAGTCTAGGGTCTTAGTAAAATCATCAGATATGAATGAACAAGTAGCACCCGAATCAAATAATACATATGCATTTATACTATTAATCAGAATAATACCTGCGACCACATCCTTTGATTGCACGGCGTCCTGCACTGTCATGTTGAATGTGCGGGCAGTGGGTCGAACGGCTTGCAGTGGCGATGGTCCGACAATAGTAAGAGTGCTGTCGCTGCAATTTCCTCCATTCCCTGTTGGCCTTGTCGCTGGCTTCTTAGGGCAATTACGAGCCATGTGATCCTTGGATCCACATGTATAACAAGCTCCCTTCTTCGGGTTTGGGCAGTTCGGTGCGATGTGGCCTTCCTGACCACAGTTGTAGCACACCCGTTTCCCTTTCACGCACACTCCTGTGACACCCCCAAATCCGGTATCTTAATTTCTACAGGATTTGGTGTTCACTGTTCCAATATCATACAACTATCTACCCATAAATAATGAAATTCATTTATTAGATAAATAAATCATCATCTTACATCATCTGAAATAAAAATACATCATAAATCCCAGGTTATACTTAACCTTAAATATCTGTTGCAAAAATGTAAATAAATAAGTCTTAAATCATCACACATAAATCTTAAACTTTAACATTATTCATGACAACACAAATCTTCATCACTTGTTAGCTTTTCCTTTGCCCTTGTTACTAGAAGGTACATCACTTCGTTCATTATTAGCTGCAATGTTATTATGCAAGAGTGAGCACGGATGCCCGCAAGTATAAAAATATGACAGAATAATAACATGCGAGTGAAAGAATTCTGAATAACAGAAAGCTCAACATTTGAATCAAGAATATTAATCAAGAGTCAAATTACTTCTCAACTTTTGAATCAAGAATATTAATCAAGAGTCAAATTACTTCTGAGGATCATTAAGACCTTGAACCGAGTCTTAGGTTGTCAAGTATATTAACCTTTCCAACCTTTAACAGTCATAAGACTATAGACTTTACTTCTCGTACTTAGGGAGATCAGCCCTTCGTACTAATACTGTGCACATTATCTTAACGCTTAAAGCATCTTCATTAATCCCCTACATTAGGGTTGTTCATCTCAATTTGACATCAGAATCCGTACCAAATAAAGTTGGTTTGGATAATTCAATAAATGAAATTCATATTGAATATTAACTTCTCAAGGTATACAATCGAATAAGTATTGTACACTTAAATGATACTTTTAAAAGAATCATGGCATCTCATATGAAATTCTAAACTTGGATATTCAAGAGTAAGAATTTTCTCAGCAATAGTAATTAAGCATAGCAATTGCTTAATTAAAAGAGTTTAGTTTAGGAAACTTGCCAAACAATAATAATAAGTTAGGGATAGAAAACTTGCTCAAATATAAAGATTTGAGTTTAGGAAACTTGCCTCGTGCGCAAGCTACAGTTATTACTCACTTCTTTAATTACTCTTACCTATCACACATTTACAATATCAATTAATCACAGGTTCGATATGATTATTGATTTACAATAGTATTCTTCAAACTCATTATTAAGTTTTCAAATAATGATTTACGTTGATTAATTAACTTGTTAATTAATCACGTAACTTAAGTTATTAACTTGTATTAATAACTCATTACATATATAACATGTCTACATGTTAATTAGATTTAAAATAATGTCTTAATGTTTATAACACATTATTTAACCTTTACAAATAATAGTTTAAGTCATGTAATTAATTTATTAATTCATTACATAACATAAATTATTAAACTCATATCAATATTTTATTATATTTATACAACATGTGTTCATGTTCATTAGACTCAAAACACATTTCAAAATTTTCCAACACTTAGTTTTTTTCAAAATTTTCGGACAGGCGCGGCCGCGCGCCATTTTGCCTTGCATCCGGCGCGGCCGCGCGGCTGCGGAATTTCAGAATCTGAATTTCGCGAACGAACCCAGATTTTCTCCCATTTTCTCCCAATTCACATTATTACACTGATTTATAATGTTACCCATGAAGTATAAACTTCACAGGAACATTATATATCACTTATAACATGTTCTTAACATTCCAAGTCATATAATTACACAAATCAAAATATTAATTTTCACTGTTCTTCAAAACTTTCAAGAGTTTAATGAAAAACATAAAAATCTCCTTACGAATTCGTTACTACACCGAATCCATTCATTTCAATTCCATTTTCTTTGTTTTAACATATACAATCATATTCATGTATCAATTTAAATATAAACATATGATTCAATCATTAATTTAACCCATATGGGTTATTCACCCATATTCAATACTATGTAATTTCATCAAACCCATTTATTAACAAAGTTATTTGGTGTGATCAGTGTAAATCATGGATACATGATCCAACACATAATACTAACATATACGGTCACATATATAATAACCTCACACTTTAATTTCCCAAAAATAAGTAATGACAGAGAAATTTTACAATATCGTAGAAAACTCTGTAACTTTTCGAAAAACCAATTAAGGCCAAATTATATAAAATTGATTACTTTAAAACATGTATATACGTTAGAAAATATGTTATAATTACATACCCATATAGATAAAGCCATATCATAACCCAATTGGGAAACCCAATTTTCACAGAAAACTTAAAAGTACGTATTTAAGAAATCTTAATTTTGAAAACTTAAAAGAAGAATTACCCTTTTGTATGTAGATAACACAATCACAGACAATACTTAGGATTTCTCAAATTTCTTTTTCTCAATCTCTTCTCAATTCCTTCTTCTTTTTCTCTCTGACTTTTCTCTGAAAAACTTCTAAGTTTCTTCTGATAATAACTTAGAAATAATAAGTATACGTATTATATAAATGTTACCGTTGTATAATAAACGGATTAACCTCTCTTAAGGCCTTGTTTGCCTTCCTCTTCTTTTCTTTTCCATTTATTTTAATAAACTAATTTACTATATAGTTAATTGTCACCTTACTTATTGATTAATTAATTTTATTTAAATTAATTAAATAAAATAAGATAATTCACATTAAACACATTGTCACATAATTAATATTTTTATTTATTAATTATGTCAATTCATTAACTCATTAATTAATTATTAAATTAATTAAAGTAACATATGCTTATTTAATTAATTCAATTAATCAAATAAACTCAATTAATTAAATACTTTGAACTATTAAATCACTACATATTAATTTAATTAATGTCACACATATAATTAAATTAATCTACCACAAATTCATGAATTAATTATTTAATTCAATAATTAAATCATTAAAAATATTTATTTATCTCCATAAATATTCGATATCTTTACAAAATTCTCGTTCGTCACATCTTTCCCCCCTTAAAAGGATTCTGTCCTCAGAATCGCTGTTCGATTAATAATTTCGTCCCATCACATTCTCATAACCAAAATATTTATTTATTTCAATAAATATTCAAAACAACTTTGCAAAACTCTCGTTTGTCACATCTTTTCCCCCTTAAAAGGATTCTGTCCCCAGAATCATGTTCACCTATTCAAGAAAATAAGTGTGGATAATTCTTCATCATATTCTCTTCGAGTTCCCACGTAGCTTCTTTAGCTTTGTGGTTCCTCCAAATTACCTTAACAGAAGGTATTACTTTGTTCCTGAGAACTTGCTCTTTCCTGTCAACTATCTGAACAGGAACTTCTTGGTATGATAAATCTTTCTCAAATTGTAGGGGTTCATATTCTATCACATGTTTGTAATCGGGTTTATAACGTCGTAATACCGACACATGGAAAATGTTGTGGACATGCTCCAGTGCCGGAGGTAAAGCTACCTCATAGGCTACTTCTCCAATTCTTCGGAGTACCTCAAAGGGTCCAATGAACCTTGGGCTCAATTTTCCCTTCTTACCAAATATGATCTTTCCCTTCCAAGGAGAGACCTTCAAAAATACAAAACTACCCGATTCAAACTCTACATTCTTGCGGTGTGGATCGGCGTATTTCTTCTGCCTATCCTGAGCCGCTACTAATCTTGTCCGAATTACTTTAACTATTTCTGCCGTTTGTTGGACTAACTCTGGTCCTAGCAATTGTCTTTCACCAACTTCATCCCAGTACAGTGGAGTTCTGCACTTTCTACCGTACAACGCTTCGTAAGGCGGCATACCAATACTAGCGTGGTAACTATTATTATAACCAAATTCTACAAGCGGCAAATGATCATCCCAATTGCCTTTAAAATCCATTATGCATGCTCTAAGCATATCCTCTAATGTTTGGATCGTTCTTTCACTTTGCCCGTCAGTCTGAGGGTGATAAGCGGTGCTCATCCTCAACTGTGTTCCCATGCATTCTTGTAGTCGCTTCCAGAAATTCGATGTGAAGTGCGGATCACCGTCAGAAATAATTGATACTGGCACCCCGTGCCTCGAAACAATCTCTTTTACATATAACTTCGCCAATTGTTCTAGGTTAAATCTGATTTTGATCGAAAAAAAGTGTGCGGATTTCGTTAATCGGTCGACGATAACCCATACTGCGTCATAGCCTTTTTGGGTCGTCGGAAGGCCAACAACAAAATCCATTGTAATATGTTCCCATTTCCATTCTGGGATTTCTAAAGGTTGTAGCAAACCACTTGGCCTTTGGTGTTCTGCCTTGACCCTTTGGCAAGTCAGACACTTGGCAACACAATCGGCAACGTCTTTCTTCATATTTGGCCACCAAAAGTGTTGTCGTAAATCCTGATACATCTTGGTACTTCCGGGGTGAATGGAATACCTCGAACTATGAGCCTCGCTTAGAATGTCCTCCTTGATTTCTGGCATTGGCGGTACCCAAACCCTACTTTCAAATCTCAACAATCCTTCGTTGTCTATTTTAAATCTAAGTTCAGTCCCTTCAGATATCTTTTTCTTTACTTCCTCACATTCGTTATCCAGGATTTGTGCTTCCTTAATCTTATCCAATAAAGTTGTACCAGCTTGCATCTGGAACAGTTTCTCGTCAGTCTCCATTGGACATCCTACTTCCAATTCCAGCTTTTCCATTACTGAAATCAATTCTTCTTGTGCTGTCAGCATCATCAACTTTTCTCGACCCTTTCTGCTTAAGGCGTCGGCTACAACATTCGCTTTTCCTGGGTGGTATAAGATATCACAATCATAATCCTTTATTAACTCCAGCCACCTTCTTTGGCGCATATTCAAGTCTTTCTGTGTGAAAATATACTTCAGACTCTTATGGTCTGTATATATTTCACACTTTTCCCCATAGAGATAGTGTCTCCAAATCTTTAAAGCGAATACCACCGCAGCCAATTCCAAATCATGGGTTGGATATCCCTTCTCGTAATCTTTTAGTTATCGTGATGCATACGCAATGACTCTGCCGTTTTGCATAAGCACACAGCCTAGCCCTTTATGCGACGCATCACTATATACCACAAAATTTCCTGTGTCATCCGGAAGGGACAACACAGGTGCTGTACTTAACCTTCTCTTAAGTTCTTGAAAACTTTCCTCACACTTCTCTGTCCAAACGAATTTCACAACTTTCCTAGTCAAATTCGTTAATGGAGTGGCGATCTTGGAAAAATCCTGAATAAATCTTCTATAGTAACCAGCTAATCCAAGAAAACTTCTTACTTCCGACGGTGTTTTCGGCTGATCCCAATTCATCATCGCTTCGACTTTGGAGGGATCCACCGAAATTCCGTCCTTATCAATCACATGTCCGAGAAATTGCACCCTTTCAATCCAGAATTCACACTTTGAGAATTTGGCATACAACTTCTCTCTTCTTAATACTTCTAACGTCAACTTCAAATGCTCAACATGTTCTTCCTTGGTCTTAGAATAGACCAATATATCATCAATAAAAACCACTACGAATTTGTCCAGAAACGGCTTGAACACTCCATTCATTAGGCCCATAAATACTGCAGGCGCATTTGTTAGACCAAATGACATAACCAAAAATTCGTAGTGACCATATCGTGTCCTAAACGCTGTCTTTGGGACATCTTCGGGCCTCACCTTCAACTGATGATAACCACTTCTCAGGTCTATCTTCGAGAAATATCTCGCTCCTTTTAATTGATCAAACAGATCATCAATCCTTGGCAACGGATACCTATTCTTAATGGTAACCTTGTTCAATTCTCTATAGTCAATGCAGAGTCGCATCGTTCCATCCTTCTTCTTAACAAATAATACCGGCGCTCCCCACGGTGATACGCTCGGTTGAATATATTTCTTGTCCAACAGCTCTTGTAGCTGTACCATCAATTCCTTCATTTCTACCGGAGCCATCCGGTACGGTGCTTTCGATATTGGAGCCGTTCCTGGCACCAAATCGATAACAAAATCTACTTCCCTGTCAAGCGGAAGTCCTGGCAGATCATCCGGGAAAACATCCACGAAATCTCTTACGACTGGTATTTCTTCTAACTTTGAATTCTCTTTACGACTATCGACTATGTAGGCTAAATACCCCACATAGCCTTGTCTTAATAACTTCCTGGCCTGCATCATCGTCAGACAACTCGCTTGTCTAGGCAATTTGCTGCCAAAAAACACAACCTTTGATGGAGTCATAAGGTTAATACATTTCTTCTGGCAATCAATTACGGCTCCATAATTGAATAGCCAATCCATTCCCAGGATAACGTCAAATTCCCCAAGTTTAATCGGGATAAGATCTACATTCATAACGTTACCCTTAATATCCACTCTACAGTTCTTGTGTATATACTTAACAGGAAATACTTCCTTGTTCGCAATCTCTATGTTCATAGGGATTTCTAATTCGTCTTTAAGCAATTCTAAATTCTTTGCAAAGTCATCGGATATAAATGAACAAGTAGCACCCGAATCAAATAAAACATAAGCATTGACTTTATTGATCGGAATGATACCTGACACCACATCACGAGACTGCACAGCGTCTTGTACGGTCATGTTAAATGTCCTTGCAGTTGGTCGGTTTGTCGAAGTCGGTCAGGTAATGGTAAGAGGATTTCCACTATTATTTCCCTTATGTCCACCTGACCCTGCCCCTCCAGATGCCTTCTTTGGACAGTCTCTAGCCAAGTGATCCTTTGACCCACATGTGTAGCAGGCGCCCTTTTTAGGGTTAGGGCAGTTAGGTGCTATGTGCCCATCCTGACCACAATTGTAGCAAACTCTTTTTCCTTTCATGCAGACTCCCAAGTGAGTCTTCCCACAGGTTGGGCATGGTTCTAACTTTTTCTTCTGACTACCTTGCTGGCTTACAGACGACGGGTTGTCATTCCATTTTCGTTTATGATTATTAATTCCCCCTGTGTGATTGCCACTAGCCTTATTGTTTCCTTCACTATCATTCTTCTTCTTCTTTTGATCCTGATTGTACTTAGACACCGCTTCGCTTCCACCTTCAGCGAGAATTGCCTTCTCCAGAACTCCAGCAAAAGTGTTCAATTGAAACATCGACACCTTGCTATACAACCAGGGTTTCAGTCCCTGTTCAAAACGCCTAGCCTTTCTTTCGTCAGTATGCACCTGATATTGGGCAAACCTAGACAATTCGTTAAACTTTGCAGCGTAGTCGGGCACAGACATATTCCCCTGCTTCAACTCCAGAAACTGCACCTCCATTTGATTCTGGGAGCTGGTCGGGAAATACATCTCGAAAAACATTTCTTTAAACCTTTCCCAGGTTATTACACCTTCTCCTCCCCTAATCTTATTTGCCTGCCACCAGTAGCTGGCTTCTGATTTTAACATAAATGTCGCGTAGGCAGTCTTCTGGTCCTCCCTAACACGGGCGACCTCAAAAATTTTCTCCATTTCCATAACCCAAGTCTGAGCTTCTATCGGGTTCGTGGAACCCTTAAAATCTAGCGGTCCCACTGCCTTAAAGTCTTTAAATGAGGTGTTTGGTGGAGCTTGAGGCTGATTGTTCATCGCTCCAGCCAACAGATTTACCAACTGCTGAACGGGGTTCGCATTGGCATCATTGTTGTTATTGGTTGACCCCTCTTGGGCTTGTCGACGATTTTGTCTCCTTCTTGGCGGAATATTTCTGTTAAGAATATATGCTCATTAGATCTTTATTAAATCTCTTAAATATTTAAGACTTAACTCAAATATTTAACATAACTACTTTAACTCTTTTCTTTTCAAATAACCTTTGATATTTTATTTAAATCAAAAGTTTTAAACATAGTACTATAGCATCTCTGCCATTTACTTCAACTATCCCAAGATAAAGAATCTTCAGGATTTAGTTTCTCAAAATATTCCTTTGTTTTTAATCACATCGGAATTTACATTAACTACTCCAAAGAGTATCACATAATGTTAAATACTTTAACATACTCACTTAACCCATATCATCTTAAACAACTTTATTATTTTATTAAAACCAAAAGCTTTTAATACAATACGATAGCATTTCTGCCATTTACATCAACTATCCTGAAATAAAGTTTCTACAGGATTTACATTATCACAATATTCCTTTGTTTATAATCACATTGGAATTTACATTATTTACGATTATTTAAACATTAACAATATCATATTATCCTATCACGGCCTACTAAGGCGTCGGACAGCTTCACTACGTTCCTCCTCTAAGTCAATCTCTGGCTCATGCTCCTGACCAAAATCTGGATTTACAGGAGATGGCTCTGGCTGTACTAACTGCTCCCAGACAGTATGTATGTCCCGGGGCTCCTCATCTCTAGTCTCTAGGGGTACAACATCCCTGGGTTGACTAGCTCCTCCAGTATCTGACATCCTGACAAAATAAGTTTTAAGTCTTAATTTTTACGTGATGTTAATCAATACTCTAACAAGTATGAACACATAAGCACATAGCACATAACGTAATTTTATTATCTTTCTTAGAACTCAATCAGAGTTGTCATTACTATCTTTACGAAGGCTACTATCCTAAGGTTTTTCCCCCACCTAAGGTTCATAACCTACGGCTCTGATACCAACTTGTGACACCCCCAAATCCGGTATCTTAATTTCTACAGGATTTGGTGTTCACTGTTCCAATATCATACAACTATCTACCCATAAATAATGAAATTCATTTATTAGATAAATAAATCATCATCTTACATCATCTGAAATAAAAATACATCATAAATCCCAGGTTATACTTAACCTTAAATATCTGTTGCGGAAACGTAAATAAATAAGTCTTAAATCATCACACATAAATCTTAAACTTTAACATTATTCATGACAACACAAATCTTCATCACTTGTTAGCTTTTCCTTTGCCCTTGCTACTAGAAGGTACATCACTTCGTTCATTATTAGCTGCAATGTTATTATGCAAGAGTGAGCACGGATGCCCGCATGTATAAAAATATGACAGAATAATAACATGCGAGTGAAAGAATTCTGAATAACAGAAAGCTCAACATTTGAATCAAGAATATTAATCAAGAGTCAAATTACTTCTCAACTTTTGAATCAAGAATATTAATCAAGAGTCAAATTACTTCTGAGGGTCATTAAGACCTTGAACCGAGTCTTAGGTTGTCAAGTATATTAACCTTTCCAACCTTTAACAGCCATAAGACTATAGACTTTACTTCTCGTACTTAGGGAGATCAGCCCTTCGTACTGATACTGTGCACATTATCTTAACGCTTAAAGTATCTTCATTAATCCCCTACATTAGGGTTGTTCATCTCAATTTGACATCAGAATCCGTACCAAATAAAGTTGGTTTGGATAATTCAATAAATGAAATTCATATTGAATATTAACTTCTCAAGGTATACAATCGAATAAGTATTGTACACTTAAATGATACTTTTAAAAGAATCATGACATCTCATATGAAATTCTAAACTTGGATATTCAAGAGTAAGAATTTTCTCAACAATAGTAATTAAGCATAGCAATTGCTTAATTAAAAGAGTTTAGTTTAGGAAACTTGCCAAACAATAATAATAAGTTAGGGATAGAAAACTTGCTCAAATATAAAGATTTGAGTTTAGGAAACTTGCCTCGTGCGCAAGCTACAGTTATTACTCACTTCTTTAATTACTCTTACCTATCACACATTTACAATATCAATTAATCACAGGTTCGATATGATTATTGATTTATAATAGTATTCTTCAAACTCATTATTAAGTTTTCAAATAATAGTTTACGTTGATTAATTAACTTGTTAATTAATCACGTAACTTAAGTTATTAACTTGTATTAATAACTCATTACATATATAACATGTCTACATGTTAATTAGATTTAAAATAATGTCTTAATGTTTATAACACATTATTTAACCTTTACAAATAATAGTTTAAGTCATGTAATTAATTTATTAATTCATTACATAACATAAATTATTAAACTCATATCAATATTTTATTATATTTATACAACATGTGTTCATGTTCATTAAACTCAAAACACATTTTAAAATTTTCCAACACTTAGCAATTTTTTTCAAAATTTTCGGACAGGCGCGGCCGCGCGCCATTTTGCCTTGCAGCCGCGCGGCTGCGAAATTTCAGAATCTGAAGTTCGCGAACGAACACAGATTTTCTCCCATTTTCTCCCAATTCACATTATTACACTGATTTATAATGTTATCCATAAAGTATAAACTTCACAGGAACATTATATATCACTTATAACATGTTCTTAACATTCCAAGTCATATAATTACACATTTCAAAATATTAATTTTCACTGTTCTTCAAAACTTTCAAGAGTTTAATGAAAAACATAAAAATCTCCTTACGGATTCGTTACTACACCGAATCCATTCATTTCAATTCCATTTTCTTTGTTTTAACATATACAATCATATTCATGTATCAATTTAAATATAAACATATGATTCAATCATTAATTTAACCCATATGGGTTATTCACCCATATTCAATACTCTGTAATTTCATCAAACCCATTTATTAACAAAGTTATTTGGTGTGATCAGTGTAAATCATGGATACATGATCCAACACATAATACTAACATATACGGTCACATATATAATAACCTCACACTTTAATTTCCCAAAAATAAGTACTGACAGAGAAATTTTACAATATCGTAGAAAACTCTGTAACTTTTCGAAAAACCAATTAAGGCCAAATTATATAAAATTGATTACTTTAAAACATGTATATAAGTTAGAAAATATGTTATAATTACATACCCATATAGATAAAGCCATATCATAACCCAATTGGGAAACCCAATTTTCACAGAAAACTTAAAAGTACGTATTTAAGAAATCTTAATTTTGAAAACTTAAAAGAAGAATTACCCTTTTGTATGTAGATAACA
The DNA here is from genome assembly GCA_020205555.1 of Panax stipuleanatus. Lineage (NCBI taxonomy): Eukaryota > Viridiplantae > Streptophyta > Magnoliopsida > Apiales > Araliaceae > Panax > Panax stipuleanatus. The sequence goes on along the minus strand of CM035119.1, from coordinate 118,215,291 downwards.
CAATCACAGACAATACTTAGGATTTCTCAAATTTCTTTCTCTCAATCTCTTCTCAATTCCTTCTTCTTTTTCTCTCTGACTTTTCTCTGAAAAACTTCTAAGTTTCTTCTGATAATAACTTAGAAATAATAAGTATACGTATTATATAAATGTTACCGTTGTATAATAAACGGATTAACCTCTCTTAAGGCCTTGTTTGCCTTCCTCTTCTTTTCTTTTCCATTTATTTTAATAAACTAATTTACTATATAGTTAATTGTCACCTTACTTATTGATTAATTAATTTTATTTAAATTAATTAAATAAAATAAGATAATTCACATTAAACACATTGTCACATAATTAATATTTTTATTTATTAATTATGTCAATTCATTAACTCATTAATTAATTATTAAATTAATTAAAGTAACATATGCTTATTTAATTAATTCAATTAATCAAATAAACTCAATTAATTAAATACTTTGAACTATTAAATCACTACATATTATTTTAATTAATGTCACACATATAATTAAATTAATCTACCACAAATTCATGAATTAATTATTTAATTCAATAATTAAATCATTAAAAATATTTATTTATCTCCATAAATATTCAATATCTTTACAAAATTCTCGTTCGTCACAACTCTAGTGTGAGTCTTTCCGCATGTAGCACATGCTTCGAGCTTCCTCTTCTGTTGTCCTCCCTGCTGACTCCCAGCAGAGGTGTTGTCATTCCACTTCCTTTTCTAATGGATAGCCCTGTTACCACCAACCTTATTTTCCGTCTCAATCTTCTTCTTCTTATCTTGGTTGAATTTAGTCACCGCGTCGCTTCCTCCCTCAGCAAGTATGCCCTTTTCCAGCACAGCTGCAAACGTGTTCAGCTGGAACATAAAGACCTTGCTGTAGAGCCAGGGTTTCAGTCCTCACTCAAACCTCCTCGCCTTCCTAGCGTCCGTACTGACCTGGTAAGTAGCGAACCGGGCTAACTCGTTAAACTTTGCAGCGTATTCCGACACTGTCATTCCTCCCTACTTCAGCTCTAAGAATTGGACCTCCATCTGGTCCTGCGAACTCACTAGGAATTACATTTTGTAGAACATTTCCTTGAAACGTTCCCACGTTATGACTCCTTTTCCCTCTCGGGTCTTATTCACCTACCACCAGAAACTAGCATCTGCCTTCAACATGAAAGTCACAAATATTGTCTTCTAGTCTTCACTGACCTTAGCCACTTCAAATACCTTCTCTATCTCCATAACCCACGTCTGTGCATTTATCGGGTTTGTCGATCCCTTAAACTCCGGCGGTTCTACTGCCTTATACTCTTTGAACGCCATGGCCTGCACTTGCTGCTGATTTGCCATCGCTCCTGTCAGTAGGTTCACTAACTGCTGAACTGAGTTAGGGTTTGCTCCATAGTTATTATTGTCGTTATTCGTCGAACCCTCAGGGTTTTGACGTATTGGTCTTCTTTTAGGAGGCATTTTCTGTTTAAAAAATATTATTATTAGATCCTTTATTCAATTCTTAAGTATTCAAGTTCCACTTAAATAATTAAATAACTCAGTTCATATATGAACACATAGCACATCAATAAACTTCTTTTATTCATTACTCGTAGTTTTAAAACATAGGATAGATAACATTCTTGCTATTTACATCATTTTTTTTGAACTGGAACAAGTTACAGGACTACATCATCACTCTATCCCATTATTATCTCAAATTATGGGATTTACATTTATTTATTACAAAAAGAAACACATAATTTAAAAGCTCTAATGTCTAGGTATATTAAGACATCGCACAGCCTCTTTACGTTCTTCCTCCATCCCCCGAAACGCTGTCCTTCGGTCCACCACATACCATGGTAACCCTTGGAACTGAGCTGGATAATAAAAGATACGGTCCTGGGCCCTATCTATGGCCTTATGGAAAGCGTATTCTGTTTCTCTTAGCTTGGCTCTCTTGGTTTCCGCCTTGTACTCAGCTCGATCGGCTCGTTGAGTAGCCCTCAAGCTTGTTTCCTCAGCTCTGGCACGCTTCGTCGACTCCTCTTGGATATCTTGCTTCAGCTTTGCTAACTCGGTTCGTGCCTCGTCTCGATCATTCTCTGAGTGTATTAGGTTCCATTGTGATTCTCCTAGGTCACTAGCCATATCCTCGATAGTCTCGTCCCGCTGCTGGATGGTTTTCTCGAGCTCTCTGACTCGACTATGAAGCTCCACATTACTGTCGTAAACTGCCCCGTATATCTCAGCACTAACAGAGTGAGGTGGAAATTCCTCTTCGGGATCCTCTTCCTCCTCTTCCTGCTCTTCAGACTCGTCCTCGTCCTCTTCCTCTGGGATAGGTGTCAGCTCACGTTCCCGACCAGCTACGGTGATCACTGGAGATGGCTCTCTCTTAACCAACTGCTCCCAGACAACATGTATATCTCGGGGCTCTTCCTCTCTAGGAACTTGAGGTATATCCTCTCTAGCATGACTGGATTCTCCAATGTTCGTCATCTTGACAAAAGAATTTTAAAGTTTATTATTACGTGATATCGAGTCGTCACTCTTCGAATACCTAAACGTAAACACATAGCACATAAGGTAGTTTATTATCTTTACCAATCACCACTATCTTTTCGATCTTCCTATAAAGCTACTACCTAAGGTTTTCCCCCCCACCTAAGGTTCATAGCCTATAACTCTGATACCAACCTGTGACAGCCCCAAATCCGGGTACTTCATTTCCACATGATCTGGTGTTCACTTTCTAATAAAACATACATCTACCCAATAATAAAGAATTGCAAAGTAAATTACAACCTTCGTAATACTTAAATAAAATCTTCCTTGATAAAGGATTACAACCTGTCCAAACAAAATCCCAGGGTTAACTAAACCTTAACATCAAACAAAGTAAATGCGGAAAATAAAACATAACCAACTAAGTCTTATTACAATCAAAACTTGAAACAACAAGCCTTCACTTGTTCATCTTTCCTTTTCCTTTACTTGTTGACGGTATGTCAACATTCTTGGTTTCAACTGCAAGTGGTGGTAAAACATGCAAGAGTGAGCAAACAAAAGCTCACTTGAAATTTTAACAGTGATATGACATGTATGAATAGTTTCAAAAGAGTTTGAATGACTTTACTTTCATCAAAATAAAAAATTGAATTATAATTCTTTCATCAATACATAGAATTCGAATATAGAATTATCTGAGGGTCATAAGACCTTGAACTTTTGTCCTAGGTTATAAATATTTCTATTTAAACCTTTAACAGTCAATAAGACTATGGACCTTTAACTCGTACTCAGGGGGATCAACCCTTTGTACCATGAATTGTGCACAGCCATCTTAACGCTTTCGCATAAATGTCCCCTAGTAATTAGGATTGTTCATTCTCAGTATTTGAATACAAGTCCGCACCAAAGAAAGTTTGGTTTGGATAAATAAGGGAACTTTAGATTTCAACTATCATCAACTAGGAGTAGTTGAATTGACTTATAGTACTTTAATAGTTCGATAATATAAGAATCATGAACAAATTGCAAGATATAGAACAAATCTATATAATAGATAGGCATGCTTTAGAAGTAACTCAAAGCAACTGAAAGAATAAGTAGATCTTGCTTGAACAACTAAGTTAAGATCACAATGCTTCAACAATATTTCAATACTTGTGCAATAAGAATATTAGAATACAACAAAGCTTGTACAATATAAGTAACAAGTTTCGAAATAGAAAACTTGCTTAACGTAAAAGAATAAAGATTAGAACACTTGCACAATAATAAGTTTAGAGATAGGAAATTTGCCTCAAGCGCAAGCTACACTTTAATAACTATAACCACTTCACAGTTATCCTACACATTCACATTATGTTTAAAACATCTATTAGCATCCAACTACAACGTTCAAACCGTCGAACTTCATATCCAAGTCCAACTCACAATGTAATTTACCACATTAGTTGCTAACTAGTCAAGTACGTGAGTCTATATTCACGGCATACATTCATAAGCTTATAACTCAATGAATCGTGTTGTGTACCTTAAGAAGTAACACATTCACACACATGTAACATACTCACATAACACTTCAATCAAACTTAAACACATCAAGAACATGTTAACTTATTATATATTTCACTTTCCAATTCATAGAAATAAGTTAGCTAAACAAACGGGGCATGAAAACTCAAAACCAAAAACCAAAATTTTTTGGATAGCAGCATGACCCGCTGGGGCAGGTCCCCAAGGCCTACCAGCCCCACTGGGGCGGGTCACCCCCCCTGGTGAGGGTCATGGCTCCCGAACTGGTGGAGAAATAAGCCAATTTGGCTTATTCATTCACAACCAATTCGATTTTTCCCAACATGATAAATATGAAACTTGATACAAATAATATTTTAAGCTTATTAACATGCTTATAACATTTAAAATCCATATAACACATAATCAAAATCAAGATTTCATGATTTTCAAAGAAAAACACAATTTTAAGCGTTTCTTGGCGAAAATTGCTATCACGAATTCGTTTTTCAATCAATTCAAGTAATTCCAATTGTAATCACTTCTATTCTTAACATACTAACATAATATATGATCAATTTCAACAATAAACCATAATCAAACATCAATTTGATAGTTTCAAAAGCCATTTTTTAGAAATTGATTCAAAGAAAATCACTATGAACACAATTCCTATTGTTTATCAAAAATTCATGGTTTGAATTGCTAACACAACCATATTACTCATATATAATCATGTTATATCACATATTACACGTATCTCATGCTTACATCAAGGATTTAAGAATAATTTTCAACATAACTTCGTAAAAGAGTACTAAGAACATGATTTCATAGTGTTCATCATATACTTGTGAATTGAAACTCTTAAACAACTATAAAAATCTCATGTAAGCGTGTATGTATGTGTATATATATATATATATATATATATATATACACACACACACACATCCCATTCACATATCAAAATTATGAAGTTTCACCAAAAGATTTTTATATAGAATTCTAAAACATAGAAGAACATAACTTTAAAACTTGTTTTTACAACAATTGTATTTTGAAAATCCTTCCATGGCATACAATTACATATGAAAACATATGAACACCATATATACATATAAATTAATAATCATGAAAACCTAATTTGACAAAGACTAATTACAAAATACATGAATTGAGTATAAGGGTTAGATTATAACCTTACTAAGTTGAATTAGGAGAAGAGATGATGAAGATGATGGTCTTCTCTCTTGTTTTCTCAAGCTTTTTTTCTTCTTTTCTCTTCTTCTTCTCTATATTCCCTCTTCTTCTCTTTATTTTAGACTAACACTGACCAATACTAACTTACGTATCTATACTACTTACTGACAATATAATATAGATATAATAGATATAGCATATAAATATATATATGTAACTTACAACATATTTATATACATGATAAATTCTATAATAATAACATAGGTTACAAAACTTTTGAATTTGAAAAGCCATAAGGCCCTGTTTGGCTAAACAAAATCCTTTTAAAAATAATTCTTTTATTAGCTAAAGCCTTGTTTGGGTAAAATAGATTTAAACAAATACAAGGGCCTTGTTTGGTAAAACCACTTAAAACCCTTTTTCCATTCTTTTAATAACCCTTTAAATTAATAGATTAAATACTACACTTATTTAATTAAATTACAACATTCTAATTTAGTTAAATAAAAACTAACACTCATTAATTAATAAAAACACATAATACCAAATTGTTACACAATTGTAATTCCTTTATTAAACATAATTCATGTAACAAATTATTATTAACACTTAGCACATAACATTAAATCTAATTGAATTATTCCCAACTAAATTAAAATTATGCTACAACATATTAATTTAATTAAATATTACTCTTAATTAAATCAATCCACACAATCACATAATTCATTTATTTAACTCAATAAATAAATCATATATAATATTTATTCACTCGATAAATATTAAAATTTAATATATAAAATCTCAATCGTTACACTCAACATAGTGAAAACATAGGTTGTCGTGTCAGAGTCACTCCGATGGCCATGGCCATAAGAAGACCGACACTTGTATATATTTTGTGGTCGAGGATGCTTCGCAGCCCGACAATCACCATTTAAATTGTGCCTTATGGCTGCAAATATAAAACTGAAGTATCGATATGCTTCAATTCCTATGTTAGAGTAAGGATTTGAAAAACTTCTTTCAAAACATCATTTCAAGAATCTTGTCGAAAAAAGAAGCTTTTGCAAATCAAACCAAACATTTTTTACAAATCAAATCAAAGACTTTTTACAAATCAAATCAAACCCTTCGTATATAGGTTCAACGATGTATAGACATGATTTCAGTCAAACATAGGCCCAATTTTATTCCAGCATTCACACACACATTACAGATTTAAAAGGGAAATATTGAAAAGATGCGGTACCATATTTTCACGGGATATGTGGGGTGCCTAACACCTTCCCCACACTTAACCAAGCCCCCAAACTCAAAACTTTGGTTTCAAAATATCAAGTTTCGACAGTGTCCAGCAAATTGGGCCTCTTTTCAAATAAAACTCGGTTGAGTTGGTACAACCATTTCAAATCTACCAACTGGCGACTCTGTAAAACGTTCAAATCGTCGACATGATACATGTTGGCCTTTTCCTAAAAAACCCTTCAAAACCATTTTCATAAATAAAAAGAGTAAGGGAAGAGATAACTTAGGAAGAGATAAAGATCCGAGTTGTGACCCGGCCAGCAGATTTTTTCCCGACGTCGACAGGTGGCGACTCTGCTGGGGACAGTAGATGGCTTAGGCCGCGTTCGAATCTTTTCAAAAAAATTTCATTTTAAAAACTACGTAAGTGTGAATGCTGCGTCTTTACATTAAATGAATGCATGAATGCTGCGTCTTTACATTGAATGAATGTAAATGAATGCTTTTCTGCTTTTTTAGTGCTTCGCACCCATATTAGTGCTTTTCACCAATGTCATCATATGCATAACGGTGAGACACGATGTATGTGAATGTATGTTGTGTGATTCCTCCACCAGGAGGAAAACCCATCGGTGATAAGTAATGTCTTCGAGGGCGACTAAGTCTTCGGGGCTCATAAAAATGCACCACCCATATTCGCTCCAGTTGAAAGATCGGATTAATTTTCCCTCTAGTAGATTGCGATGATCTGGGGACCTTCATACCTAAAAAGCCGCGAGAGTAACCTAAGATAGGTCAGCCTATGATTAACCAAATCTGATGGGAAGCTTCTTCATGCCTTCATCTTTCAATTCAATGTCAAGTTTTTCAATTCCAATGTAAAGGAGCACAGTGTAAATATCATAATAAAAATTTACATTCCCTGTTATAATACATCTTGTCATCCTGTCATCAAAACAACTGACCTCTATTTTGCAGGATAAGATTAAAAAACTATAAAAACACATCATGGCATGCATCCTATCCCTACCTACCTCATGAAATTGACACGCCTACGTTTTGTTATAGGTGAAAAATTGGTCATGTTACTAAATCTAAGTCTAAGAAAGCACTAAGTCCGTCCACGAACATAACTTCAAGTGCTCAGCCAGAATCTACCCCTGTCTCTAGGGAAGAGTTTGAAGGACTGAAGAATCAGATAGCCGAATTGGCCAGTTTCCTAATAGAGCAAAGTAAAATTCTTAAAAGGAAGCAAGCCCAAGCTTACACAGAACCGGGAACACCTGGTGGTAGTGGTGGCAGTCAAGAGACCGAAAAGAAAGAGACTCAGATTCCTGGACCAAAAAACCAGGACACAAACCCCTGAAAATACTATCCTTAGCAAAGAACAGGAAGCTGGTGACATTTTGAAGAAAGTCCAGCAGATGGAAGAAACTATCCGGTCTATTAAAGGGACTAGGGCATTTGGCAGTGTCAATTATTCAGACCTTTGTATATTCCCTGGGGCTCGTTATCCCAATAAATTTAGAACTCCTGATTTTAAGAAATACGATGGATTGGGAGACCCCTACACCCACCTGAAGGTATTCATTGGAGAACTCGGATCTTATGCAGAGGACGAGAAACTTCGAATGCAGTTATTCCAGAAGAGTCTGACCGGAGAAGCTAGAGCCTGGTACGCTCGTCTAGATAACTCCAAAATTCACAGTTGGGAAGAGTTGTCCTATGCCTTCCTCAGTCAATATAGCTTCCAATCTCAGTTGGCTCTGAACAGATACCAGATAACCAAAAGCAAGAAATAAAGTACTGAGTCATTTAGAGAATATGCTTAATGATGAAGGCGGGTCGCGGGATAAGTCACCCCAGCTGTGACTAAGTCTGAGATAGTCATGACCTTCATCGACATTCAAGAAGCTCCATATTACGAGAGGCTCCTAGCACGCATAGGAAAACCATTCTCTGAAATGATCAAGCACGGAGAGATGGACGAAATGGGGCTAAAGTCTGGGAAGATAAAGGACATGGCTGAAATTACAGGAGTAATCCTCGGAGGGCACATAAAAAGAAAGAGGAAGAAGTGTCTTTGGTATTGCAAAGACAGAATCCAAGGGGTGATTCAAGTAGTATGCCCATTCAAAGGAGGAATTATAGCCATTTTTAAGCTCCTGCACAACCTTCAAACCCTTCATTTCAGAAGACTATGGAGGCCAAATGCCGAAGAACATTCTCCCCGTTAGGGGATTCACTCGAGAATGTGCTGAAATTGTTAACCGCGCAGAAGAAGATTGTTCAACTCTTTCCACCAACCAATACCGGTGAGCGGAATTTTGACCCAAGCAAGAAGTGTGCCTACCATTCTGGATCTCCGGGCCATGACACACAAGACTGTTGGTCTCTCAAGTACAAAATTCAAGACTTGATTGACAACGAAGATATTGTGGTAACAAAGCCCGAGCAACCGCACGTGCAGGATAATCCCCTCCCTCAACACAAAGAGGAAAATGTCAGCATGATCAACACAGGAAATGGAGTTGGATCCAAATACCTCCGTTATATAGGAGAGTCGACTCCATCTAGCAACAACAGCCCAGACAGTTGGGAAGTCTCAGAAAGGAAATTCTTGATAGAACAAGAGATTAAGTCTATTAAGGAACAAATTGAACAGTTAGCAGATTTGGATGTATACCAACATCAGATCACCAGACAGATGATGAACCAGACCAACCAATCTGATGCAAATCCTCCCACACCGGAGATCAGTCCCATTCTCGTGAGGTATCACTACCGGCCACATGAGCATGAACCCTGGGCCGATAAGATGGCTAAAGAAGAGAATTTCCAAGCTGGTTGGAAATTTGCCTTTCAAAGGAATTTCACTAACCTGGACCAGCTGATGAAGGAAATCCTTCAGATGTTAATCAACGAGAGAATGGTTGCAAATTTATTACTTCCATTGAACCGGCGATCCAGGAAATTCAAGCCTGACCAAGCTTGTCAGTACCACTCCAATGCACCCGGCCATGAAATTGAGGATTGCTGGGCACTTCGTAACCTGATTCAGAACATGATTGAAAGCGGTGAATTGATAAGAGGGAATCAGGATTATGGCCTCCCAGATGAAGACACTCTCTTTATTCCCACTGTATGGAATCAAGATACAATGGTTGTCGTTTTCTATGATAAGGAGCTAGTCCTCATACCCTTAGTACTGCCAGGGAAAGGGGTCCAAGAAAAATAAAATCCTGTGAAGGTGGCCGCACCCGAGCCTTTAATCTTGCCCTTCAGACCTCAGTATCCAGTTATTATTCTGAAGAGGGTCCCATTGAACTACGGGAATGACGAAGGTTCTACCGCAAATAACATTGCCATTGAACCAAAGGATAATCCCTTGTACCTACCTCAGCGGGTGATTAAACCAGTCTTCAAGGCTAAAGAAAAGGTGGCTGAAGAGAAAATTGAAGAGTTCCTCAACAAAATGGGACACAATGAAATCAAGGTGGTGCAGAGCTTGAAAGACGCACCTAAGAAAATGTCCATCCTAGACTTGGTCTTATCATCGGTGGATCATCGCAACATTCTGGTGAAAGTACTGGAAGAATCCCACCTGCCACATACCGTGGATGCCAAAAAATTCTGACACGTGGTAGAACACATTTTCAACAACAATATGATATCTTTCACTGACGATGATATACTTGCAGAGGGGACGGGTCATCGCAAGTAATTACACATAGCAGTGATGTTATCCGGGTATGTGATCGGAGGTGTGCTCATAGATGGAGGATCATCCCTCAACATCTTTCTCTACGATACCTTGGAGAAAATGAAGATTAACCCGAACCGGATCAAAACTAGTCATGTGGTCATCCGGGCTTTCGATGGATCTCGCCGACAAGCTATGGGAGAAATAGAGCTTCCTCTGGAGATTGGTCTGCATACTTTCTATATGTCCTTTCAGGTGCTCAACATCGCCACTGGATACAATTTGTTGCTGGGCAGGCCATGGATCCACATGGTAGGGGCAATGTCATCCACCCTCCATCAACAACTTAAATACATTATCAATGGCAACCTCATCACAGTCAATGCCGAATCGGAATACCATGTCTGCATACAGGGAGACATACCGATGATCAGCCTGGATGCAGGGATTGAACCTTCTAGTTTTCAAGCTCTGGAGGTGAGTGATACTCAGTATCTACCTATCGGAGCGCCAGCCTTAAAGCCTAAAGTCTCCCCTGCAATGATGACAGTAGGCCAATGTGACGCCCCCAGAATAGGTCCAGTCAACCCAACCCATTCTGAGTCGCCAAATACATGGTACAAAATTCAAATACAAATTTTATATCATACGGTCGTGCAAAATACGACCACACAACTGTGAGTGTTAATACAAATATGTAGAAAATATTAATATTCAAACTAAGTCCTAATTATAATTATTATCACACTATTTATCAGAAATAGTGAGGACTACTACTGCTCTAACTCGGACCATCACTCTGTCCCCTGACTAGTTCCCGCAACATTCTCATTTTCTGAAGAGGACAACAGATGAAAAGGGTGAGCTCAACTAGCCCAGTAAAGAATATTATGACTAAGATAATGGAAAATGAATTATCGTTAGTCTTCAACAATTCAGATAAAATATTATTGACAACAAATTTTAGATCAATAATCGCGAAATAACCGTTCGTCATCAATATTTTATCTCTGTAACATCAATCAATATACATCTCGAATCAAATATTCATCTTTGCACTACAGGCCAAAGATATTCATTTGTACTATCAGTGGTCATGTTCATCTCAACACCTATCATCTTTGCACTACGGCCAAAGATATTCATCAGGTAATCATTCATCTTTGCTCTACAGGCCAAAGATATTCAGTTATATCACCACTTAGGACTGAGGATGATGAAAAACCATATAAACAACGAATCCAGTGAAATAAAAGATAAAATTAAGGATTCGTATTTTAGTTTATCAAAGTTCAAGAATATTCCAAAATAATACTTTGTGGAGTAAAATTCAAGAATAAAGCTCAAAACTTAGATCCAACCAAAGATAGTAACTATAATTTGGACAAATAGAAGAAAATTTAATTTTTTCGTGAATAGTGCCGTATACGTGAATAGTGTCGTATACGTGAATAGTAACCCCGACGAAAAAAGTAAGAATTTCATAACAAAATCCATACCAATATTTCGGTATAATGATATTGAAAAGAATAACATCATTTACGAAAGAAAATAACATCCCTTACCTCAAAAGAATAGTACGTCTGACTGTAATATCAGATATAATACCGAAAGAAACTTGCACTGAATACTAATACTCAAAGTATTGAAATACTCACAAAAATACGCTCGATATTATAGAGAGAGAAAACTTCTGATTCTGGTGTGATTTTCAATTCTAACCTAAGCACCCTATTTATAGGAAAAGCTTAGGATGCCAAAGGAGACTAAAATAATAAAATATATTATTTTTTTAAAAATTTTCCGCCGCCTGGCGACTTTCAAAATTTTAAAATTTTCAACAAAAGTGGGGCCCACCCATAAAAAAATATTTATTTTCCGAAACTTCAATAATTCATAATAAATAGCCCCTTTGTTAAACAAATACAAATTCTATGTCCTTCTATAGGAAATTTAATTCTCTACAACTTTGTAGAAGGAAGTTTTTCCAAATTCCAAACATAAATTATCCGAAATCCATAAATAGATGATTTTCCACACCAAAATACTGATAAAAACTCATCAGCGCTAATTCCTTCTTTTATATTCACAAAATAAATATTTTCTTATCATATAAATTAATAATTAATTATTTACAAATAATATTACAGAACTACAATATTGACAATCAGGTCGTTCCCAGAAAAGAGGGGGCCTTCCGATAAAGACTTTTCCTTACTGGCGCGCAATTAAATAACCCCTCCTAGACAGAACTTCCTTAGACATTGTCAATAATGCTATCTAATAATATTATTCAAATAATATGAATTATTGAGTTGATAATGTGAAATACTGTGTAGTGACAATTATTGAATCAATAATACCAAAATATCAACTGTAGCCATTATTGAATCAATCATATAAAATGGCAGCGTAGAAATTATTGAGTCAATAAAATATCAATGTAACAATTATTGAGTCAATAATATAAAATATCAACGTAGCAATTATTAAGTCAATAATATAAAATATTGAACAGTAATTATTGTAACAATAATTGAGTAAGTGCCTTCTCACGTAAGACTCAATAATTCAAAATACTGTGCAATACCGTGTGCTACTGTGCAACACCGCGTATCACTGTATTTTAACCATAGGGTATTTCAACAGTACTAACGGTAACAACTACGCCGTTATTTTATAAAAAGGTTATTTTTGTCGCTTTCTATATCCGACAGTTATTCCGTTGTGGGGCCCACAAATAGCTGCGCCGTCGTACGAATATTCCCCGACAACAAGAATATTCCACGACCAAACGAATATTCCCCGACAATAAGAATATCTTATAACCACTTGCTCATTTTAAAATATTCGCACATTTCACCCATAACTTTTCATATTTATCAAATCAACACCTTACTATTTCGAAATAATATATAAAGAAAATTAAATCTTTATTCATAAAAGTTGGGGTCTTACAACCTCCCCTCCTTATGAAATTTCGTCCTCGAAATTGACGTACGTACCTGGTATGTCGAAAAGGTGAGGATACCTCGCTTTCATTTCCGATTCCAACTCCCAGGTCATTTCCTCAATAGCATGGTTTCTCCATAAAACTTTAACTTGAGGTATAATTTTCGAGTGTAAGACATGTTCCTTCCTATCCAAGATTTTGACAGGTACCTCCTCGTACGTTAAATCTTCGGCTATCTCGTCTGGTTCTAACTCAATAATGTGGTTTGGATCTTTCACATATTTACGTAACACGGATATGTGAAACACATTATGAACACGAGACATGCTTGGAGGTAAAGCGAGTCTATAAGCCACATTTCCTACTCGGTCAAGAATCTCAAATGGACCAATGAATCATGGATTGAGCTTTCCTCTCTTGCCAAACCTCGTAACTCCTTTCCACGGAGCAACACGTAATAACACATGGTCCCCAACATTAAATTCCACGTCCTTTCGATGAAGATCCGCATAACTCTTTTGTCGATCTTGTGCTGTTTGTATACGTTGTCGGATTATTTGGATCTTTTCCGTAGTCATACGTACTAACTCCGGTCCCAACAATATTGTTTCACCCACCTCGTTCCAACATACTGGAGAGCGACACTTTCTCCCATACAATGCCTCGAATGGAGCCACGCCTATACTTGCCTGATAACTGTTGTTGTAGGAGAATTCCACAAATGGTAAATACTCATCCCAACTCCCTTTGAAGTCTAGAACACAAAGTCTCAATAGATCTTCAAGAGTTTGAATAGTCCTTTCTGATTGTCCGTCTGTTTGAGGATGATAAGCCGAACTGAATCGTAAATCCGTGCCCATAGCTTTCTGCAAACTGATCCAAAATCGTGAAGTAAATCTGGAATCACGATCCAAAACTATGGATACTGGCATGCCATGCAATCTCACAATCTCATTCACGTACATATGAACAAGACGTTCAAGGGAATAAGTCTCTCGTATCGGCTTGAAATGAGCATACTTGGTTAATCTATCAACAATAACCCAAATCGCATCTATGCCTTGAGAAATCTTGGGAAGACCCGTAACGAAATCCATCGTAATGTGTTCCCACTTCCATTTTGGAATCTCCAGTGGTTGCAATGGACCCTTCGGTACTTGATGCTCCGCCTTTACACGTTGACACGTTAAACATCTCGAAATAAACTCCGCGATCTCTCTTTTCATATTGCTCCACCAAAATGTATGTTGAAGATCACGATACATTTTGGTACTCCCAGGATGGATTGAGAATGGTGAGTTGTGTGCCTCCATCATGATTCTATGCTTCAAGTCAGAATCGTTAGAAACACAAAGTCTGGAGTTGACTCGAAGTATTCCCTCTTCATCGATTCTTGCTTCTGGAATTGCACATTCTTCTTCATCTTCATCAGCTCTGGATCCGTAGCTTGAGCAGCTTTAACTTTATCAATCAAAGCTGGTTCTACGCGTATACTTGACATCATTGCACTCGTTCCCACATATGATCTTCTACTCAACGCGTCAGCTACCACGTTCGCTTTTCCAGGATGGTATTGGATAGTATGATCGTAATCTTTCAACAACTCAAGCCAACGTCGTTGCCGCATGTTGAGTTCCTTCTGAGTGAAGAAATATTTAAGGCTCTTATGATCTGTATAAATCTCCACTTTCTCTCCGTACAGGTAATGTCTCCAGATCTTCAACGCAAAAACGATTGCTGCCAACTCTTGATCATGAGTAGGATAATTCCTCTCATATTCTTTGAGTCAACGTGAGGCATAGGCTATGACTTTCCCATGTTGCATGAGAACACATCCTAACCCTTTGCCCGAAGCATCGCTGTAGATAACAAATCCATCCGAACTAGATGGTATTGTCAAAACAGGTGCCGAGATAAGTCTTCTCTTGAGCTCTTGGAAGCTCTTCTCACATTCTTCGCTCCAAACGAATTTTATATCTTTCCGAGTCAACTGAGTTAATGGAGTAGCGATTCGAGAAAATTCCTCTACGAACCTCCGATAATAACCAGCTAAGCCTAGAAAGCTCCGTACTTCGGTCACCGACTTAGGTTGCTCCCAACTTTGTATTGCTTCAATCTTCGTCGGGTCAACAGATACTCCATGTTTCGATACCACGTGCCTAAGGAATGCTACTTCCTCAAGCAAAAACTCGTATTTCTTCAGCTTGGCATATAGCTTATTCTCACGAAGCTTTTGAAGTACCAACTTCAAGTGGTGCTCATGATCTTCACGGCTTTTAGAATAGATGAGAATGTCATTAATAAAGACAACAATGGATTGATCCAAATATTCCTTAAATACACGGTTCATCATATCCATGAAAGCAGCATGAGCATTAGTCAATCCAAAAGACATGACTAAGAACCCATAATGCCCGTACCGAGTTCTAAAAGCAGTCTTCGGAATATCCTCAGTTTTAATCTTCAGCTGATGATATACAGAACGAAGATCGATCTTTGAAAAGAATTGTGCTCTTTGCAACTGGTCGAACAGGTCATCAATACGAGGTAACAGATACCTATTCTTGATGGTGACATGGTTCAACTCCCGATAATCAATACAAAGTCACATACTCCCTCCTTTCTTCTTTACGAATAAAACAGGAGCACCCCAAGGAGACGTACTAGGACGAATAAAACCGATGTCTAACAACTCCTGTAGTTGGACCTTTAACTCCTGTAGTTGGACCTTTAACTCCTGAAGTTCAATAGGAGCCATTCGATATGGGGTTTTAGAAATGGGTTTTGTACCGGGTTCAAGGTCAATAAAGAATTCAACTTCACGTTCTGGGGGTAGACCGGGAAGTTCTTCGGGAAATACATCAGGAAACTTATTAACAACGGAAATATTATTCAAATCTGATGTATTCTGGTTTAGATCGGTGACATGAGCTGAGAAAACTTGACATCCGTTTTTCAATAAACGAATAGCTTTATAACTTGAAATGATATTGACTGATTTTAGTGGTTTGGTGGTTTGGATTCGCACAACAGGTTGATTAGGAATATGAAAACTAACAACCTTACGAAAACAATCAATTTTGGCATGGTAAATGGTTAACCAATCAATTCCTAAAATCACGTCAAAAGCAAGTATTTTCAAAGATATCAGATCGACAGGTAAGGTAAGGGTACCAATCTGAATCAAGCAAGATTTGTAAACTGTAGATGTAACGAAGGTTTCTCCTAACGGAGTTTCAACAAATAAGTCAAAGTCCAATTTATCAGAAGTCAAGTTCAAACGTTGAGCACAAGCAGGTGAAATAAAGGAATGGGTAGCACCGGTATCTAACAAGGTGTAAACTTCGCAAGAGTTTATGATCAGCTTACCCGTAATCACCTCGTGCGGATTCCTTGTTTTTGGGCTGTCACGACAAACGCTCTTCCAGGAATCACCGACTTTGACTTGTCCGAAACCGCCTTTGGAATCACCACCCCCACTGGACTTGGTTTTGCAATAGGACAATCTCGAGCTATATGTCCTTCTTTTCCACAGTTATAACATGATTTGAACTGTTGTGGGCAGTTTGGGCTGATGTGTCCCTCTTTCCCGCATTTATAGCATACGACCGGTGGTCGTTCTCCTCCCCTAGAAACAGTTGATACTGGTGCTGATGTTGACATCTTCGCGTTCTCATTGTTATACCTTCTCTTTTTAAAATCTCCTCCCGATTCGCTTTTTCTACTATCATGGCCACGATTACCACCGGAGTGGTTACCGTTTCTGTCATACTTTCCTCCTCGCTGGTTGTCATTGCTCCGATGACTGCTGCCACCGGTACGACCTTGGTTGTGGTCCCTCGGTTGAACATAATCATTATCTCGTTCTAATAACTGGGCCCTGTTCACTACATCCGAATATAGAGAAAATTTATAAGAAATGAGGTATTAACGTATTTCGGGTTTCAAACCTCTTAGAAACATCCGCGTCATACGTTCCTCATTCTCCACCAAATGAGGTGCAAACCTGGACAGCTCCGCGAACTTAGCCTCGTACTGGGATACCGTCATGTTATTTTGCTCCAGTCTGATAAACTCTACTTCCTTCATATAACAAATACTTTCAGGAAAGTACTTGTCATTGAACAGTTTTTGGAACGCTTCGCAAGACATCTTGAGTGTGGCAGGCTGGGTACACTTCACGGATTCCCACCAGTAATCTGCCTCTCCACGGAACATAAATGTGGCGAATGGAACCTTCTGTTCCTCCGTACATCCCAAGACATCAAATATCTTGGTAATTTGTTTAATCCACGTCTCAGGCTTGATCGGATCTGGCTTTCCCAGAAACTCTGGTGGTCCCAATTCTTTGAACTGCTTGGCAGTGACAACTCGCGTGTTGCTATTATCTCCACCTGTATGTTGCACACGAGTCTCCCTCGTCTGGTTTTGCATAAACTGCAAAAAACTTCTAAACATCTCATCGTTTATCGTCTGACCAGCGTTGTTTTCAGGATTAACATTGCCTTCTTGTTGCACGTTCTCCTGGTTAGTGATTAAAGGTGTCTCTACGGTCTCATTCACTTCGTTGTTAACGTTCTCAGCTGCCATTCTCAAATACTGCCATAAAACAAGGGTTAATTAAACAAATTAACATATCACATATTAACCCTATGCTCCGACTGACCAAATAAATACCACATAAGCTTAGGTAGGACATACTAGTGAAGGATTTACTCGTCTCTCCCCTCCTAGTTCTATTCCCCGATCTTCGCCAGAGATCATATCCCTAAGCTCTAATACCAACTGTGACGCCCCCAGAATAGGTCTAGTCAACCCAACCCATTCTGAGTCGCCAAATACATGATACAAAATTCAAATACAAACTTTATATCATACGGTCGTGCAAAATACAACCACACAACTGTGAGTGTCAATACAAATATGTAGAAAATATTAATATTCAAACTAAGTCCTCATTACAATTATTATCACACTATTTATCAGAAATAGTGAGGACTACTACTGCTCTAACTCGGACCATCTCTCTGTCCCCCGACTAGTTCCCGCAACATTCTCATTTCCTGAAGAGGACAACAGATGAAAAGGGTGAGCTCAACTAGCCCAGTAAAGAATATTATGACTAAGATAATGGAAAATGAATTATCGTTAGTCTTCAACAATTCAGATAAAATATTATTGACAACAAATTTTAGATCAATAATCGCAGCGGAAATAACCGTTCGTCATCAATATTTTATCCCTGTAACATCAATCAATATACATCTCGAATCAAATATTCATCTTTGCACTACAGGCCAAAGATATTCATTTGTACCATCAGTGGTCATGTTCATCTCAACACCTGTCATCTTTGCACTACAGCCAAAGATATTCATCAGGTAATCATTTATCTTTGCTCTACAGGCCAAAGATATTCAGTTATATCACCACTTAGGACTGAGGATGATGAAAAACCATATAAACAACGAATCTAGTGAAATAAAAGATAAGATTAAGGATTCGTATTTTAGTTTATCAAAGTTCAAGAATATTCTATAATAATACTTTGTGGAGCAAAATTCAAGAATAAAGCTCAAAACTTAGATCCAACCAAAAATAGTAACTATAACAGACAATTTGGACAAATAGAAGAAAATTTAATTTTTCTGTGAATAGTGCCGTATACGTGAATAGTAACCCCGACGGAAAAAGTAAGAATTTCATAATAAAATTCATGCCAATATTTCGGTATAATGATATTGAAAAGAATAACATCATTTACGAAAGAAAATAACATCCCTTATCTCAAAAGAATAGTACCTCTGACTGGAATATCGGATATAATACCGAAGGAAACTTGCACTGAATACTAATACTCAAAGTATTGAAATACTCACAAAAATACGCTCGATATTATAGAGAGAGAAAATTTCTGATTCTGGTGTGATTTTCAATTCTAACCTAAGCACCCTATTTATAGGAAAAGCTTAGGATGACAAAGGAGACTAAAATAATAAAATATATTATTTTTTTGAAAAAATTTCGCCGCCTGGCGGCTTTCAAAATTTTAGAATTTTCAACAAAAGTGGGGCCCACCCATAAAAAAATATTTATTTTCCGAAACTTCAATAATTCATAATAAATAGCCCCTTTGTTAAACAAATACAAATTCTATGTCCTTCTATAGGAAATTTAATTCTCTACAACTTTGTAGAAGGAAGTTTTTCCAAATTCCAAACATAAATTATCCGAAATCCATAAACAGATGATTTTCCACACGAAAATACTGATAAAAACTCATCAGCGCTAATTCCTTCTTTTATATTCACAAAATAAATATTTCCTTATCATATAAATTAATAATTAATTATTTACAAATAATATTACAGAACTACAATATTGACAATCAGGTCGTTCCCAGAAAAGAGGGGGCCTTCCGATAAGGACTTTTCCTAACTGGCGCGCAATTAAATAACCCCTCCTAGACAGAACTTCCTTAGACATTGTCAATAATGCTATCTAATAATATTATTCAAATAATATGAATTATTGAGTTGATAATGTGAAATACTGTGTAGTGACAATTATTGAATCAATAATACCAAAATATCAACTGTAGCCATTATTGAATCAATCATATAAAATGGCAACGTAGCAATTATTGAGTCAATAAAATATCAATGTAACAATTATTGAGTCAATAATATAAAATATCAACGTAGCAATTATTGAGTCAATAATATAAAATATTGAACAGTAATTATTGTAACAATAATTGAGTAAGTGCCTTCTCACGTAAGACTCAATAATTCGAAATACTATGCAATACCGTGTGCTACTGTGCAACACCGCGTATCACTGTATTTTAACCACAGGGTATTTCAACAGTACTAACGGTAACAACTACGCTGTTATTTTATAAAAAGGTTATTTCTGTCGCTTTCTATATCCGACAGTTATTCCATTGTGGGGCCCACAAATAACTGCGCCGTCGTACGAATATTCCCCGACAACAAGAATATTCCACGACCAAACGAATATTCCCCGACAACAAGAATATCTTATAACCACTTGCTCATTTTAAAATATTCGCACATTTCACCCATAACTTTTCATATTTATCAAATCAACACCTTACTATTTCGAAATAATATATAAAGAAAATTAAATCTTTATTCATAAAAGTTGGGGTCTTACAGCCAAGAGATGATATCTTTGGGTTTCCAACCAGGAGAAGAGTTAAGAAAGAATCAGCAAGGTATCAGAAGTCCAGTCCCAATCCCGAGTCAGTCAGAGAGAGCCAGATTGGGTTATTCATCCGGGTTAAGCCGCCGGAATCCACATAAGCACCTTAAGGCTCATGCTTCCACCATATTGCTGCCAAACCTCACTGATGCTGGATTTGTGAAGACAATGAGGAAGATCCCTACCGTGGTATCAGCAATGTTGTTTCCACCGATCATACCGGTCGAGGAAAGGAAATCCCCAAAGCCTAAGGGTGATAGCAAAAAGGGAAAAGAAAAGATCCTGTACGAAGGACGAGACCTATTTTCTAACATGCAAGTCATCATAAACTACGAGGGTATGAAGGATGAGATCCCGGACAGTGACAACGAGGATCAGATTCAAATTTCTCGCATTAAGAAGGGAAAAGAGTGCAGTTCAAAAAAAAGACCTCGGCCTTATTGTAAAAGATGTCTCAGTCATTATCCGAGACGAGGCAGAAGAGCAGAATTCATTGATACTTCCTGTTCATGAAGATCTAACCATGGATAACTGGAGTAGCGTGCCTTGCTTTAGTCAAAAAGGGTAAAGGGGCAGAGAGTCCATTTCCCTTGTAACATGCTTTCATTTACTGCTTAATTTTGATTGCACAGCTATAGTAGTAAATTTTATCATGCTTTGCCAAATACTTTGTATGTTTAAGCAGTTGCATATATTAAAGTGAAAGCATTTTGTTTTTAGGACTCCAGAGTTGGATTTGTTTGTCACTGCTGATGAGATGCCAACCTGTCACAGTGACTACAACTTTAATGTAGATCTGAACTTCTACTTGATGGATATTGATCAAGAGGAGGAAGATGACTATGAGGTGCCCGAGGAGATCAAATAATGGGTCAACGACAAACTCAAACCGAACCTCGACCAAACCATCACTATCAACCTAGGAACCTCTGAAAACATCAAAGAAATCCAGATAGGCATAGACCTCACCCAAGACCAAAAAATCGATCTGATCGAACTCCTAACGCAGTTTCAGGATGTGTTTGCATGGTTGCATGAAGACATGATCGGCTTGTATACTGATATTGTCATTCATCGAATGCCCCTCAAAGAAGGATTCAAGCCAATCAAGCAAAAGCTCAGGCGATTAAAACCTGAATAGAGTCTGAAAGTCAAAGAAGAGGTCGTTATACAATTCAAAGCTGGCATCATCATGGTATCAACATACATAGAGTGGCTGTCAAACATAGTCCCTGTACCTAAACTCGAAGGGAAAGTACGAGTATGCATGGAATACAGGGACTTGAACAAAGCCTACCTCAAGGACAATTTCCCTGTGCCTTTTATCCTCATCTTAATTGATAATACGATGCAGTATGGCATGTATTCCTTCGTGGATTGCTTTGCTGGTTAACATTAAATCATGGTTGCTGAAGAAGACAGAGAGAAAATAGCTTTTATCACTTTCTGGGAACCTTCTGCTACAGACGACTATCCTTCGATCTCATCAATGCCGGAGCCACATATCAGCGAGCCTTGATGGCCCTATTTCATGACATGATGCACAAGGAGATAGAGGTTTATGTGGACAACATCATCATCAAATCCCGGAGGGAGGATGTTCACCTCGACCATCTCAGGAAGCTGTTTAACAGGTTGCGCAAGTACAACCTCAAGCTGAATCTAGCCAAATGTGCTTTTGGCGTCAAATCAAGCAAGTTGTTGGGATTCCTAGTGAGTAATCGAGGCATTGAGCCAAACCCTGCCAAGATCAAAGCCATCACTGAGATGCCAGTACCTCGAACAGAGAAGGAGATACGCGAGTTCTTGGGAAGAATCAACTTTATAAGCCGATTCATTTCCCAACTCAAAGCAACTTGTGAACCCATCTTCAAGCTAATAAGGAAGAATTTCTCCATGAAATGGAATGAGGATTGTCAGAAAGCCTTCCTTGCTATCTAGAAGCAGCTGATCGAAGCACTTATTTTGGTACCCCCAAGGGATGGAGTTCCCTTGTTCATGTACATGTCCGTCAATGTCAATGCAATGGGCTGTATGCTGGGACAGAAAGATGATAGTAGCAAGGAGAGAGCCATCTACTACATCAGCAAAAGGTTCAGCAGTGGTGAACAAAAGTATACCCTGATCGAGAAAACCTGCTGTGCGTTAGCATGGGCCACAATGAGGCTACAACATTACCTCCATGGGCACACGACCTACCTCATATCCTGCATGGATCCGCTAAAGTACGTATTCAACAAGCCAATGTTAAATTGTCGACTGTCCAAATAGCAGTTGGTCCTACAATAGTTCGACATTGTCTACGTGACTCAGAAGTCCATCAAAGGTCAAGGCATTGTAGATCAATTAACCGAAGCACCATCAGGAGGGTTTGAGCCCCTGGAGACTTATTTCTCGGATGATGGGATCATGACAATTCAACAACTCCAACAAAAGAATACAGTCCAACCATGGAAAATGTATTTCGACGGAGCGGTAAACATGGAGGGTGCCGGAGCTGGAGCAATCTTATCTCTGGTACAGGAGAGCAATATCCTGTGGCTACCAAACTGTAATTTGGCAACACCAAAAACACAACCGAGTATGAAGGTTGCATAATGGGGTTGAAGTTAGCCTAATCCATGGGTATCAAACATCTACTGGTCTTTGGAGACTCTGAATTGGTTATCAGACAAACCACTGGGGCATATCACACCAAAGAGTTGCATTTACTGCCCTATCACCGACAGGTCGTTAACATATCTTTAGATTTTCAAGACATAACCTTCATCCATATTCCTCAGGGTAGGAATGACTTCGCTGATGCATTAGCGACATTGGCTTCCTTGATCCATATATCTGATAGGAGTGCCTCTGCATCAAATTCACAAGTCAGAAGGCCCCGACATACGGGAATTACATTGGAGACATATCAGATGAAATACCTCCTATCAAATAGCCTTGGTATCAAGACATCAAGGAGTATCTCCGAGATGGATCTACACCCGTTGGGGCAAACCACTCAGAACGGAAGCGGATTCATAAGATGGCTATGAAATTTTATCTGAGCGGAGACGCACTCTACAAAAGGGATGCTGGAATAGTCTTGTTAAGATGCCTTGATAAAGATCAAGCCTAGAGATTGATGGATGAAGTCCACGGTGGAGTCTGTGGTCCACACATAAGCGGCCATCTGTTGGCCAAGAAGATATTAAGAACAGGACATTATTGGATCTCGCTCAAAGCTAACTGTGACGATCTTGTCAGGAGATGTTTTCAATGCCAAGTACATGGAAATGTCATACATACTCCTCCAAATGAGCTATACAACATGAGTTCACCATAGCCTTTCTCCATATGGGGAATGGATGTGATCGGTCCACTAGAACCAAAAGCCAGCAATGGTCATCGATTCATCTTCACCATGATCGATTACTTTACCAAGTGGTTTGAAGCTGCTTCCTTTCCTAAAGTTACCAAAGTGGTCATCATTGGTTTCATCAGAAATAATGTCGTCCGTCGATATGGACAACCGGAGGTGATCATATCAGACAACGCCAAGAAACTGAACAATTAGATGATGAGAGAACTATGCAGCAAGTTCCACATCAAGCATCTCAATTCCTTTATCAATCGGCCCAAGATGAATGGTGCTGTCGAAGAAGCCAACAAGAACATCAAAAAGATCATGCAACAAATGTCTGTCAATCACAAAGAATGGTCTGACCTGCTACCTCTAACCCTGTTAGCATACAGAACATCAATGCGTACCCCTACTGGGGCTACCCCCTATTCATTGGTCTATGGCATGGAAGCAGTCCTCCTTATAGAAGTAAAGATGGAGTCCTTGCAAGTGTTAATCAACGCTCAGATGGACGAAGATCAGTGGTTGCAAGACCGGTACCACCAACTGTCCCTGATAGATGAAAAGAGGGCTACAGCCATTTTCCACGGGTAGTTATATCAGCAAAGGATTGCTCGATCCTACAACAAGAAAGTCCGAATACGACAATTTAAAGAAAACGACTTGGTGCTAAAGAAATTTTTGGTCAATCAAGACGAAGCTAAAGGAAAGTTCGTCCCAAATTGGGAAGGCCCTTTCATTGTCAAGGAAGTGTTGACGGGAAGAGCTGTTAGATTACAAGAGATGGACGGAACTAAATTTCCCCAACTCAGACACTATTAAAAGGTACTATATCTGAAGCACATGAATATCGGCATCCTGGTCCTATAAATCAAATCAGGTTCGATTTTCACTAAAGACCGGAACAATGAATGACCTGATCTCCCTCCACCCAGGAGTACGTAGGAAACCACTTCTGGTGCGGTTAAGCCAAATAAAAAATTTAAAAAACTCATCAAACCAAACTCAAACACCAGATAAATACTTTTCAAACCTCTCTCATACCAAAATTAAACTACGAATGACCTGATCTCCCTATACATGGGAGTACGTAGGCAGCCATTTACGATACGGTTTGACCTTCAAGAAAAATAAAAAGCCAATAAAAACCAGTCCCAATACACCGAAACCTTATAAAACCTAAATTCTATCCAATCTCCTTGGTCAGCAAACCTATCTGAGGTACTCTCTGACATCTCACTGTCAGTCCATCAAGGAGAAGCTCAAGATACATACACAACAGCAAGTCATGAAAGAAGTCGTAATCACTCAGCAATGACAATACATATCCAAACAGGGAAGTGAATCAAAATATATAACTCTGATATATAATACTGTTTGATATATATATAGTGTCATGTACATGACAAAAATGGCTGATCTAGTATGTGCAGGAAAAATAAAGCTAGTCTAGGACCCATGGATAAGCTGGACAGCAATGCCAACATGGCATCTCTCTCTGAAGATGGAGGGGTCGTTGCAAGTGCAATACCCTTAGTCTCCATACAGGCCAAAATATTCACTGCCATCTGCATAGTAGCACTGTGATCATCAATATAAACACTCATCTCAGCAACCAAACCATGAGTATATGATCGGAGAGCAGTACTATCGATAATGTAGAAATCCCGGGAAGTTATGGCCTCGTCCTTCTCCGTAAAAGTTGCGTCCCTAACGATCAAAGTCTCTTCAATATCAACAAAAGCAACGTCTCGAGAAGACCGAGCCTCGTCTCTCTCAATCAATGTCATATCCTGAGCGGCTCGAGCAGCATCCCTCTCAGCAAAAGCTATATCTCTACCAGACAGGGCAGTCAACATCAGCGCTCTAGCCTGATCTCTCTCAAAGGTCATTCTAGCTAGTGAGTCTGCCAAAGCTGAATCTGTCCCTGCAGGAATGATCGGTGGGTCACTAACTAGTGCTGCTGTCAGACCCATGAACAACTCATCCTCAGTAGGAGACTCAGGAACCTCCATCGGCTCCTCTTCGTCTGAGTCCACTATCAGAGCTGACTAAATGAAATCAACCCTCTCCCTATGAGTCCAACACTCGTACACTCTAATCAAATCGATAGATGACATAGACAAAGCTGATATCCTCTGATCAACAGCCCCCTCAAACTGATGCAGGCTCTAAAACTACAACTATCAATCCGACATCCAGATGGTCCAAGGGAAGTAGCATATAGACATAGGCTACTATGCATATCAACAAAACATCTATCCTGGATAAATGTCATGCCTCTGCCGAAACAATAAAATCTCCAGCATGACGATCGTAGCTGTCCAGCCGACCGAAATGATCAATCAAAAAGTCCATAGAGATCACACGTCCATAAATGATCTTATCTAAAATGACACTATGACGTAGACCAGATATCCTAAGAAATGGTCTCCTCATGTCGCTGATCGCAGTACGGCACAGGGCAAGTCGAAAGCCAAACCAGTGAACCGCTCGTACTCCTCTAAAGTCGAAGTCTTCTCGTGCTGCCTAAAGCGGAAAACCTGTCTCTCGGGTATCCAAAAAGGTAAAAGGCCATCTACGAACCCGTACAGAACTTGAAAGTCTACGAGGGCCAATGAAAGCCCTAGCATCTGATCCACTGCCCCTCTGGCTAGGAAGGGCAGGCTCTCATACCACGATCTAAAGGTTGATGCCACCTCAGATGGTGGTAAGTGCTCAATACGACCGACGGTGGACGACGACATATGTATCACCGTATCATAAGACCATCCAGGGGTCAAATCTGAACTCATCTGTCTAAATGCATACACATGACATAATACATGCATGATGGCAAATATAAAATATGATGCGATAGATAAAAATATCTTGCATATCTGCAATAAACTATCTATTGCAAGCATCATCCTTGTCTGATAATACAAAGCACCACCCAACTACTAACAGTGGTCTATCAAAATGGGGCACAGCCGCCCAAAAGCCAAAACAGTGGCCGACCAAAAGATATAGCTACAATAACTATCTAAAAAGATCCAAAACATCTCTTCTCAGGTGGTTAACCTGCTCCATCTCCTTCGTGGACACAAAGTCGCAGTCATCAGGAATGTCTAGGCGGTATAAGGGAGGATCAACCCCTGTAAAATTGCTGAAAATGGACCTAAAGAGGGGCCCTCTCCTGAGCTAGAAGGGTTAAAAGAAGATGCCTCAGACGGATCTCTGCCAAGATGCCTGATGAACAAATGAGCCTCTCCAACTGCTGGGTCAGCCCTGTGATCTGGTCCAAGTGAGTAGGCTCCCTAAGGTAAGCTATCCAGTCTGTCATCATCACAGACCCAGGCACCATGTCTGCCATAAACTGGGTAGCACGAGTCTGAGCTCTAATTGTGTGAGGGCTCCACCAACTGCTGAATGCCTCCTGGCTGTAAGGGCCCTCTGATAGGGCAAAGCCGTCTACGCCTTCCATAGGGATATCTATCAGTGGCTGGATCAACGGCTAATGATGCTAAGTAGGAGGAACAATAGGAATACGGATCTGCACTGTAATACTACTGATAGCACACTCTCCTAGATAGAGCTCCCATCCTTCCTCTGTCAAAAATGGGACTCTGCGGGTCGACAATGCAAACTCCTGACCAGTGGGGAAGCCTCCCTCAAATCCAACAGTTAAAAACTCGAAGGTATATGGGATCCACGAGATCACTCTGGCTGTCAAAAGCTCCAACTATAGGCGAGAATGAGTAAAACCCTCAACAACAGGGACCAATGTCAGAGTGGAGTGATGCTAACGCCGTCCCCGAGGATAGGTCTCTAGACCTAAAGCAGTGGCAGGCCGTAGGCAAAGAAGCCTCTAATACGCCCAAAACTGGCCATGTAAATATCAAAAGTCCTCAGTGACCAAGACTAATAAATGTAAGTGTAGAAATCAAAAAGGTATAAGAAAGATGTACTCACCAGCCGAAATGGGTAGAACCCTAACCAAGCCTCCATCAAACCCTCCGAGAGCATGCGTATGCCCCGAAGAAAATAGGTAAAGGTGTAGGAACCCCAATCAAAGTTATTGAGGTGCTCTACATGTCGGGTAGCATTGACCAGGGCGAAGGACACAGTCGACGAGTTGTCCGCCACAAAACAACCCTTGATGATCACCAGAAATAATCACCTCAGGATGCGATACCTAACCCTATGGTCATCAGGCAGAGGCTCAAGTAAAGCCCCACTCTGGGCATCTATGCTCAAGGGACCCAATCAGACTGTCCGACCCTTGATCGCCGTCGCAGACACTCCCAGTAGGGACCAAACGACAGTGGGTGTGATATCAGCCACGACAGGCACTGGCTCACCCTCGAACTCAATGCCGGTGATGAACCTCCAATCCATAGGGGTCA
The DNA here is from genome assembly GCA_020205555.1 of Panax stipuleanatus. Classification (NCBI taxonomy): domain Eukaryota; kingdom Viridiplantae; phylum Streptophyta; class Magnoliopsida; order Apiales; family Araliaceae; genus Panax; species Panax stipuleanatus. Next base: position 118,187,199 of record CM035119.1, on the reverse strand, counting down.
TCATCACCTCGAGGGCCAATAAATAAAGAGACTGAGTCTGGTGGAACCAGCACTCAGACAAAGTCCTCATATAACCCCAGGGGCAACGGTGAGGAAGAATAAAGAAGAAGGCCTGAAACCCCCAGCCGTCAACGATATCCCTGTACTCTTGATAAAAAGTATAGTAAAGGGAGTGCACGTTGAACCAGTTCCCTCTGGGCTATGTAAAGCTGGGAACCTGCATCAAAAGCCAACCCATATCAGAAACCTGTGCCCCGAGAATGGCAAAAGAAATAAAGAGAATTTAGAAAGAAGAAAAACTTTAAGTCACCTCATTGGCATGGAGAAATCTAAATGGATGATGACTCAAGTCTCCTATCAACCCCTAGGTCGGCACAACAATGCCAAGAAGCTCCACATGTGGGGCCCGAGCCGGGGCAGGAGCAACAAAAAAAGCCTGCTCATCATCAATATCAATCGGCTGCTCGTCTTGGGCTGGACGAATCACCGACTCTGATAATCTGCGAGGTGGCCGAACTAGACGTGGCTGAGAAAAATCAGAATCCCGCCTCCGTCTAACGCCTGAAAATACCCTACTAGCACTACCGGGTCTATCTCGATCCATTACCTGGACAAAGTCTCCAAATCACCTCATAATCCATTACCTGGACAAAGTCTCCAAATCACCTCAGAAATGGTGTGGTAAGCCTAAAACCTGTGGCTTATTAATTTAAATCAGTATTTTATGCATTTCTAAATCCTAAAAACATGGTCAAAAATCCCCAGTATAGTTAAAACTGCATGTTTTTTCTAAAGTTAAATCCTAAAAACATGTATGGGTCAGTCAAAAATCCCCAGTAGAGTCAAAATTGCATATTTATCTAATGCTCGGGCTTTTGAAATTTTTTTTCCAGAGTCTCTTTTATAAAATGGACTGTTCGCATGCACACAGGCATATCTAGGTGGCCATTCAGTAGCACACCATCCCAAAATAGGAACAGTTCATATTTATAAAATAAAATCAAAAGTAAACCTCATATGGTAGCCAAATTACCATAGACATTTTTTGTTGAAAATCCAGGCTCACTAGGCCTCAAAAAGGATGAGTAAACTGATCAAAAAGAGCAAAATATAACTGTCTCAGAATCTAAATTTTCTTACAACAAAACATGCATTACAGTAAGATAAGCATACTTATAAAGTCAAAAAAATTTTAGCATGTCATATAAGCATACATTTTTCATACATTGCGTCTAAAAGCTCCCTACGTGGTTTGCATGCTTTTAACAGTCAAAACTTGCAAAAAAAAAGATGTAAAACGTTACCTGCGATGCGCTGAACGCGTGGAAGCTGACGAAATCTGAAAAAGGCTGCCCGAACTCTGTAGATCTTGAAAAAGAAAATCGGATTCCGTTTGAAACTCGAAATGAAACTAATTTCAAATGAACTCCTGCAGCCAATATAAAGCCATAGATAGAAGCGAGCCTACCTGTGGCTGCCGCACCTCTATCTACAGCTCCCCAAGGTGGGCCCCGCACCCACTGACTAGGTTCGGTTCGAGTTGAAACGGAGTTTATATGAGCTGAAAAGTTAAATCTGAGAAAAAATCGCTTTGTGATTGAGCGGTTTGTCCTGAAATCCTGCGTTTAAGCAGAGTAATCCAGACAGAAAGGGGAACTCCCTGAAAACCCTTGGTATTCATCTCGAAGCGATATCTGGGGATCAATGATGAAGACTGCTAAAAAATAGCCAAAAAATTGCTCAAAACTGTCGAAAACTGCCACTTTCGAAGCATCAAGTACATACCGGTGACAGTTCAGCCGTTGGCATAGCCCCAGCGAAGCATCGGGTACTGATCGGTGACAGTTCAGCCATTGGCACAGCCACAGCGAAGCAACGGATACAGATCGGTGGCAGTTCAGCTGTTGGCACAACCCCAGTGAAGCATCGGGTACTGACCGGTGATAGTTCAGCAGTTGGCATAACCCCAGCAAAGCATCGAGTACAGACCGGTGACAGTTCAACCATTGGCACAACCCTAGCGAAGCATCGGGTACTGACCAGTGACAGTTCAGCCATTGGCACAACCCCAGCAAAGCATCGTGTACAGACCGGTAACAGTTCAGCCATTGCCTGAACCCCAGCGAAGCGTCGGGTACTGACTAATGACAGTTCAGCCGTTGGCACAACCCCAGCAAAGCGTCAGGTACTGACTGATGACAATTGAGTCGTTGGCACAACCTCAGCGAAGCGTCGGGTACTAACCAGTGACACTTCAGCCATTGGCACAACCCAGCGAAGCGTCGGATACAGACCGGTGACGGTTCAGACGTTGGCACAACCCCAACGAAGTATCAGGTACAGACCGAGGACAGTTCAGTTGTTGGCTCAACCCCAACGAAGTATCAGTCATTGGCTCAACACCAGCGGCGCTTCAGTCGTTGGCGCAACCCCCGTGAAGCATCGGGAGTTGATCCGGTGACAGAAGCAATATAATAACCCATCCCCGATGATGGAATCTGTTATACACATCCTCAGAGGGAGCACCGAGAAGTATTGGTGAGTCAACCCCCCTATTGCAAACTATCGATGTAAATTATCATCAAGATAAGCATCGGAAGCACACACTGCAGTACTCGATAACCAAGATATATCCCCGGAGGAAAAATTGTCAGAAAGATATGACGACATCTGTCGGGAAGGAAAATATGCCTTGAGAAGAATCTCGACAGACATGGGAAGCCCTTGGTCTCAAATCAAGGTAGCATCAATAATCTCATTTTCATCAGAGTTGGCAGGTTCATCACGTATAATGTAATCCCCAGCAGAACGAGACGAGAACAATCTATGATATCCTAACTCTGATAACCTGTCAGTGGTTATCCTACCAGTAATCGTTTGACAGTGCCGCCCCAAGGGATATCATGAATAACATTATTCCTAGCAGAAGTTAACGTAATCTATCAGTGATAACCCTGCCCCCTCGAAGGTATCTGACATTCATGACATACCCTATCATGCATTGCCTCCCCTTTACATTTGAATTTCCCTTGTCTACTAATCTTTATCATGTTCATTTCATTGCATTGTATGAACATGATAAAGAGGGTCATCTGTAGACACTCAAAATTTCGTTTCCCTATTACTAACATTATAGGAGGGTAAAATTATCTATTCGAATCAACCCATGTCCCAATATCGGGTAGTCAAATCAACCTCGGTCAGAGTCGTCAAATCAACCCCAATCACAATACTGGGTCGTCAAATCAACCCCGGTCTCAATACTAGTCCGTAAAATCAACTCCGATCTCAAAACCAGACTATCAAATCAACCTCAGTCTCAATACCAGGCCGTCAAATAAACCCTGGTCTCAATACTGGACCGTCAAATCAACCCTGGTCTCAATATCGGACAATCAAATCAACCTCGGTCTCAACACCGGGCAATCAAATCAACCCCGGTCTCAATATCGGGTCGTCAAATTAACCTCGATCTCAATACCGGGCCATTAAATCAACCCCAGTCTCAATACCGGATCGTAAAATCACCCCGGTCTCAATACCGGGTTGTAAAATTAACCCCGGTCTCAATACCAGCTCGTCAAATTAACCCCGGTCTCAATACCGGGTCACCAAATCAACCTCGGTCTCAATATCGGGTCATCAAATTAACCCCGGTCTCAATATCGGGCCATCAATCAACTCCGGTCTCAATACCGAGCTGCTAAATCAACCCCGGTCTCAATAACGGCCGGTCAACTCAACCCCGGTCTCAACCCGGGATGTACAGGTCAGCCCCGGTCTCAACCCGGGAAGTACAGGTCAGCCCCGATCTAAACCCGAGAAGGATAGGTCAGCCCCGGTCTTAACCTGGGAAGTACAGGTCAGCCCCGGTCTCAACCCAGGAAGTACAGGTCAGCCCCGGTCTCAACCCGGGAGGTACAGGTCAGCTCTGGTCTCAACCCGGAAGGTACATGTCAGCCCTGGTCTCAACCTGTGAGGTACAGTTCAGCCCTGGTCTCAACCCAAAAGGTACAGTTCAGCCCGGGTCTCAACCCGAGAAGTACAGGTCAGCTCCGGTCTCAACCCGAGAGGTACAGGTCAGTCCCGGTCTTAATTTAGGAGGTACAGATCTGCCTTAGACTCAACCCAGAAGGTACAGGTTAGCCCCGATCTCAACCTGGGAAGTACAGGTCAGCCCCGATCTCAACCTAGGAGGTTCAGGTCATCCCCGGTCTCAACCCGGGAGGTCAGGTCAACTTCGAAAAAAATTCGGAGGCATCACAACGTATCCAGAGGGAAACCTAGAGCGACCAAGTCAGCCTCAGAGACAACACTGAGGACAAACAGACTCGAATAGGATCCAAACCTTGAAAATAACCCCAGGAAGTCAACCGAAGGCCATGCCAACACTAAAGACAACCCCGGGAGGGACAAAACGATCATTTTACCAACTTTAAGCCAATTCGGTCAAACTCAAGCTGAATTGATGCCAACAAGGTCAAAACAAACCATAACAATGATCCCGAGTGCAAACAGCGCAAGACAGCTCAACAGGTAAACTACGGGGAATCGAAGACCTAGTTAGGAACCCGTCTTCTTGGACCCAGAAAATGCTTTATCACATGTCATTATGACACTCTCAGCGAGGGCTTTTCGAAAAGGTACAGCATGCCTCAAATGAACGCTCCGATCAAAATTTAGAAAGTTTTGAACCTGACATTGCATTGCCTGGAGTGCACGTACTTTAAGACGATGAGACCTGCCACGTGGGCCCTGTCATGTGGAGCCGCACCTCTACCCGCGGCAGCAGCAGGTAGAGTGGAGGCTCCTGGGTCTATATATATGAGCTCACCCCAGCTCATTTAAAGAATTGAGAAACGCTTTGAACCCCTGCTCGTTTGGTTTTCTAACTTTTTTTTTTCTTCTAAACCCAAAATTTTTTACTCTAACAAGTAGATATACCCACATACTACCACATATCAGAAAATAACCTATAGATTCGAAAGTTTAAAGCCTACGATTTGGCAAAAAGCCCGTGTAGCAGTCCATTTTGAGTATTTTTATGATCAGAAAGTTATTATTACTTCTTCGCACTTTTATACACTTGCATATCAAGTTTCATTTTCTAAATATGCCCAGAACTCAGTTTTGTGGCCGTTTTTGTTAACATTTGGTACATTTTAGTACCTAAACGCATTTTCTGGCATTTCTACAACTTAGATTAACGATCCGTCGCTTCCAGCAGCTTTTATATACTTCCATCTTCGCGTTGAGCAACTTCGCCGGACTGGGTTATCTTCACGTCCAGGTTTGGCTTTTTTCATATATATTTAATTGTATATATACTAACTTTTTAATTCTGTCAAGCCCGGATGTCAAATCCGCGGAGTTTACTGCTTTTATATATATATATGCATATATATGCAATATTCACCATGCTGGGTTATCTTCCCAGTCCTGGTTTGACTACTTTTCTGTCTATATTTAACTATATATATATATATATACACATTCCAGTTCGGCCTGAATCATTCTATGGCCTTTTTACTATTTTTTCACCATTCACCAAACTTGGTTATCTTCCCAGTCCTGGTTTAACTACTTTTCTGTCTATATATATATATATTTATATTCCAGTTCGGCCTAGATCATTCTGTGGCTTTTTTACTGTTTTTGCACCATTCACCATACTGGGTTATCTTCCCAGTCCTGGTTTGACTACTTTTTTGTCTATATATATATATATATACTTTCTAGTCCGGGCCTTGGAGTGAAAACTCATCGCCCTTTTTACGCTTATATATATATATATATATATATATATATATATATATATATATATATATATATTTTAATTCTGTCAAAGCCTAGATCATCCCGTGGCTATATACATATTTTATAATTAAATATATATATATATATATATATATATATATTTCAATTTCAGTCCGAGCATTGGAGTGAAAACCCATCACCCTTTACAGCTTTCGTATATATAATTATATACATATATTTCTTTACTCATTTTTTACTAAATTGTTGCTTTAAATATTCGTTTTATATGAATCGGCACTGACATTTCTGCGGGCGAACTAGATTTATTTAAATCTCGCCAACTCTAGCTTTCAAACGGTTCAAAATAGGTCCAGACGGAACCAGGAAGCTAGAATGGCTGAGATTTATTTAAATATAGTATTTTTCTAGTTTCAGCTATCAAAGCTACCTCGCGGCCCTTAGATCGCTATCTAGTGGGAACGAGATGCTTCGGCCATGTGCGAGCCAGGATTTACTGATCAATCCTCGGTTCTGGCGATATTTGGATATATTTCTGTATAAATTTGAGCAATGCAGGTTTACTGGCTTCCCTATGTGAGCCTAGGAATCGTGGGATTCATGATCAAACAGATCAGAATCTGATTCCCACGATGGACAAACTCCACTTTACAAATGTACCCTACCAGTTTTTCTGTAAAAATGTACACACAAAAGACCTTAAAACGGTTATCCGGATTTAAGGTCTCAACATAGTGAAAACATGTTTTATCGTGTCAGAGTCACTCCGATGGCTGTCATGCCCATGAAACGACCGATACTTGTATATATTTTGTGGTCGAGGATGCTTCGCAGCCCGACAATCACCATTTAAATTGTGTCTTAAGGCTGAAAAGATAAAACTAAAGTATCGATATGCTTCAATTCCTATGTTAGCGTAAGGGTTTGAAAAACTGTTTTCAAAACATCATTTCAATAATCTTATCGAAAAAAGAAGCTTTTGCAAATCAAACCAAACATTTTTTACAAATCAAATCAAAGACTTTTTAAAAAATCAAATTAAACCCTTCGTATATAGGTTCAACGATGCATAGAAATGCTTTCAATCAAACATAAGCCTAATTTTCTTCCAGCATTCGCACACACATTGCAGATTTAAAAGGAAAATATTGAAAAGATACGGTACCGTGTTTTCACGGGAGTTGTGGGGTGCCTAATACCTTCCTCACACTTAACCAAGCCCCCGAACTCAAAACTTCAGTTTCAAAAGATCAGGTTTCGACAGTGTCCAGCAAATTGGGCCTCTTTTCAAACAAAACTCGGTTGAATTTATACAACCATTTCAAATCTACAAATTGGCGACTCTGTAAAACGTTCAAATCATCGACATGATATATGTTGGCCTTTTCCTAAAAAACCTTTAAAACCTTTTTCATAAATAAAGAGAGTAAGGGTAGAGATAACTTAGGAAGAGAGAAAGATCCGGGTTGTGACCCGAACTGTGGATTTTTTCCCGACGTCGACAGTCGCTCAGTATATGTAGTTTGAAGAATGTTAAATAAAAAAAGGACGTTTTTATTATTATTCCTATTTATTCGAGTTTGTTTCACAACAATTGTTCAGTGGTTGAAATGAAAACATGATTCTTGATTTTGTTGTTATTCAACTATTATATTTGCTGAGCTTTTTAGCTCATTCTTGCTTTATATATAATTGTTTTTAGCTAAACTCTAGCGGGGCGAAAGCACGAGTAAGAAAGTCAAAGGAAAAGTTATAAAATAAAAAGATATTATGTAATAGTTCGGGTTATGAATGATATATATTAAGTAGACTGATGTAATAATTATTATATTATGATGATTCCAAACTTGTAAAGGTCTTAGAACCTGGGACGTTAGATTAATATAGTCTGTAATAATTTAGTAATTATCTTTTTGTCTTTACGATTATGCCTAATGGTTAGTACCGTGTGATAAGTGGTTTTATTACCACTTATTCGGATAGTAACCAGCTCATTCTGTTGCTTAAACTCAAGTAATCCTGTGCGTTTAATATGTTTTTCCTTTATTTTGCAGTGTTTATGTTTAGGAACTCTCCGGGTGCAATTTGAGCGTAAAAGGACCTAAGATGGCCTAAAAGGGGCATCGCAATGAAATAGGCTAGAAGAGATGATGGCATGATAGGGCAAAACATGATGTCAAACGGCGAAATGGGGATGTGCTGTTGGAAAGAGGCTAAAAAGGAGTTCACTTGCCAAGCATGGGAGTGGCAAAGCCAAGTCCAGAAAAAAGCAGCAAAAAAGCCAGCATCAAAGGTCCGCGCGGCCGCGCAGGGTCCAAGCACAATAGTCGCGCGCCCGCGCCATTATCTAGGCCAGAAGCTGAGCAATTCAGTGCCGCGCGGCCGCGCTAGGAAGCAGGCTTGGACGCGAGCGGCCGCACCTATCTATGTTCGGCCAGACTTTGACTTTTTGATTTTTTTGAACAGGAGAGGTAGAGATATAAGGGCTTGAGCCTTCATTTGGTCGAACATCTCCACTAGGGAGAAAACATTGGCCTTAAGCCCTAGCTTGTTCTTCCTTTTCTCTTTTCCTTTCTTGTTTGTTAGATTAGGAGTAGTTTAGTGTTATATTAGGGTTGAATTAGTTAGTTAGATTCTAGGGTTAGGTTAGTGTTGAAGATTGAAGCAAGTGGTTGTATTCAAAGATCCAAGCTTGGAGAGAAGAACAAAGATTTGCATTTCTCTATCTCTTAACTCTCTTTGCTATCATTGTGTATTTGGATAATGTATAATCAACTTGTGGATAATATATTTGGGTTGTCTATGCCTTAAATCTATTTTGAGGTTCCAATGGAACCTTTTGAGTAGTCGATGTTGATTTCCCTTCCATGTTGGTCTTAGTTGATTGTTATATGCTTATCTATTACGATGTATGCTTTATTTGCTTAATTGAGTTGCAACCAATTACTGTGATAACCTATGTGGGATCGAAAGACAAAACATAGGTTTATATCTAATCGCGATAGCGGGTGATTGTAGGTTCACATGGCGTTGGACTTATGATTTGTGCTTAGGATAGACATATACCGAAGCACCGCTCGTAGTCAATAGAGAACTTCCTATTTATTTGTAAATCACATAGACATATAGTGGTTTAGGTAATGTGGGTGTTCACATGCGTCTATCATCTGTGGATTGCACGTGATACGGTTTAGGTGCATTGAAAGATGGCCTACTCCCACTTTCGTGTTCTCGGCTAATAATTATAATGATTAATTTGACCTGACTTGGGAGTGTATCGACTTAGACGAATCATTAGGGGAAATTGGAATCTCTTATCTTCATTATCTAATTAGACTCTAGGATTAATTAGTTTAACTTCAATTCTTGCCTAGTTTAACTTAGTTTTAATTCATTCTCTTTACCATCCGTTTAAATAAGACTGAGATGATTACGGACTATTGATTTGGCGACTGTTTATCTATTAATTCCTCGTGGGAACGATATCTTTACTCACTCTTTATTACTTGTTGACCGCGTATACTTGCGCGTTAATTGTGTTATCTAAATCGGACCAACACCGTGTGATGCACCATTGTTGGGGTTGAAAGGTACCTAGAATTGGGGGTGTCACATGCTCGATTTAAAAACTGTCTCAACATAGTAGTTTGGGGGCCTTGTTAGACTGGTTTATAATATCTGAAATGTGGATGAGTTATATTTTTTAAAAACACATTGCGCGCCATGCCCTTTGAAACATATCGAAATTTTGTTTTAATCGGATGCGTGGTCTGAAATTTAGAAAATAGCAAACTTAGCAGCTTGACCATTGGATTATAGTTGGGCAGCAGCAGCAGCCCTGCGCACGCGCTGCATTGTGTTGCTGCGACTTTCTTAGCTAGGCAATTTTAGCCCCCTGTTTCACCTATCTAAAATATTCGATTTAGCTGAGTTTCATTTTTTTAAAATATTACGCCATGCCTTCTATATCATGCTTAACGACTGTAATTGATTGTGTAAATTGTAAGTTAGAAATTTTTGAAGTGGGCATCATGTAGCTGGGTGGCAGCAGACCATAGCTGCTACTGCAGGCAGCAGTAGCCGCAGCTGCGCACAAGCGCGCTACTGGCTGTGCTGCATTAATGCAGCAGCTAGCTAGGCTTATTTGGCATGCCTTGGTTGATTTTAATAATTAGCTTATGGAAAAATGGAAATATATCAATAAGTATATATAAACTAATATATTAGTTATAACTAACATATAAAACTATAAATAGAGTCAATGATTGAATAAATTAGAAATAAATCATTTAAATACAAGTTTAAATTAAGTACATGATATATGGATATGAAATGAACTACAAATGGTTCTAGTTGCAATATAAAACTAGTATAAGACTAGTATAGGAGAACTAAGTTGAATATAATTACAGAACTAAGCTGAATATAATTAAGTTGAATAAACATCAACTTTCATTCTACGATTTCAACCTTAAAAAGTTTAGCAGAACACTACGATCATAGAGTAACAATCATAGATTTTGGTGTGATATGAGTGTCGAGAAGGATTATTGTAGGAGATTGTTGAGGTGAGGTTTTTGCTTGGCAAATCCTTGAAGTTTTTGGTTTAGTTATGGTAAGTTAAACATATTAGAAAAATTGAATGGACAAGGGCTATATATATAGGGAAAAATGTATGTACACAGCTGTGTATTACGTACAGTCGGTTATCGCGATGGTTTTTTCGGCTATAGCTACTGTTTCACCCGTCGCCATAGCTATCCTGGGCTATGGTGACGGGTCACCCGTCGCCATAGCCCAAAAAACTTGTCGCCATAGTCCTACTGTGTAATACACAGCTGTGTACCTACATATAGCCCGTATATATATATATATATATAACTTATCTGCAGTGAACCAGAATTACAAAAAATTAAAGGTTAATTGCATATTAGACCCCGAAGTATACACTCTTTTACCATTCGTACCCCGATGTTTAAACGCTCCCATCCCGCTACCCAAAATACCATATTTTAACATAACTGACCCTTTTGTAATTTTTGGGCAATATTTTGTGCTGAAAAATGGCCACGTGTCTTAATTTTATTGGCCGAAAAATAAAAAGGGTCAGTTATGTTAAAATATAGTACTTGGGTAGCGGGATGGGAGCGTTTAAACTTCAGAGTACGAATGGTAAAAGGGTGTATACTTCGGGGTATAATATGCAATTAACCCAAAAATTAATATGTCAAGGCTAGTACTTGGTACTATGTCCTTAAGATAATTATGTTCTCTTTACGGTGCTCAAAATTAATGACACTTGTCTCCTAAAATACAATGTATGCTATAGCAGCACTACAAATAGCATACACAAAGAACCAAAGAAAATGCTCTGAAATCTCTCTAAAAAAGAATTCTAATTTATGGAATAAAGAAGACTCGAATGATTAACAATGCTTAAATGCTTGGATTGAATGAATGAAATGGTTGCCCCTAGTATATTTATAAGAGGCTTTAGTGACCTATCAGATGGGACACAACCCCTTGAAAAGGCATGGGATGCATCCAATCATGCAAAAATGATGTAGTTTTGGGCATGGCAGAATGGGCACGTCCGTTCGAAAAAAGAACGACGTTGTTTTGGGCTTGGCAAAAAGGGCACGTCCGTTCAGGGAAAGAATAACGTAGTTTTTGGTTTGGCAGAAATGGTGCGTCCTTTCGGGCAAAAAACGACGCAGTTTTGAGCCCATCGGCATTGTCTGATGTGGCGCTAGACCAAAAACCAAAACGACACTGTTTTGACCAAAACCCAAAATAACATAGGTTTTTAATTTTTCATTCTCTTGATAATAAATAAAATTGGAACTAAGCAAAATAATATTTTAAATAAATTTTGCCCAAAAAGATATATACAATGACCCAGACCTATGAGCCTCGAGCCACAAACACGACCCGATCGACCAGTCGGTCAACGGCGGGGCGCGCTTGTGGGTTAAAACCAAGCCTTGGCTAGGTCCTCTCCCCTCCAAAATAGTAAGGTGCCCCTTGGGGCCCAAACCCAATAATAAATTAATTGTATATAAACTCATTCAAACTTTAGTTCCTAACCGATGTGGGACTTAGCTTCACACAAGTATATACTATCTTTTCCAAGGGTGATATTTGGGAGTTAATTTCTCATTCATTACCCCTATGGATTTGAGCTTCTAAATACTTGATTTTAATTTACTCATAGAGTAGAACACATTGATATGTGTATTCATTTCAAATGATTAATGAAACTCATTTCAAATTAGGCTCAAATTCTAATAATTCCTCATAAGAATGAAATTGACTGCTAGCCTTATGCAAATGTTATGCAGACTCTGAGAGAGAGATAATATTAGAAATCATCTTTATAGAGAGATGTGGTTTTTGGCTTTGAACCTTCCCTTATGAAATACTATCGGGTTTACTAGTTGTCCAATGAACGTGATGTCTTTAAATTTCCAATCGTTTGTGATCGAGACAATAGAAATTCACACAAAATCTTTGCAGACATTGTTTGGTTCTCATGATTTTTTTCATTTCGGGCCCCAAACACTATCGTATGTATGAGTACTTTAGAGATGTATAACATTATCCTTCTCATAAAATTGACACAATTCACACTATCATAGGTGATTCTTACTAAGAGTATCCTCCCATACTCCACTAATTTATCAAGATTTAAGAATCATTAAAAATATAACTTATCCTGAAACCACTGCATGTATCACTATCTCATATCATAGGAACGAGTAGAAAAAAATTAATATCTTCATAGTGATTTAGTTGAATCGTTCACAATTTAGTTGTTCCTTTGTACTTAGATCTTGGGATCTCCAGTCAACGAGGTTGGGTTTTCATCATGACGATCCTTATTTATATGCTTTAAACCCATTGTTATCGATGTTATTTTTACTTGCACTCTAGTCAAACATTTAGTTAACGGATTCACTATATTCTCTTTCGACTTTATGTACTCAATAGATATAATGCCATTAGAGAGTAATTGTTTTATGGTATTGTGTCTATGACGAATATGTCTAGATTTACCATTATACATGTGACTCTATGTCCTTCCAACTGCTGATTGACTATCACAATGGATACAAACAGTCGGCACATGTTTAGGCCACATATGAATATCTTCTAAAAAGTGACGAAGCCACTCAACTTCTTCTCCAGCCTTATCAAATGCAATAAATTTATATTTCATCATTGATCGAGCAATGCATGTTTGTTTAGAAGATTTTCATGATATTGCTCCTCCACCTAGTGTAAACACAAAACTAGATGTGTATTTAGAGTCTTTTGTATCCGATATCCAATTGTCATCACAGTATCCTTCAAGTACTACTGGATATCTTGAGTAGGTGCAATCCAAAGTTTTGAGTGTATTTTAAATATCTTAAAGCTATTATAATCGCTTTCTAGTGATCTTGTCCTAGATTATGTGTAAATCTACTCAATTTATTGATAACATATGCTATGTCAGGACGTGTATAATTCATTACGTACACAAGGCTTCCAATTATTTGTGCATACTCAGGTTGTGATATGTTATCTCCTTTATTTTAAGACAGATGTAGATTTATATCTACCAGTGTTCCCACATGGTTGTAATCGTATTAATTGAATTTCTTGAGTATTTTCTCAATATAATGTCATTGCGATAACACTAACCCATGCATCCGATGTTTTATTAATTTTAATTCCTAATATTACATTGGCAGCACCCATGTCTTTTATGTCAAACACATTATTTAACATTCTCTTGGTAGTTTTAATGATTTCATTATTACTACCTATAATGAGCATATCATCTACACACTACAACAAAAAGGGTTATTTTCGACGAAAAATTTCGTCAAAATTAAGTATAGTCCGTCGAGAATATGCTTAATTCCGACGGAATATTCAGTTGAAAATTCAGTCGGATATAAGCAAGTCAAAATTAAGCCCGTCGACCTTGCAGTCGGGAATAACTAATCTTGACGGATCTAATTTCGACCAAAAATTTAGTCGATTTTAAGCTATTATCGACGGAATTCCATCCGTCGAGGGTAATCTGTCGAGTTTAAGTTTGACACGTGGCTAGTCAGTCAAGATTGTAAAAGGTTTAAGGTCGACGAAATTGCGTCGAGGATAGTCTTATTCCGTCTAGGATAACCCTTTTTTTGTAATGTTTATTCTATTTTGGCAATATCCAGGTTAACCCACATTTTTGTACATGCAAACCTATTTTTTTCCAACAGCACATAAAACATAACTACAATTATCCAAAAAACATGAATATGAATTACCAATGCCAACAATAATAAAATTTCCAAGGCCAACATGTATAGGAATTACTAAGGCCAACAACATGAATATAAATTACCAAGGCCAACAACATGATCATATGAATTACCAAGGCCAACATAAATATGACATGTTAAACTAAAGTAAAGATCAACTAAACTAAAGTATATCAAATATCCCATTAAACTAAACTAAAGTAATGATAATTAAAAGCTACAATACGTCAAAAATCATCTAAACTAAAAAAATTTACATCACATTAAGCTAAACTAAAGTAAATATGCAGTAATCATCTACAAAACTAAGTCACGGCGGGCGTCGACGCTGTTGTTCTAGTGTATGAAAATCGTCGTTGTCTAACCGCTCAGCATCGTCAGCCCGCTCGTCACCTTGTTGATATAGTATAATGTAACTCATTAGTTCATATATATGATAAAGTTAAAGATAACTAAATAAAAAATAAATAACATGTAGAATATATACTTGAATTTAAAATGAATAGTATACCTGAGTAGTCGAGGGCTGACTCAGCATTGGCTCAAACGCGTCCATGAGTAAGGTAACCACCATCCGAACAATCTCGTTGCGTATTGCGACGAACTGCTCCAAAGGGATACCAGTACTCTCGGCGGTGGCACCAGCTGCAACGTCCTGCGCAAGCTGATGGAGGCGAGAACAGTTGGGCAGGTCATGCTGACGGAATATCGGATCCGTACCAAACCTCTCCGACACGCAGGCATAACCTGCTGGAACATAGCATCGTCTAAGCCAGCGCCCGTATGTGATGGTCCCACGAGGGCTCTCGGACGCAGACGCAGGCTAGAGCCTGCAAAAATAAATATAACATGAATAATATTATAAGTTCACTTTATTCATAAACAAGAAATAAACTAACATATTATACCTCCAGGTATTGTATAGGCTGGTATCCTCGGCAATCCCAGCACTCGATACCGATCGGTAGTGCTAGTGGGAGGATCCAGAGACGCGACCCAAAGAGTCGTCTCCACATCCTGAGATAAACTAATCTTGGGCGGAGGGATGGTGGAATCTAACGTTTCAGCATCGCCTCTAGCAGCCTGCAACTCAACTATACGCTGACATCGAAGCTTCTCAAACCAGTCCTGTAATTTAAAATATGTACATGTGAGTTAACTTGGTATCATCATATAAATTACGTAATATGATCCTAAATAATTATTATAATAGTAAAAGTATTACTCGTATAGCTAGTGCTATTGGAGACATGGTCGACCCCGAAGTCGAATACTTCGGCGTATGGACTTTATCCTAAAACTCCATCATAATAAGAGGTCGGTCCAAGCTACTTGACGAACGAGAATTGTAAAATTTATTTTTAAATATTTATTAAATTAAATAAATATTTTTGGTGATTTATTTATTGAGTTAAATAAATATTTAATGAAATTGTGGTAGAATAATTTAATTATATGTGTTACATTGATTAAATTAATGTGGAGTGATTTTAAAGTTCAAAGTGAGATTTTAATGAAGTTTATTTAATTAAATAAATTATTTAATAATTATAATCTTATTCTAATTAATTTAATAATTAATTAAAGATTTAATGATTTGACATAATTAATAAATGAGAATTTTAATTATGTGATGATGTGATTTAATGTGTATTATTATCTTTTATTTAATTAAATTTAAATGATATTAATTAATTAAAGTGTGACAAATAAACTATATAATAAATAAGTTAATTACAATAATGGAAAATGAGCCTTTTGTGTAACAACCAAACAAAGCCTTAAGATAATGGGAGTCAGTTAAACCATCATGGAATTAACTGACACCATGATCTCATCAGTTATATATCATATACATATACTTATATTATATCAGTTAAGTTCAGTGTTCATATATCCATCAGAAAGAACTCAGAGAAAAAGAGAGAGAATTAAGAATTGAAGAAAGAAAAGTTGAAGATTCTAAAGTTTATATCATCTAATCAAACAGAGTTAGCAAGGGTATGATTCTTCATCCCAAATTTTATAATTACGTTATTGTATTTTCTCCATTAAAGCTAACTTGAGTTCTCTGTATATATCTTTTGTGACTAATGAATTAGACATCATTATATATGTGTTAATAAATGTTTATAACATTTTTTATATCATATATTCATGCTTTAGAGTAATCAAATTCGTGTAAGCATGTTTTAATTGGAGTTTTATGAGTTATATAGTATGAACATATGAATATGGCATATATGTACAAAATTTCATGTTTTAATTGTTTATTAAACTTTAAATTGATGGTTGATTATGATTATGCATGTGAAAATGAAGAGAACGAAATTTAAATAGACAGATTCGGTGTTATAACGAATCTGTAATGAAGGATTTCATGATTTTTGACGAAACTAGGAAAAATATCAAAAATATGAAATTTATGTGTTCTAATTTGACTGTTTATGTTATTTAAGTTGTTAAAAGCATGCTAAGTATGTTGTTAAATGTTTCTGTTAAGTTTATGACTTATGGGTAACAATAAATTTGATGTTTGAGTACGATTTTGGCTTTATTTGGCTTTTTCTGTGTGTTCTTCGCGAACTATCAGACCTCACTGCAACTCGGCGCCATAGTGCTGGTTCTGTGAAGAAACTGGGCGCTGCAGCGCCAGGCCAGTGCTGGCTGACGTAGGCATGGCGCCGCAGCGCCAGTTCTGTGAAGGAACCCAGCGCTGCAGCGCCAGGTCAAGGCTTGGCTGACGTAGTCACGGCGCCGCAGTGCTGGTCCTGTGAAGGAACCTAGCGCTGCAACGCCAGGCCAATAAATTGCTGACGTAGGCTAAGAGCTGCAATGCCGGTCCCCAGTACAAACTGGGCGCTGCAGCGTCGACAGCAGATTGACCTGGAAAATTTTATTTAAGTGTTCAAAGTTCAGAAATTCAATTTAAAACCTAATGTAATGAACATGATGACATGTTAAGCATACATTGAGATGTTAAAATAAATTATTAACTTGTGTTATGTGATTAATTGATAAGTTAAATATGTGATGTAAACTCGTTATTTAGAAAGTTTTATAATGTGTTCAGGAACTGATGTTTGTGATTCGATGAGTATAATCAAATTTAGAATTAATTGTTATTGTGAATGTAATGATATGTAGAATTAATTGAGGAACGTAAATTATAATTGTATCTTGCGCTTGAGGCAAGTTTTCTATCCTTGATTCATTATCATTATGAAAGTTCCTTAACTCCAAATTATTCATTGGGCAAGTCCTAAATTTTTGTTTCTATATCAATTAAGTTCATATTCTTGCTTATTCAAGTTATGATTCCGAATGAGATATTATAATTCTTTTTAAAGTATTATTTCAGTTATACAATATTTATTCAATTGTATAACTTTGAGATTCGTTATTTGATTTGAGTATCAGTTTATTGTTGAACCTTGAAAGACTAGCGAACCCTTATTGATTCGACTAGTTCATAGTTGATGAGCGTTCTAAATTCTAGAACTGCTATTGAGCTTATCCAAACCAAATTTCCTTTAGTGCGGACTCTGATGTCAAACTGAGATGAACAACTCTTTTAGGGGATTATTTACATGTTAGCGTTGAGATGATGTGCATATACATGGTACTAAGGGTTGATCCCCCTAAGTATGAAAAGTAGAGTTCATATAGTCTTACGACTGTTAATGTTTTAAAGTAGAAATACTTGACAACCTGGGACGTAGTTCTTAGTCTTATGACCCTCAGATATGCTTTTGATTCTTGTATTCATTTCTTGATTCAAAAGTCGAGCTTTCTATTATTCAGAACTCTTTAATTTCTCGCATGTTATTATTATTATTATATTATTATACTTGTGAGCAATCGTTGCTCAATCTTGTATAATAACATTGCAGCTAAGATTGAAAGGACTGACGAGCCTTCCACTAGCAAAGGCATGAGCAAAACTAACAAGTGATGAAGAGTTGTTATTTATTTGAGAATGTTTTATTTTATGACTATGATGTTATGTTAAGACTTATTTGTTTGTTTACGTTTCCGCATTGATGTTTAAGGTTAGTTAACCTGGGATTTAATTATTCAGATGTTGTAACCCCTTAAGGGGAGGATTTCTATTTAGTGCATGAGTTGCTTTTATTATAAGTAGATAGATATGTTGTATTTGGACAGTGAACACCAAATCCTGTGGAAATGAAGTACTCGGATTTGGGGGTGTCACAAGTTGGTATCAAAGCTGTAGGTTATGAAACTTAGGTGGCGGAAACCTTAGGGTAGTAGCCTTTTTAAGAGATCGATAACATAGTGGTGATAAACTCTTATCGAGTTCTAAGAATGATAATAAAAGACTTTATGTACTTATGTGATTACTTATGTGCTCGCGAGTATCGATTAGCATCACGTAGTAACTAAGAACTTAAAATTTTAATTGTCAGAATGTCGGATGTTGGAGGATCCAGTCAGCGTAGAGAGGTTGAACCCCTAGTGGCTATTGAGGAGGATCCCCGAGACATTCATACAGTCTGGGAGCAGTTGGTTCGGAGAGAGTCATCTCCTTTGATCACAGTCGTGGGTCAGGAGCATGAGCCAGTGTTTGATTCAGAGGAGGAATCTAAAGAGATAGAGGTTGAGGCTGAAGCTGAGGAGGAGGACGAGGACCCTGATGAGTTTCCACCAAACTCTATCACTGCCGAGATGTATGACGAGTTGTATGACCGTAACATAGAGTTACATGATACTGTTCGAGAACTGAAAGAGCAGACAGTTGCACAACGGACTACTATCGAGTAGAAGGATGGCGAGATCGAGGTTCTGGATATACGTCTTGGAGACGTGGAGTGGAAATTGGTTCATACAAAGGGCCAAAATGAAGAGAAGTTAGTAGAGATAGAAAATCTGAAGAGCGACTTGCGAGAGGAGTCAGCGAAGCGTGCTAGAGCAGAGGACTCTTGGATGAAGGCTTCTCGACATACAGATCTTGCCGAGGACGATGATCGGGCAAAGAAGGCTAAGATTGAGGAGATGGACTACACGTTTCAGACAACGATTGATAGGGCCCAGGATCGGGTGTTCTATTATCCAGTGCAGTTCGAGGACTTACCTTGGTACATGCTGGATCGTAGGACGATGTTCTGTATTATGGAAGAGGAGCGCAGAGAAGCTGTTTGACGCCTTAGTAAGTCGTGATAGGAACAGTATGACTATGTGAATATTTTTATGGTAGCTAATAATGTAAATTCCACTGTGGTTATAAACAATGGAATATGATGATGATTTAAATCCTGAAGATTCTTTATCTCGGGATAGTTGATGTAAATAACAGTGATGCTATCTTTCGCATGTTTAAAACTTTTGAATGAATAAAATATCAGAGTTTATTTGACATGATATGTGTTAAGTGATTTTCTTAAAATGTTTAAGTTAAGTCTTAAATACTTAAGAAATTAAGTAACGATCTAATAAGCATATATCTTAAACAGAAAGATGCCGCCAAGAAGACGCCCAACTCGTCAACCAACCCAGGAAGGGTCAACCAATAACAACGATGCCAATGCCAACGCTAATCCTGTTCAGCAGTTGATGAACCTATTGGCTAGAGCACTGGCCAATTAGCAGCATGCTCCACCGAGCACGTCGTTTAAGGACTTTAAGGCGGTGGGACTGTCAGAGTTCAAGGGATCCATGAACCCAATTGAAGCTCAGACGTGGGTTATGGAGATGGAGAAGGTGTTCGACGTCACTAGGGTCAACGAGGATCAGAAGACAGCTTTCGCAACATTCATGCTAAAGGCAGAGGCCAGCTATTGGTGGTAGGCAAATAAGGTCCGGGGAAGACAGGGCGTGATAACCTAGGAAAGGTTTAAAGAAATATTTTTCAAAATGTATTTTCCGATGAGCTCATAGAAACAGATGGAGGTTCAGTTTTTGGAGCTAAAGAAAGGTAACATGTCTATGCCAGACTATGCTATGAAATTCATTGAGTTGGCTAGGTTCGCCACATATCAAGTAAACACAGATGAAAGAAAAGCTAGGAGGTTTGAGCAGGGACTGAAGCCCTGGTTGTACAACAAAGTGTCAATGTTTTAGTTGAACACTTTTACTGGAGTGTTGGAGAAACAATCATCGCAGAAGGTGGAAGCGATGCTCTGACAAAGTACAACCAAGAGCTTAAGAAAAAGAAGAATGAAGGAGAAGGTAACAAGGCTAGTGGCAGAAATACCGGTGGGGGTAACAATCAGAAAAGAAGGTGGAATGACAGTGTGTCGACCGAAAATTAACAAGGGAATTAGAAGAAGAGAGTGGAAGCTTGTCCAATCTGCGGGAAGAATTACCTGGGGATCTGTATGAAAGGAAAAAGAGTCTGCTACAATTGTGGTTAGGAAGGCCATATAGCACCAAACTGCCCTAACCCTAAGAAGGGCGTCTGTTTTACATGTGGGTCAATAGACCATCTATCCAGAGATTACCCCAAGAAGGTATCAGGAGGGGCAGGAGCAAGTGGAAACAGAGGAACCAGCGGTGGCAACGCTCTGACTATCACGGGACTGACACCAACAAACCGACCTACCGCCAGAACTTTTAACATGACGGTGCAGGATGTTGTGCAGTCACATGATGTGTTGTCAGGTACCATTTCGATCAATAACGTTAATGCTTATGTATTATTTGATTCAGGTGCTACTTGCTCATTTATATTCGATGATATTACTAAGAACCTAGAATTGCCTAAGGATGAACTAGAATACCCTATGAACATAGAGATTGCGAATATGGAGGTTATTTTTGTTAAGTCTGTACACAAGGACTTTAGGGTGGACATTAAGGGTAATGTGATGAACGTAGATCTTATTCCGATTAGACTTAGGGAATTCGATGTTATCTTGGGGATGGATTGGCTATTTAATTATGGGGCGATAATTGATTGCCAAAAGAAGTGTATTAGCCTTATGACTCCGTCAAAGGTTATATTTTATGGCAGCAAGTTGCCTAGACAAGCGAGTTTTCTGACGATGATGCAGGCCAAGAAGTTGTTGAGACAAGGTTATAAAGGGTATTTAGCTTACATAGTCGATAGTCACAAAGAGAGCCCTAAGCTAGAGGAAATACCAGTCGTAAGAGACTTTGTGGACGTATTTTTGGATGATTTGCCAAGACTTCCGCCATATAGGGAAGTAGTGTTCGTGCTCAATTTGGCGCCAGGAACTGCTCCATTATCGAAGGCTCCATACCATATGGCTATGGTGGAAATGAAAGAATTGATGGTGCAGCTGTAAGAGCTATTGGACAAGAAGTATATTCAGCCGAGCGTATCGCCGTGGGGAGCGCCAATGTTATTCGTTAAGAAGAAAGATGGAACGATGCGGCTCTGCATTGATTACAGAGAGTTGAACAAGATCACAATTAAGAATAAGTATCCGTTGCCTAGGATCGACGACTTGTTTGACCAGTTGAAGGGTGCAAGATATTTCTCGAAGATAGACCTGAGAAGTGGTTACCATCAGCTGAAGGTGAGGAAAGAAGATGTTTCGAAGACAGCGTTCAGGACTCGATATGGTCACTACGAGTTTCTGGTGATGTCATTTGGTCTAACGAATGCTCCTGCAGCATTTATGGACTTAATAAACAGAGTGTTCAAGTCGTTTTTGGACAAATTTGTGGTGATGTTTATCGACGACATTCTGGTATATTCTAAGACTAAAGAGGAACATGTAGATCATCTGAAGGTGACATTGGAGGCATTGAGAAGAGAGAAGTTGTACGCCAAATTTTTAAAATGCGAATTCTGGATAGAGCAGGTGCAATTTCTTGGACATGTTATCGATAAGGACGGAATTTCGGTAGATCTCTCTAAGGTTAAAGCTATGATGAACTGGGATCAGCCGAAGAAACCGTCGAAAGTGAGAAGTTTTCTTAGATTGGCCAGATATTACAGAAGGTTTATTCAGGACTTTTCCAAAATTGCAACTCCTCTGACGAATTTGACTAGGAAATCGATAAAGTTTGTTTGGACAGAGAAGTGTGAGGAAAGTTTCCAGGAGCTGAAGAAGAGACTGATTACGGCACATGTGTTATCTCTTCCAGATAGCATATGAAATTTTTTTGTGTATAGTGATGCGTCGCACAAAGGACTAGGCTGTGTGCTTATGCAAAACGGCAAGGTCATTGTGTATGCGTCACGATAACTGAAGGACAACGAGAAGGGGTATTTGATCCATGACTTGGAATTGACCGCGGTAGTATTTGCTTTGAAGATCTAGAGACACCATCTCTATGGGGAGAAGTGTGAAATATATACAGACCACAAAAGTCTGAAATATATTTTTACACAGAAGGTTCTGAACGTGCCAGAGGAGATGGTTGGAATTGATAAAGGACTATGACTGTGAGATCTTATTCCATCCGGGTAAAGCAAATGTGGTTGCCGACGCCTTAAGCAGAAAGGGTCGGGAGAAATTGATATTGTTGACTGCCCAGGAGTAGCTAATTTCAATAATACAGAAATTGGAATTAGAGGTGAGATATCCTAAGGAGTCTAACGAGAAGCTGTTCCAGCTAGGAGTCGGTACAACTTTACTGAATAAGGTTAAGAAAGCAAAACTACAGGATGAGGAATGTGGGAAGATAAAGAAGAAGATATCCGAAGGGAATAAACTGAAATTCAAGGTGGATAGTGAAGGACTGTTAAGATTCGAGAGCAGAATTTGGGTAAAGCCAGTGCCAGAGATTAAGGAGGAAATTTTGAGCGAGGCTCATAGTTTACGGTATTCGATTCACCCTGGGAGTACGAAGATGTACCAGGATCTTCGAAAACATTTTTGGTGGCCGAATATGAAACGAGACGTTGTCGATTGTGTGGCCAAGTGTCTGACATGTCAGAAAGTAAAAGCAGAACATCAGAGGCCGAATGGATTGCTACAACCACTAGAGATCCCAGAATGGAAATGGGAGCATATTACAATAGATTTCATAGTAGGTCTTCCGACGACTCAGAAGGCTTTCGACGTAGTATGGGTTATCATGGATCGATTAATGAAATCAGCGCACTTCCTACCGATCAAGATCAGATTTAACTTAGATCGGTTGCTGAAGCTGTATGTGAATGAGATTGTTTAAAGGCACGGAGTTCTAGTGTCAATAGTTTTCGATCGAGATCCGCACTTCACATCAAACTTATGGAAGCGACTACAGGAATGCATGGGAACGCAATTAAGAATGAGTACGGTATATCACCCTCAGACAGACGGGCAGAGTGAAAGAAAGATCCAAACGTTGGAAGATATTTTAAGAGCATGCATCATGGATTTCAAAGGAAATTGGAATGATCACCTACCGTTAGTGAAATTTGCCTACAACAACAGTTACCACCCAAGTATTGGCATGCCGCCTTAAGAAGCGTTGTACGGCAGAAAGTGCAGAACTCTATTATACTGGGATGAAGTTGGCGAAAGATAATTGCTAGGACCAGAATTGGTACAACAGACAGCCGAAATCGTCAAGGTGATCCGGACAAGATTAGTAGCTTCTCAGGATAGGCAGAATAAATATGTCGATCTACACTGCAAGGATGTAGAATTTGAATCGGGTAACTTTATTTTCTTGAAAGTCTCTCCCTGGAAGGGAAAGATCAGATTCGACAAGAAGGGAAAATTAGGCCCAAGGTTCATTGGACCCTTTGTGGTGCTGCGAAGAATCGGAGAAGTTGCTTATGAGGTAGCCTTACCTCCAGCGTTAGAGCACATCCACAACGTTTTCCATATTTCAGTGTGACGACCGTATAAACCCGATTACAAACATGTCATTGAATATGAACCCCTACAATTTGAGAAAGACTTATCCTATGAAGAAGTTCCTGTTCAGATTGTTGACAGAAAAGAGCAAGTTCTTAGAAACAAAGTGATACCTTCTGTTAAGGTAATCTGGAGGAACCACAACGCTGAAAAAGCTACGTGGGAACTCGAAGACCATATGATGAAAACTTACCCACATTTATTTGCTTAATCTATATGTAATCAATTTTAGGGACATAATCTTTGTAGGGTAGAATGTAACGGGATGAATTTAATTGAATCGTGATTCTGAGGACACATAATCCTTTTAAGAGGGGAAAGATGTAACGAACGAGAATTTTATAATTTATTTTTAAATATTTATTGAATTAAATAAATATTTTTAATAATTTATTTATTGAGTTAAATAAATATTTGATGTAATTGTGGTAGAATAATTTAATTATATGTGTTACATTGATTAAATTAATGTGGAATGATTTTATAGTTCAAAGTGTGAATTTAATGGATTTTATTTAATTAAATGAATTATTTAATAATTATAATTTTATTCTAATTAATTTAATAATTAATTAGAGATTTAATGATTTGACATAATTAATAAATGAAAATTTTAATTATGTGATGATGTGATTTAATGTGTATTATTATCTTTTATTTAATTAAATTTAAATGATATTAATTAATTAAAGTGTGTTAAATAAACTATATAATAAACAAGTTAATTAAAATAATGGGAAAGTAGCCTTTTGTATGCTAACCAAACAAAGCCTTAAGATAATGGGAGTCATTTAAAACCATTATAAAATTAACTGACACCATGATCTCATCAGTTATATATCATATACGTATACTTATATTATATCAGTTAAGTTCAGTGTTCATATATCCATCAGAGAGAACTCAGAGAAAAAAAGAGAGAAATTTGAGAGAGAATTGAGAATTGAAGAAAGAAAAGTTGAAGATTCTAAAGTTTATATCATCTAATCAAATAGAGTTAGCAAGGGTATGATTCTTCATCCCAAGTTTTATAATTACGTTATTATATTTTCTCCATTAAAGCCAACTTGAGTTCTCTGTATATATCTTTTGTGACTAATGCATGAGACATGATTATATATGTGTTAATAAATATTTATAACATGTTTTATATCATTTATTCGTGCTATAGAGTAATCAAATTCATGTAAGCATGTTTTAATTGGAGTTTTAAGAGTTACAAAGAATGAACATATGAATATGGCACATATATACAAAATTTCATGCTTTAATTGTTTATTAAACTTTAAATTGATGGTTGATTATGATTATGCATGTAAAAACAAAGAGAACGAAATTTAAACGGACAGATTCGGTGTTATAACGAATCTATAATGAAGGATTTCATGATTTTTGACGAAACTAGGAAAAATATCAAAAACATGAAATTTATGCTTTCTAATTTGACTGTTTATGTTATTTAAGTTGTTAAAAGCATGTTAAGTATGTTGTTAAGTGTTTCTGTTAAGTTTATGACTTATGGGTGACAATAAATTTGATGTTTGAGTACGATTTTGGCTTTATTTGGCTTTTTCTGTGTGTTCTTCGTGAACTATCAGACCTCACTGCAACTCGGCGCCGTAGCACTGGTTCTGTGAAGAAAATGGGTGCTGCAGCGCCAGGCCAGTGCTGGCTGACATAGGTATGGCGCTGTAGCGCCGGTTCTGTGAAGGAACCTAGTGCTGCAGCGCCAGGTCAAGGCTTGGCTAACGTAGTCACGGCGCTGCAGTGCCGGTCCTCTAAAGGTACCCAGCGCTGCAGCACCAGACCAATGAATTGTTGACTAGTCCCCAGTAAAAACTAAGCGCTGCAGCGCGGACCAGCAGAATATCCCAGAGAATTTTATTTAAGTGTTCAAAGTTCAGAAATGCAATTTAAAACCTATTGTAATGAACATGATGACATGTTAAGCATATATTGAGATGTTAAAACAAATTATTAACTTGTTTTATATGATTAATTGATAAGTTAAATACGTGGTGTAAACTCGTTACTCGAAAAGTCTTATAACGTGTTCAAGAACTAATGTTTGTGATTCGATGAGTATAATCAAACTTAGAATTAATTAGTATTGTGAATGTAATGATATGTAGAATTAATTGAGGAACGTGAATTATAATTGTAACTTGCGCTCGAGGCAAGTTTTCTATCATTGATTTATTATCATTATGAAAGTTCCTTAACTCTAAATTATTCATTAAGCAAGTCCTAAATTTATGTTTCTATATCAATCAAGTTCATATTCTTGCTTATTCAAGTTATGATTTCGAATGAGATATTATAATTATTTTTAAAGTATTATTTCAGTTATACAATAGTTATTCAATAGTATACCTATGAGATTCTTTATTTGATTTGAGTATCAGTTTATTGTTGAACCTTGAAAGACTAACGAACCCTTATTGATTCAAATAGTCCATAGTTGATGAGTGTTTTAAATTCTAGAACTGTTATTGAGCTTATCCAAACCAAACTTCCTTTGGTGCAGATTCTGATGTCAAACTTCAATGAACAACCCTTTTAGGGGATTATTTACGCATTGGCGTTGAGATGATGTGCACATATATGGTACTAAGGGCTGATCCCCCTAAGTACGAGAAGTAGAGTCCATATAGTCTTACGACTGTTAAAGGTTTAAAGTAAAAATACTTGACAACCTGGGACGTAGTTCTTGGTCTTATGACCCTCAGATATACTTTTGATTCTTATATTAATTTCTTGATTCAAAAGTCGAGCTTTCTATTATTCAGAACTCTTTGATTTCTCGCATGTTATTATTATTATTATATTATTATACTTGTGGATAATCGTTGCTCACTCTTGCATTATAACATTGCAGCCAAGATTGAAAGAACTGACGAGTCTTCCATTAGAAAAAGGAAGGGCAAAGCTAACAAGTGATGAAAACTTGTATTTTATTTGAGAATGTTTTATTTTAAGACTATGATATTATGTTAAGACTTATTTGTTTGTTTACGTTTCCGCATTGATGTTTAAGGTTAGTTAACCTGGGATTTATTTATTCAGATGTTATAACCCCTTAAGGGGAGGATTTCTATTTAGTGCATGAGTTGCTTTTATTATGGGTAGATAGATATGTTGTATTTGGACAGTGAACACCAAATCCTATGGAAATGAAGTACCCGGATTTGGGGGTGTCACAACTACTCTGCATGGACTAAATCATACATTAATTAATATCACCTTAATTTACTATAGATGCAGTTTAAAATTAAACTAAACTAAATATAAATATATACCGACTTAACTTCCTGAAACGACTGCGAGCCAGAAGTATGTACAACCCGTAGCTGGCCTCGATTCTTCTTCATATGCTCGGACTTGGTCTTGAAGGCAGCATCATCCCAGTAAGTACACACGGCAGCCCTTTCTCAGTGTCTTTGACATATACATATTTGCCACACTCATTTATATATCTTGAAACTATTTGATAGCATTGTACTGTCAAATTTTTCATGTCATTGTTTAGGCACTTGTTTTAATCTATAAAGAGACTTCACAAGCCGACAAACTTTTTTTTCTTATCCTGAAATAATAAACCCTTCTAGTTATTCCGTGTATATTTCTTCTTCTAAATCACCATTCAAGAAAATCATTTTCACATCCACTGTATGTATCTCCAAATTATATATAGCTGCAATGACTATTAACATCCTAATTGAGGATATTCTTGTCATAGGAGAATAAGTATCAAAATAATCCAAACTCTCATTTTGCTTGTATCGTTTGATTACAAGTTGTTTTATATTTATTTATAGATCCATCCACTTTCATTTTCTTCTTGAATATCCACCGTGACACCCTCAAATCTGGGTACTTCAATTTACACGGGATTTGGTGTTCACTGTACAAATATCACATATCTATCTACCCATAATAAAAGCATCTCATGAAATAAATAAAAATAAATCCTCCCCTTATGAGGTTACAGCATCTGAATAATAAATACATCAATCCCAGGTTGATCTAACCTTAAATCTCAATGCGAAAAACATAAACATAAAAGTCTTAAACATCACAACATAAGTTTTAAACAAATATTCTCAATTAAAATAACAAGTCTTCATCACTTGTTAACTTTGCCCTTGTCTTTGCTAGTAGAAGGCTCGTTGGACCTTTCGTTCTTAACTGCAATGTTATTATGCAAGAGTAAGCACGATTGCCCACAAGTATAACAATATAATAGTAATAATAACATGCAAATAAATCAAAGAGTTCTGAATAATAAAAAGCTCGGCTTTTGAATCAAGAATGAATAACAAGACTCAAAAGTATTTATGAGGATCATAAGACCATGAACTATGTCCCAGGTTGTCAAGTATTTCTACTTTAGACCTTTAAAAGTCATAAGACTATATGGACTCTACTACTCGTACTTAGGGGGATCAGCCCTTAGTACCATAATTTGCACAATATCTCAACGCTAACGCGTAAATAATCCCCTATTACAGGGGTGTTCATCTCAGTTTGACATCAGAGTCCACACCAAAGGAAGTTTGGTTTGGATAAGTTCAATAACAGTTCTAGAATTTAGAACGTTCATCAACTATGGACTAGTCGAATTAATAAGGGTTCGCTAGTCTTACAAGGTTCAACAATAATTGATATTCAAATCGAATAATAAATCTCAAGAGTATACAATCGAATAAGTATTGTATAACTGAAGTAATACTTTAAAGGAATTATAATATCTCATATGAAATCTCAACTTGAATAAACAAGAATAAGAACTTGCTCAATATAGTAATATAAGTCTAGGACTTGCTCAATGAATAACTTAGAGTTTAAGGAACTTGCATCATGATAATGAATCAAGGATAAGGACTTGTTTAATTAAAAGTAAAGTTTAGAAAACTTGTTCAACAATAGTAAATTAGGGATAGAATACTTACCTCGTGCACAAGCTACAAATAAAATTCTCGTTCTTTAATTAACCCTACCTATCATTACATTTGCAATAATAATTAATCCTAAGTCTGATCGAATCATAAGCATCAGTCTTGAATGCGTTATTAGACTTTACGAATAACAGTTTACATAAATTATTTAACTTATCAATTAATCACGTAAAATAAGTTAATGAATTGTTCTAACATTTCAATATATGCTTAGCATGTCATCATGTTCATTACATTAGGTTAACTCATCATGTTATGTTTTAAAACACACAAAAACCAAACTCCTTTTTCTCTGTGCCCCCGCCGGGGAGGGGGGGTAAATACACTGTAGGACACCCGCCGAGGCGGCGTGGTTTGCCCTATGGAGCTCGTCGGGGCGGGGTCCTCGGCTAGGTGATTCTGCAATTCGCGAATTTTACAGAAGACAGCCCAATAAATTCCAAATTAAACTAATACAGCGATTTTTAATGTTACCCATGAAGTATAAACTTCACAGAAATATCATACAATGATTCTAGCATGCTTTTAACACTTTAGGTCGCATAATCACTCAAAATAAAACACTTAAATTCACTGTTTTTGGTATTTTGCAAGGTTTCGAGAGAAATCATGAAATTCAACATTACAGATTCGTTATAACTCCGAATCTGTCCGTTTGAATTTTGTTTTGTTCGTTTAAACATGCATAATCATAATCAACTATCAATTTAAAGTTAACTAAACAATTAGAGCATGATATTTTGTACATAAGAGCCATATACGTATTCTTCATACTCTGTAACTTTCAAATTCTAAATTAAACATAATTACATGGTTTTGATTACTCTAAAACATGAATACATGATATAAAACATGTTATGAACATATTTTGACATATAGAAAACTATATAATCAACAATCATTCCAAAACTTGGTTTACAAAGAACTTAAAATATACGTTAATGGAAACTAAGAACATGACTATAAAATATAGGTTGAGGAATATATCCATGCAGTCTCTGTTAAGATTAGATGATAGAAATCTCTTACTTCTTTCTTAAATCTTCAAGCTTTCTCAAGTTCTCTCTAACTCTCTCTAAGTGTTTCTTTATGAAGTTATCTGATATGAATATATGATATAAAGGAATTCTGATATAGTTATAAGGCTAAAGCTATAATATAATATACGTATATAACTTAACTGTCAGGGATAGTGGGAACGGTTAATTTAATAATGGGAATTAACTGATACCCACTCCCTTAAGGCTTGTTTGGTTGTTCCCTTATTATCTCCTTTCCATTTAATTTAATTAAATGTTTATTACATAGTTTTAATTGTCACACTTAATTAATAAAATAATCTTATTTAAATTCAATTAAATAAAATATAATAATCCACATTAAATCACATTATCGCATAATTAAAATTTTTATTTATTAATTATGGCAAATCATTAAATATCTAATTAATTATTAAATTAATTATAATAACATTATGCTTATTAAATAATTTATTTAATTAAATAAACTCAATTAAATTCACACTTTGAACTATAGAAATTCTCCACATTAATTTAATCAATGTAACACATATAATTAAATTAATCTACCACAATTCCATCAAATAATTATTTAACTCAATAAATAACTCATCAAAAATATTTATTAAGTCACTAAATAAATCATCAAAATATTTATTTAATTTAATAAATATTTTAATTAAATTACAAAATTCTCGTTCGTCACATCAACTTGTATACAATAAGTTTAGGGCCTAGTGGGAGATTTACTGTAACGACCCCAAAATCCAAGCCAATTTCATTCCCGATCTTGCGTGTTAAAATACAACACCGTTCCCATTTTATGTCATTATCAATTTTATAATCAATAAAATACGTATATTTTTAAAACTTTTTAACAATCGATACCAATATAGATATTATAATTCAATTATTTAAAACATTACAGTTCTATCGGTTCCAAAATCGCAAACTTAACAATTCATTACGATTCGTTTCAACATCTCATTTTAATATAAAGATCCAACCTTTAATATCAGATTCATTCCTTTATACGTTTTCTCTAAATCAAGTAAGCTAAATGAATTATATAATTAATTGGATTTCTAAAACGACAAATAAATTATTGATACAACAACCCATATATTTATCGTATATTACTTCTCATAAAAGAAATCATAATCAATTCAAATTGAATAAGTTTTATTCAATATCACATAAGTTTGATACAATTTGGTTCACTTCAATATAATAGTTCTCTTGACTTGATTCAAGTTCAACTAATTAAACAATAATTATTTTCTTTACAAACATACTTCAAATCTATATCGCCAATATCATCTGATTATCCAACTTTTATCTGCAAATGAAATATTTACAAGAACGAGCACGACGACTCAACAAGATTAACAGTTAACACGTTTCATGCCTCACATGGTTTACAATGTATTCAAGCTATATACATTTCGTGATGTGCATTATATCCATGCATCAAATAGTTCATGTTTGCCATTTTCAACATATACATTCCATTTCTTATATATCACATATCATAAATAGTTTGAGTTTCCATAACTCAACTAATTTCAGTCATAATTAATTTAACTTTGACAATTCATATAGCATTGTAGTACCAAACGCATTTTTCAACATACTCGTAAAGGCTTTATTACGATATAAAATAGTTTACACCTAAACAATAACAAGTTCTCACATAACAATTAAAACTGAAAAACTTGCCGTTGTCTTGTTTTAATCGATATACGTTCATCAAGCAACCTTCACATAACCTCATTCATCGGTTTATCTCGTCCATTTTCCAATCATCCTTGTGTAATCTATATATATAACTCATTGGGTTATAATATGCTTCATAATCTCATTCGAGACTTGATTTTTATTTAAATTAGGCTTCTAATCTTTACTTTGCATAATACTTAATGTACTCTATGTTGTAATATCATACGTGGCTCATGATGTGTAGAGTATGATTTGGACCATACATATAAAATGATAAAGCTGGTGATTTTTATTATATTGGTAGGCACTTATAGACAACCTTGCTTAAATTACATGTATAATATTTATAACATCCATATCATACTCTACATATATAATTATACTTAAAGTTAGTATACATTCATACCAACCGTAGGTTAAATATATATATATATATGAGTATATATAAAATCATAATTATATATAGAGCAAAAACTTTTTCAAAACACATAATATTATACGGAAGTGGATTTATATTAAATCTATATTAGTTATTGTTTGAGTAAAAACAACTCTTTACATGACAAAACAAGTTTGCAGTTCAGCGTGGCTGGCAGCCAGCGCGCACGCGCGGGCGCTGCCGCCACTGCTGACAGTTGCTCATGCTGTTGCTGACTACAACCCATATTTCATCTTTCCTACTTTAAGATTTAATAACTTGCAAGCCACAGACTCGATTAACTTCAATTTTGGATATGTTTGAGATGTTAGTACATAGTATTTTATCATGATCAAATAGGGCTTTCTAAGCTGCATTTATAGAGGCCCCAACATGCTCTGTCAGTCAGATTTTTCATTGTATCCAATTTATTAGAAATTCCATGAAACTTATTTTAAACATGATTTGATTCACTTAATGAACTTAGCTTATCTTGTAAATTATGTATGCATGCCATCTTGTTCTAAGTATTGAGAAATTTTCAATTGTAAAGCATTTGAACCTCTTTGAGGAAATTTTTCGAACACCTTACAAGCAACCCATTATATCTAAGAATTTCATAGAGGTTGGAGCACGATTCTAACCAAATTTTTCCAACCCTGTCACTCCAAATGACCTGCACAAGACCTCCTTAACAATACACAACCCAATCACAACAACTATCACATTAAACAAATATATTACTACACAATGTTTTAGGAACATAGAAGAAGTATATGAATTACCTCTTGTTTAGCTCTGTTTTTGGCTGATTGTTTGCTTCTAACTAGATTTTGATTCCTCTTTTAGGCAGCATTAGCTCCATGATAAGTACACAATATTCATGATTTTTTATTCCTTTACAGTTGGTTTTATAGCATGTTTCATGTGTGTATGGGCTTATAAGGTTGTTTGTTTTCAGATGAATTAAATCTAAAAAGATGAAAACGGAACGAATCAGAACTAAATGGGGAAGAAAAGATCAAAGTGTTGCTGATTAGGGTCAGGCGCGGCCGTGCCTGTTCCCCATACAAAAGCAGCGCTACTGCGCTGCAAGAAAATCTCAGAAATTGCAGACTTCGCCCCGGCGAGCCTAAATGGCCTAGATGAATTTAAAAGTAGTATGCACACAAGCCAATCATGTATGATGATAAAGCATATACTTTATAACAATCTTATTCATTTATTAATAAAAGAATTGTTTATTTAAAGGCGTTTATATTATCTACATAATGTTGTTATATTTAAATGTGATAAACCCATAATTTTAAGCAATGCTTTTAGAATCATGATGATGATCATGCTAATGAGATCTAAACTCTTAGATAGCTTAAAACTAAAATAGTTCCCAATCGATGGATTACTAAATAGGGGATTAGTGAATCCGAATAGATTGGTACCTAAGTTACTTGCTCTTTGGAAAAGGATGATCGATCTCATAATCAGTTGTGTGGAGAAACTAAAGCAAGTATGTAGGTGCTTATTAGAGAATAAGTACACTGAACGTGGCTCGCTAAGGAATACCTAATGGAGTTTTACTCGCCTATCAATAGGAATTCCTTTAGTGATAGTAGTATAAGTAATTCTTAGACTTGAGATCATCATAGTATCTTATGTATGATGATTTATACTTTGACATGTCCCTTAAGACCCTGAGGGTATATCAAAGGGTATGCTTGGGTATAGTTAATTATACATGAAGATAATGAATGATCAATAAAGGATCTACCACTTCTAGTAAAAGAAGTGAATGTCCTATATGATTCGATAAATGACAACTTAGTAGTCCTTGGATAAGGAAGAATGAAATTAGAAAGTAGTTTCTAATTTTTATTATCGGAGTTTGTGCATTTAATATCGGAATACATATAATTAAATAAAATAAGACTTGATAGTAAATCCATGTCTTATATTTAATTGGGACATTGTATGGTAGAAGGAATGAATTGTACGGTAACTATTTACTCAAAGGTTCTTTTATGATTAATGTTAAAATCTATATTATCTGAAAAGTCATTGATCACTAAGGGGGCTTACCCTTATTGTAGAATAAATGTTATTTATTTAAATAAATTATTAGTTTAATTTATTTATTTAAATAAGATTAGAATTATTCTAATTGATTTATTCACAACCGGTTTAATATGGAGAACCTAAAGGGTCACACCATAAAAGAAATAATAATTATTAAAGAAGCTAATGGCATAATCATAATAATAAGTTAAGTATATTTAATTTAATCTATGGTGATAGAATAAATAAAATAGCTTAATATTTATTATTTAATATTTTGAAAATATTAAATATAAATTAATAAGAGGAGTCTGGGAGCTGTCGTTTACACTCCTAAATTAACCTCACTTTCACTTCACGAATTTAAATAATTAGCACAGTAGTAAGCAAGGATCGATCCCACAGAGAGTAAGTTTGTTTTAGATTTATTCTACTATTTTAACAGAAAATAAAGATGGGGGATTTTTAAAATTATTTTAAAATAAGAAAAACAGAATTTAAATAAAGAGATTAACCAAATATGTAAAAATTTCAGTTCTGTAGTTCAGTTTCACCAAGCACAGTAATCAATTAATCAAGTTATTATTCTTTACCCTTCAATGAAACTATTAACCCTAGATAACAATAAGCTCTGCTATCCGAAATTCTCCTTAGATATTCACTGTATGAAACAAGCTCTTCACCAGATTCAACTAGCATATAACCTAGAACAAGCTCTCTAGATTTAATATGATAGAAGCATTAAGAAATAGAGAATTAGGCTAATCCAAGCAACAAACACATAAGCTCGATTTGTTTAACTTATTTTCTGATAATCTTAGTAATACACAAAAGCTTGTCCACAATTCGTATCACTAATTTGCTACTTGTGATGAAGACAGATATCAATTACACGTAATACCAATCTTAATCTAGCATATGATAATGATTAAATTAACTCAATTGGCCATATCAAATTAATTAGATCAATTAGCATATAATCAATGAAAACAGATTATCAGAAGAAATTTCATACAAGAAAGAATAAATAATAATACTTAATTAATCAATTACTTGTAACAAGGTTCCACCTCCCTTTAGAACTGAATAAAGAAACTAACCTGACATGCTCCAAGTTTGCACTTCAATGAGGTATGATAGTTGGTAGAAGATTGAATGAATAAAACCTTAACTATCATCCTCTATTTATAGTGCTAGACAAGGGCCTAAATCCTATAAGAACTAGGAATCCAAATCCTAAAAGGAATTACAATTATAACTAGTTTCCATAAAGAAATAGAATCTAATAAGGAAATAAAATCTCAGTCCAAAGAAGTCCTCATTCTAATAGTAATATCAATCCAATTCCATGTAGGAATCTCCAAATATTGAGAAAGTCAACTGCTGGTCAAACTCCTCTTCAATTCATCTCCAAATCAACTTGTTTCCATCCTTTTAGCTTTAATTCACCTGAAAATAATAAACAACTTATTAAGCTCATATACACATGAAACATGTAATAAAACCAAATGTAAAGGAATAAAAAATCATGAATATTGTGTACTTATCAAATTCCCCCACACTTAGTCTTTTACACGTCCTCGTGTAAACTAAAAGTTTAATTTCCAGAAACTCTACTCAACCATAACGTCAAAAGATTTTAAGATCAAATCATGATTATCAACACTAAACCCACAAAAACATGATCAACGCTTCATCAATCAACTCAAGATAAGTACCTCACCACTTCACCAATGAGTTTTATTAAGTTAAATTGTAACCACATAAGCCCTTGTCTATGATCCACATACTTACTCAACTTAGTTACCATGGAGCAAAAACCGTGCACACCACTCAAAAACTCAAAACATACTTTTTCTGCTTTATTTTTTATCAGAATCTTTTCATTTTAATTTTTTTATTTTCGGTGAATGCATTTTATGCTCCGTTTCACCTTCCTCAATCATTCTTTTGTAAGTGAGTGCATTTTATGCTTCATCTCACTTATCCGCACGTGTTTATGGGAGAGTGCGTTTTACGCTCCATCTCATCCCACCACATGACTTCTCTTGTGTTTCTTTTTCAACAATTTCACTGGTTTCCAATTTATTTTTTTCACATGGTCCTGCAAAACGCTTAAGCAGTTCAATAGTTCTAGAGCATGAGATTAGTGCACATAAACAACTCCACAGATAACTTAGCCAACTAAGCATATATCACATGTTCAAGTGCTCATGAGACACAAATTCAATTTAAATCAATTACTATGGATCATGACTTAGTTTTTCTCAATCATTAACCAATTAAGCATTAAACAGATTTTGAATTTTTAGCATTGATTCTCATTTTTGACTTTAACCTTCGAACACATAGGCAAAATAGAATTATGAAAATCAAATTTTTCAAAAAATTTCAAAAAAAATAAATTCAAGGCATCAAGATGGTCCTATTTCATTTCAAAATTGGCAGATTAAATATCCCTAAATATAAAATAAAAACCTAAATCTCTCCCCCCCACACTCAAACCTTACATTGTCCCCAATGTAAGAAAATCATGCAAAGAAAGAACTACAACTAACAAATTAAAAAGAAAAGGGATAGAAAGATCAAATCTGAATTCTTGGGTTGCCTCCCAAGCAGCTGCCCTTGTTTATTGTCATTGGCCTGACATCTTCCCTCTCGGTCTATGTAATTGGAGTTGTGAACTTCAAATGGATTGGTAATAGTTTCTTCCTTAATTGAGGAACATTGTGTACTTCATGATTTTGCTCCTTTCCAGCCACCAAATCCTCCTCGTATAATTGTATTTGATCAAAAGATTCCTGCACTAAATAATCCACAACATCAATAACAAAAACAGATTTAATATTATCAAGATACCTTTTAGCCTGATCTGCGTTGAACTGGAACTTTGCATTGTCCAATTCCATGGTAAAGATACGATGGTGTGTAGCACTCCTTGTTTCTGTTAGTTGTACTGATGGAGATGAATCCACGTCTTTCTTGTCGAGATCTGCAGAATTTATCAAATTATTCTCTTCTTCCTCTTGTTCATTCTCTTCGTCAAATTCCATATTACAGTCCGTTCCCGGAGTAAGCACTGAATCTTCCTGCTCCTCTTCGTCAAATCCCATTGTACTGAAGTTCTCAACAAACGGAGGAGGTAACTCCTCGAAGCCTTGAGATTCCAACCTCCCTACTTTGGTTGCAAGCTGACCAACTTGATCCCTCAGATCTTGAACAGAAGTTTTTGTCTCCTGCTGGAACTGCTGTGTCTGACTCATGAACTGTAGTGTTCGGCTCATGAATGCCTTGAACATATCCTCCATAGATGTCCCAGAATTGACAGGTACTTCTTGGTTTTCTGTGTGGTACTGAGGTTGAGTCTGCTGAAGATCTTGCTGCATACTTGAAAGGACAGGTTGCATTGATGGCCTAGTACCTTTATAGCTCAAGTCGGGATGATCTCTCCATCCGGAATTGTGAGTTTCTGCCCAAGGATCACATTGATGTGGATTTTGTCCGAAGAATGCCCCCACAGCATTAACTTGATGAACAATTACATCCTCTTGCACTATGGGACAATCATTTGTTGTATGCCCTGATTTTGAGTAAATTCCACATACTTTTGCAACCGGTACGTTTTCTGTTGTTAATTGTTGCACCACAGCAGTTAAGTTAGAAATCTGTTGTGCCAATTCACTCGTGCTTACCTCACTTACTCTTTGTGGAGCATGATCGTATTGTTGTGAGTTAGCGGCCATGTTTGCAATCAAATTTCTTGCAGCCTCCGGTGTCTTGTCTACTAATGCTCCTCCACTAGCCGCATCGATCATACTTCTTTCCGTTGGTATCAATCCCTCGTAGAAGTACTGAATCAAGTGTTGCTCATCAATTTGGTGGGGAGGGCAGCTGGAACACAACTTCTTGAACCTTTCCCAATACTCGTAGAGAGTTTCTCCATTGAACTGACTAATTCCACATATCTTCTTCCTTGAATCGGCAACTCTTGATGCAGGAAAATACTTCTCCAAGAATAGCCTTTGCATATCAGTCCATGATCGTATCGATCTTGAAGGAAGATAGTATAACCAGTCTTTAGCCAAATCTGCTAATGAGAAAGGAAAAAGTCTAAGTTTGATCTGCTCCTCTGACACTCCTTGTGATTTCATCGTGGAACACACCATATGGAACTCCTTTAAATGCGTATATGGATTTTCACCTGTTAGACCACGAAAAATAGGCAAAAAGCGAATTAGTCCATAGTTAAGTTCAAAAGCAACTTCTACGGTAGGATATTTAATACACAGGGATGGATGATCAAGGTCTGGAGTAGCCAGTTCTTTTAAAGTCCGGTTGTTGTTCGGCACCACCATCTTTTCCTTTTTAAGTATTGGAACAAGAGCTTCTTTTGTATCTGCAATTTTCTCTATCTCTTGATCAAAATTAGAGTGAGAGGATTGAGTCATAAAACAAAAAGAAAAAAAATAAAATAAAAAGAAAATAATAAAAATAAACGAAAACAAAGAATAAACAAAAACAAATAACACTCCCCGGCAACGGCGCCAAAATTTGGGAGCTGTCGTTTACACTCCTAAATTAACCTCACTTTCACTTCACGAATTTAAATAATTAGCACAGTAGTAAGCAAGGATCGATCCCACAGAGAGTAAGTTTGTTTTAGATTTATTCTACTATTTTAACAGAAAATAAAGATGGGGGATTTTTAAAATTGTTTTAAAATAAGAAAAACAGAATTTAAATAAAGAGATTAACCAAATATGTAAAAATTTCAGTTCTGTAGTTCAGTTTCACCAAGCATAGTAATCAATTAATCAAGTTATTATTCTTTACCCTTCAATGAAACTATTAACCCTAGATAACAATAAGCTCTGCTATCCGAAATTCTCCTTAGATATTCACTGTATGAAACAAGCTCTTCACCAGATTCAACTAGCATATAACCTAGAACAAGCTCTCTAGATTTAATATGATAGAAGCATTAAGAAATAGAGAATTAGGCTAATCCAAGCAACAAACACATAAGCTCGATTTGTTTAACTTGTTTTCTGATAATCTTAGTAATACACAAAAGCTTGTCCACAATTCGTATCACTAATTTGCTACTTGTGATGAAGACAGATATCAATTACACGTAATACCAATCTTAATCTAGCATATGATAATGATTAAATTAACTCAATTGGCCATATCAAATTAATTAGATCAATTAGCATATAATCAATGAAAACAGATTATCAGAAGAAATTTCATACAAGAAAGAATAAATAATAATACTTAATTAATCAATTACTTGTAACAAGGTTCCACCTCCCTTTAGAACTGAATAAAGAAACTAGCCTGACATGCTCCAAGTTTGCACTTCAATGAGGTATGATAGTTGGTAGAAGATTGAATGAATAAAACCTTAACTATCATCCTCTATTTATAGTGCTAGACAAGGGCCTAAATCCTATAAGAACTAGGAATCCAAATCCTAAAAGGAATTACAATTATAACTAGTTTCCATAAAGAAATAGAATCTAATAAGGAAATAAAATCTCAGTCCAAAGAAGTCCTCATTCTAATAGTAATATCAATCCAATTCCATGTAGGAATCTCCAAATATTGAGAAAGTCAACTGCTGGTCAAACTCCTCTTCAATTCATCTCCAAATCAACTTGTTTCCATCCTTTTAGCTTTAATTCACCTGAAAATAATAAACAACTTATTAAGCTCATATACACATGAAACATGTAATAAAACCAAATGTAAAGGAATAAAAAATCATGAATATTGTGTACTTATCAGAGTCTTATTATTATTACTATTATTATTATTATTTAATTCCTAATGGAATTTGGGAATTAATTAATAAGATACTCTCAATCTCATATATATTCCTAATAAGTTTAGGAGACTAATTAATTAAAAGAGTTTAATTATTCACAATAGGATTGAGAAGCCTAATTAATTAAAAGGGTTTAATTAATTAATATGAAACCCTAATCCCAAATAGTTTAGGAGGGTTGTCTACATCTATAAATAAAAAAGTCTTATTATAGAACAAGGTTAGACACTCATTCTCAACATTGGGAAAAACAGATATTCTATTGAGATAGAATTAGGGTTTAGCCAAACACCCACCTTCTTAGTTCTTCTTCTATTCCTTGGTGGATCACCTCAAGAGGTCGAACGCTTGGGTGGCTTGCATTGATCAAAAGAAAAGAATCAATCTCGTGGATTCAAGTTGGAGTAGAACTCGTACATATGGAAGCTAGATCTACAAGGGTATGAGTCTCATCTTCTCCTCATTCTTGTATGTATTGATAACTACGCATATAGGATGATCATGGTGAAGGTTAGCATAAAATTTTAAAATTCACTTTTTTTTTTCACATTCGCTTGAATTACGCAATTTAATTTCGTAATCGCGTTACATGCAAACCTAACAGTGGTATCAGAGCCTACCTATATGCTAATTATCAATCTATGTGATTCCATGTATGTATTCTATGAAATTGGATCGGATTTTGGGCAAAACAGAAAAGTTTTCAGGTTTTGCAACTAAGCGTCGTGTATACTGGGTGCAGCCGCGCCGTTCTGCAGTATCAGATTTTCTGAAGAACAGCACAGCTGCGCCGCGCCCCAGTTCAATCTGGGCGCAACTGCGCCCGGCCCTGGATAGAATTTGAATTTTTTTTCTTCAATTAAAATAAATAGTTTATTTAATTGATAAAATTTTAAAATAAAGGAGTTTATTTTATCCGAAATAAGATTTCAGATTGCTATAAAAATTAAAGGAGTTTAATTCGGATTTAGTTATTGATTAAAATAAAAGAGCTTATTTTGTTTCAAAACTAAATATTAGCAAAACTTTTGCCCATTAAATGATATTGATGCATATATGGGATGGATTTTTTGATTCATGTGCTGAATGTTATTTATTGATGCATATGTTTATGTGTATGATAATAAATGAGGTTGATTATAGACTGTAGACCAATGCGATTGGATTTTATTTTAGTTGAATGCATGAATGTATGAGTTTTATTAAATGGAGTATGCGTACCTCGTCTTCTCTATTTTTTTTGATATAATTTTTTATCTCCCTCCTATGTACTTCCCCTTGACTGCTGATCAAGATTTCTATTTATTGTAAATAGTCCTTGTAATAGGAATAGTTAGAATTACTTGAAGAATTGGAGACCAAGAAGCAAGGAGCGCATGAAGACCCAATTGTAATGGAGCCTGAGTTTAAATGTAATGGTTATGTTTAAATTTAATTCTTGCAAACCTATGTTTGACCTTTTGGTTTACTTGGTGGCTCTAGTGAACCAAAATAGAATAAAAGTTCATAATCAATCCTTGTAGAATATTGTATTCTATATGCATGCTTATACTATATATATATATATATATATATAATGCAACATGCTTCGCATGTCAATTAATATGACGTGTATTTTATATATATATGTGCATGCGCGCTATAAACACGATGAGAAAATTAATAACAAACCCCTCAAAAAAATTATATTAAGTCCTAAACGTTCAAAAAGATATTTGGAATATCGAACGTCGCCTTCTAGCATGATAAATTTAATAGAGTATTAAATATTTAATATGAGTTTGTTGTGTCACCACAAGGCAAGTATTAAATATTTAAGATGTTGATTTATCACATTTAATGCTTATAACGAAATTGAACAATACAGTTTTGTTGTGTCACCACAAGGATGGTATTTTTCTATTTGAATATATGAAAGTTCTAGGTTAGACTTAACTTAGATAATTTTGGTTCAGATGTGTCACCACTAGATCAAAATAATCTAAGAGGCATAAAATGAATTATATGATGATGTAATTGACAATAGTTGTCTACCTATTTATTTATATATCATTTGTTGTGTCACCACAAAGCTATATATATTTGAAATGGGATCCTAATTCTCACTAGCAAAACTTTA
This sequence comes from Panax stipuleanatus, assembly GCA_020205555.1. Taxonomy (NCBI): domain Eukaryota; kingdom Viridiplantae; phylum Streptophyta; class Magnoliopsida; order Apiales; family Araliaceae; genus Panax; species Panax stipuleanatus. Next base: position 118,145,227 of record CM035119.1, on the reverse strand, counting down.
AATAGATTTGCCGAACTATATTATGAGGTAATATAGTTTGATGAAAATAGTGGTAAATACCAATTTAAAATAAGATCTAATTTATTTTGGTAATTAATTAAATGAATATATGCTAAAATGTTGTTTTATTTCACATGCAGAATTTGAAAAATGTCACTCACTATCACAGAGTAACATACTTGATGCTTACAAGTTGACCGGACCGAATTACACGGATTGGTTAAGAAATTTGAGAATTGTTCTCGCTGCTGAAAAACTTTCTTATATCTAAGATTCAACTATCCCTACAAAGGTTGCAACAACCTCTGAGGAAGAGATTGCTACTTTTAAAAGTGATAAGATGATGCATCAATTGTACAGTGCATCATGCTCACATACATGAGTGACGAGCTACAGCGTCAACACGAGAAAATGGATGCCTATTCTATTTTGCTGCACCTAAAAGAATTATATGGTGAGCAAAGCAAGGCTGCTAGGTAATAGATATCTTAAGAGTTCTTCCGATCTCGCATGTCCGAGGGCACTACAGTTGTTTTCTAAAGTTGATTAATCTGATTGAACAATTGGGGTTCACCATGGATGGGGAGTTAAGTTAAGATTTGATCTTGTAGTCACTCCCGGACATCTTCTCACAATTTGTTGTGAATTTCCACATGAATAAGTTGGACGTCAGCTTGCCTGAGTTACTTAACATGTTTAAAACTGCTTAAGGTCACTTCCCATCCAAGCGAGACCATGTCTTAATGGTAAATGATTCTTCCAAGAAAAGGAAGAGGCTTAAGGTATCTTCTGAAAAAAAAGAAAAGCAAGAAGGCTAAGGGCAAGGCGAAGAAAAAGGACAATAAGAAACCTAATCCAGACAGGAAATGAATATGCTTCCATTGCAACAAGCCGGGTAACTGGAAGAGGAACTGTGAAAAGTACCTTGAGAAAAAAAAGCAGAAGAAGCTTGGAGAAGCTTCAAGTTTGTTCATGATTGAAATAAATTTTTCTCAAAGTCAAAATTCTACTTGGGTATTGGATACCGAATATTGTTCTCACATATGTAATACTATATAGGGACTGATCAGAAGTAGAAAGCTGAACAAGGATGAAGTCGTCCTACGAGTGATAAATGGAGCAAAGATTGTTGCATTAGCTATGGGGACTTATTGTTTAGCACTGCCTTCGTGCAAGTCCATTTATTTAAATAATTACTATTATGTTCCAACACTTATTAGAAACATTATTTCGATTTCTGTATTAGATATGGAAGGTTTTGACATTATAATTAAGAACAATAGTTGTTCCATTTATAATAAGAATGTTTTATATTGTGTTGGTAATTTATTGAATGGACTTTACATGATTGACTTGAATGAAAATATACTTCAAATTGAACAAACTAATAAAAGGAAAAGAGACGATGTTAATTATACTTTTATATGGCATTGTAGACTCGGTCATATCAATGAAGCAAGATTATCCAAGTTGCATAAGGATGAGCTCTTAGAGCTATCTGATTATGAATCATATCCAACTTCTGAATCTTTTCTCATGGGTAAAATGACTAAATCACCTTTTAGTGGAAAGGAGAAAGAGTTACAGAGTTGTTAGCGTTGGTACACACAGATGTATATGGACCTATATGACAACGAATGCACCAGGATGGTATTCTTATTTCATTACTTTCACTGATGATCATTTAAGATACGAATACGTGTATTTAATGAAATACAGATCCGAATCGTTTGAAAAGTTCAAAGAATTCAGAAGTGAAGTAGAGAAACAAACCGACAAGAGTATTAAGATTCTTTAATCGGATCAAGGTAGTGAATACTTAAGCGGTGAGTTTCTCAATTGTCTCAAAAAATGGTATAATCTCACAATGGACTCCACCAGGAACACCACAGTTGAATGGTGTATTTGAAAGGAGAAATCGAACATTGTTGGACATGGTTCGTTCCATGATGAGTTTTACCAATCTTAATAGTATCATTCTGGGGTTATGCCCTAGAAGCGGTTGCATACCTACTTAATAAGGTACCTACCAAATCCGTCCCAAAGACTCCATATGAGTTATGGACAGGGAGGAAACCAAATCTTAAGCATGTTAAGACTTGGGGTTGTCCAGCTTATGTCAAAAAATTTTAAAATGATAAGCTGCAGACTAGATCTGAAAAATATAGATTTGTGGATATTCTAAAGAAACTTTAGGGTATTACTTCTATCATCTTACTTATCAAAAGGTATTTGTTGCGAAATATGTTGCCTTCTTACAAAAAGAGTTTATCCTTGAAAGGGTCAGTGGGAGTAAGATATATCTTGAAGAAGTTCAAGACCCACAAATTACGACAGATCAAAGTCAGGTACCTAACCAAGTAGAAGAACCTATTGTACAACACCCTATTCGAAAATCTGGAAGAGTACCAAAGATACCTGAAAGGTATGGATTCGTCATAGAAGATGACGATGAGGTACGCATTATGAATGATGATGATCCATTGAATTACGAATAGACTATGAGTAGTAAAGACTTAGAGAAATGGAAAGAAGCCATGAAATTCAAGATGGACTCTATGTATGAAAACCAAGTATGGACTTTGGTTTCAGCACCTGAGGGCATTAAGTCTATTGGGTACAAATGGGTCTTTAAGAGAACGACTAGAGCTGATGATAAGGTAGAGATCTATAAGGCCAGACTGGATGCAAAAAGTTTCAAGCAAAGGCAAGGAATTGACTATGATGAAACCTTCTCACCAGTAGCAAAGCTCAAGTCCATTCGGATTTTGCTTGTGATTACAGCTTATAATGATTACGAGATCTGGCAAATGGACGTGAAACAGGCCTTCCTCAATGGGAAACTTGAGGAAAACTTAAGTGGGGAAGGAAAACTTATAAATGTCTCAAAATGCGGTTGCGAGGACGGATTATGAAGAAAGTCAACACAGTTAATGCTTTCTTTATATTGACTTGGTTGATAACTTGCATAATACCATGTTGATGTCAACCTAAGTTGGTCCTACACCTTGCAACTATTGTCATCAGCATACCCCTAGCCAACTCAATTAAGGCGGTCTACATATTTGCAGGTTAATGGAATGATATATGTACTATAAAATGTATAGTTGTAATTGAGTGTATTGAAGATCGAAGAGAGAGTATCATTGAGTTTATTAAAGATTGTGGCAAACTAAGCAAATGCTACTTAGTTTATTTTACCAATGCAAAACTAAGTAAAAGCTACTTAGTTTATGAGAACTGTTATTTGGAATATATATATATATATATATATATATATATGGGGACTACTGTTCGGCATTCACTCCTACTTGTCAAACGGGTTTCTAAGTTTCAAGTTATAGTACATATATGTGTGTATATATACATATAGTACTTTTTGAGTTTATTGAATATTACAGCAAACTAAGAAAATGCTACTTAGTTTATTTTGCCAATGAAAAACTAAGTAAGTGCTACTTAGTTTATGAAAACCGTTATTTAAAATATATACGGGGACTACTGTTCGACATTCACTCCTATTTGTCAAACGGGTTTCTAATTCAGTTCCAAAGTATATTATTTAATTTAGACACTTATTCAGTTTATTTTAATTGCATCCCAACTAAGCAAATGCTACTTAGTTTATTATTATTATTTTTTTATTAAATTAAATTTAAGTTACTAAGTTATTAAATTAAATTAAATTTACTTATTTTATTTTATTAAATTTACTTATTTTATTTATTATTATGTTATATTTTATTTTATTTTATTTTGTACTATATTTTATTATATAATATTTTAATTATTTTATTAACTAAAATAAAATAAATTCATTTAATTTCTTTTATTAAATAAAATAAAATAAAATTTATTATTATGTTTTATTTAATTTAATTTAATTTTGTATTATATTATCTAATTTTTTAAGTTTTTTAATGAAATTAAATTAAAAATTTTAAATTAAATTAAATTTATTCTATTTAATTTAAATTTATTTTATTTATTTTTATTAATTTTATTTTATTTTACTATTATATTTTATTATATTTTTTTTACTTTTGTATTATATTATATAATTTTTAATTTTTTTTAAAATTTCTTATATTTTTAAAATTAAATTAAATTAAATTTATTTTATTTTTATTTTTATTTATGTTATTTTATTTAATTAAATTTATTTTATTTATTATTATATTTTATTATAATTTATTTTATTTTTTATAATATTATATTATTTTTTATTAAATTTAATTTTATTTATTAATTTTAATTAAATTTGATTTATTTTATTCAATTTATTTTATTTTAATTTATTATTATTTTATTATTATTATATTATAATATATTATATAATTTTTTTAAATTTATTTTTTTAATAAACTAAATTAAACTAAATTTATTTAATTTTATTTTAGTAGTAAGAAACTAAGTAAATACTACTTAGTTTATTTTAATATTGGGAAACTAATTAAATAATACATAAATATACTTGTAAGGCCCACAAATTTTGCAAATGAATAATTCTAACAGAAATTTCGTCGGAAATACCAAATATACACATATTATACCTAAACATACGCCAAGCCAAATTGATACATTCCTTTCTGTTCATACATTACAGATGAAACCCTAATTTGCACAAATTAAACCCTAATTGCAGAATATGTATTTGCACAAATCAAACATTAATTGCAGCATACATTACAGTTAATATCAAACCCAAACTTCCAACATATCAAACCCAAATTGAACATTATTCAACCTTAATTAATAACAAATTAAACCCTAAATTAAATATCAAAACCCAAATAGAACACTAATTTAGCCAAGATTCATCATTTTCATAACAAAACATATTAAACCCTAAATTAAACACAAATTCCAGCATATTAAACCAAATATACAAAATCAAATTTAAGACTAAAATGTGCATGTGAAGCAATAGAGGAGGAGGAGGAGGAGGAGGAGGAGGGAGAAGGACGCGACAGGAGGTGGAGGCGGTAAGTGGTGGAAACGGCAGGAGGTGGAGGCAACAGATGGTGGTGGAAACGGCAGGAGGTGGAGGCAACAGATGGTGGAGGAAGGGGCGACGGCAAGAGGTCGAGGCAGCAAAAGGTGGAGGAAGGGGCGACGGCAGGAGGTCGAGGCGGCGGCAAGAGGTGGTGGATGAAGGGGCGCAACAGGAGGTGGAGTGATCGGAGAGAGAGAAACAATATTGAAATGGGCGAGAGTGAGGCTGCTGAATAAGACGCTGACTATTTAGGTTTAAGAGTTATTTCCGATGAAAATTCAGTTAGAAATAATTCCCTCGAAAATATGTAACTACGACAGAAATTCCATCGAAAATAATCATAATTCTGTTGAATTTAACCTTCGCACTGGCGGGAAAATTGACGTCAATAAGGGTGTACTATCTTCGACGAAATTTAGTCGGAATTATATTATAATTGACGAACTTATCTTCGACGACTGATTCCGTCAAACATACTTTAATATCGACGGATTATATTCCGTCGAGGATAATTCCATCGAAATTAGACCTTTTTTGTAGTGTATGTATACTTTGTAATTTACTGTGTAACTATATTGATTTGGAGGAACATGCAAGTAATGATCTGATATTGACCATAGCATAAGTTTTTTTGCAAAATGTGGCTCTAAGATTTCAAAAAGAAAACCACATAATCAAGATACATAATAATGAGTCTTATTATTTATTTGGCTCATTGGCACTGATGAGCTCTTTGGCTTATTGGACTTGCATATTATAATATTGTCTATATTATTTATACTTACATATGTATGCAATTAATTTTTTTTATATAACATTTTGTTTGTACACGTTATGTAGAATGATTCTAAAATTTAAAATATAAAACTTACAAGAGAGATTAATAATAATGAGTCTTCGAAAAAAATGGTAATTAATAATTTAACTTATAATTTGTTTAATTATTTATTTATTTCTTTATTTTATGAAGTTAGCCTGGGCGGAGGGAATATAACGAGTTATAATTGGATTATAATTTGGGTATTACATTACTTACTACATGTACGAATTCCGTACTCCTTCAGCGATAATTCTTTTATTTTTGTTTTGTTCATTTTGCTTTTTAATTAGAAGTTGGTTATTGTTTCACATAATTGTTTATTCTCAAATTCATGTGATAGTTTCGTCTTGGAATTGATACTTAGAACTCGTGTTTGTACTCTTGATCTAGTGTATCATGTTTAGTATTTATTTCTATCTTTGTAGAAAGTACATGTTAATATTTTTGGAGATTTTGTGTTGATGAGTCGTTTCAGTTTAACATCACTACAAGAAAATAGGTTATTTCCGACTGAACTAGCCCCGACAGAATGGATTCAGTCGACTATAAGCCAATTCCGACGGACTATTGCATTGAGCTTAATTCCGTCGAGGATACCATAAAATCGACTGATATCCGTCATAATTAAGCCATACCCTTGGCGCCAACCTTTCCCGCCAGCACGAGCTTTAATATCGACCGAATATGTCTTAAAGTCGACTGAATAGTCCGTCGAAGATAATTAAATACGACTGAAGTAACCTCGACGGAATTCCATCAAAATTATTCTTTTTTTTTAAAACAGACGAACCAGCAGCAGCCCTAACTCTATTCATTTCTCTTTTCACGCAGCAGCTGCTCTCCTCTTCCTTCTTCTCCCTGCTCATCCGCCTCTTCCTTCTTCTTCATTTCGGCAACTCCCCTCCTTTTCCATGAGTTAGTTAACCATTGGAAGCATGGTTGAGTTAGTTGTAGGAGAATTCTTTAAGTCATCTAACGACACTTAGCCAATTGTCATTTCATTTCATTTTGGAAATTAAAGAGCTTGACAGCTAGAAGAGAAAAAAAAAGGAAAAAAGAGAGAGAAAGCAAGATAAGAAGCTTGAGAGCTTGAAAAAGAGAGAGAGGGTCGAATTTGTGAGGAGCAAAGAAGGATTAAGATTTATCTTGATCAAGGTTAAGGAAGAAGAAGAAACAAGAAGAGGTAATCTTAAAACCTTAAACCATTTCTCCATCTTTTTAAGTTTTTATTTGCTTTGATGGGGGTTGTTGGTGGTTGTTGTTTGTTGGAAGATCATGGATGATCTTGAAGATATAAGGTGGTATATATGTATATGTTTTTAATCTACCGGTAAATGCATGAAAAGTGGAACAAATAATGAAAAACACAAACCTATGCGTAAGGATGGAAAATGGACTAATAATGGACGGCTCAAGGCTATTTTGGGGCATTTTTTTGTGATGTCCCAAATCTAAAAATTAATTTCTAGGGTGTTATGTTATGCTCTTATGAGTTAAGAACATCACTCAATTGGAACGGAGGCAAAATCTTGTGTAACAAAGTCATGGTGATGTTTTCCGTAAAACTAGTTAAAATTCAAAAAGCCTTATGTGACCCCTGACTTTCAAATAAAATTCTGTTTCGATTGGGTTGCTGAAATTTTTTTCCTTCTATTTTTTTGGGTTATGTAGTAAGTTGAATAAGGAGTTTGTAGACTTAAGAATGACCTCATTTCGAGTTCGAAGGAGGGAGTTATACCCATCGGAAAGAGGCTAGTCAAATCTGCAAAAAACAAAAAGTTAGTCGTCGGAGGTTTGTGCGGCCACTGTTTTGGCCTAAATATGGGTTTGGAAAAACATTCCACCCGAGGGGATTTATAGTAGATGTTACAAGGAAGAAAATGACGCGAGAACGGACTAATTACGAATATAATGACCGAGTTATGATGTGCCAAAGCAGGTGCGTAAAAATATGTCCAATCTGGAAAATCAGATTCGGACCTGCCTTTTGTATGAATTTTCTGGACTTGTGTGTTCAGAATATGAAAATGGTGAAAACATAAAAGTTGTAGCCCCGGAAGGTAGCTACGCGTGGGCGCAAGAATCGCTCATATTTTTTTGAAATAAATTAGTTATGATTTTTCTAGCGAGAGAGGGTAAAGCTGACCAGATTTTTGTAACAATCTGACCTTGGTTGTAAAAAGAAAAAATCTATTTTGATTGAAGAAGGACCTTGAACCAAGGCCTAGATGAGATTAAAGTAGACAATATAAGCTTTAATTTGACGTAAGACTGAACGAAAACAGACAAGTAACGAAAGAGATATGATAAAAACAAAAACAATGTATTTGTTTAAGTAAAAGTGTGAAAACGAGTTTTATCACTCGAATTGAGATGAAATTTTAGATAATGGTTTATTTTTACGTATAATAGCGTACTTAACGTAACAAAGTGATTGTCCAAGATTTTAAGAACTTTTGGACATAACTCCGAATATTGGAGATTATTGAGAAGGTAAACATATTGAATATTGAATTATAATTACGGGAAGTAATTGATTAAAGTAAAATATCATAAGGGGGCGTTAAGTGGGTCGTGACGTTTCCGAACGTCGCGATGCCGAGAGACATTTTTGAAGTTGGGTCGCGTTATTTAAATTATAAAATGCGAGCAACATAAAATAAGAAATAAAGTAACGTAAACCAATATATGAAGTCTTTTCTTGGCTAATTGGTATTTTCTCGTTAATTAAATTGTGTAGGATATTTGAAGGACGAGTTATCATAACTTTGCAAGGACCGCTTAAGGCAAGTTCTTTCAGTAACTTGTTGAATTATTTGAAATGTCGTTATACATGATTTGATTGCTCAATTATGTGTCAATCTTTCACTGTTATGTGAATTATATGTGAGCATGATTAAAGTGCGCACGTTCAACTATATAATTATACTGTTCTATGTGGAGCTTGAAATTCTATAAATATTCAGTATTTGATGCATATAAAACTACATTCTATGAGATGTATGAAGCATATGTAGATACATTGCATAAGATGTATGATGCATGTGTAAAATACATAGCATAAAGAACATGATGCAAGCATAAAATGAAAGTATATATGCTATGTGAAGCATGAAATGTGGAAACTTTAGACTTGTTGGGTCGTCGTGCTCAAACTTGAAAAATATAAAATTTGCAGATGAAAGTTTATTTATCAGAAGATTATAGCAACGAAGGTTCGATACGCGACATGGTTAGAAAAGATGAATCATTTCAACAAGTTTAGCTTGTACTAAGCCGGTGCTACTGGTTGTAGTATGATTTAACTAAGTTGTACCATGTTTGATATATTCAATAAATAGATATTGAATAAAAGAATTTGTTTTGAATACAAGATGTAACATTACACTTACTTTGTAAAGTAGATTAATATAATGGCAATGTTGTATAAAAGATGGTGTATAGTGAGTATATAGTTGTTGAATTACGATGAGAATATTCAGGAAATGATTAAAGTCAAATGTTGAACTTTACATTCACATATGATATTTTGAAATGGATCTTTGTATTATACGATCCTTAATATATGAATAAATGCTAAAGGTTGCGATTTCTGGAGTTGAAAAAAGATTGAAATAGCTAAGTTTTAATATTTATATTGATATTAATTATTATGTACAGTAAGAATAAAGTTAGATTGTTATGAAAATTCAGAATATGAAAGAAAGTTGTAAAAAGTTTAAATTTATACGCATTTTATTAATTATAATATTGATTAGTGTTGTAAAGCTAGAATGAGAATGTATTGTTAACGCACAAAGTCGGGAGTGGAAATTATTCTGATTTTGGGGGCGTTACACCAAGTATTGCAAAGAAATGATTAAGAAATTTGGCTTAGAGTCTGTGAAAACTCTTAATACTCCTATGTCAACCACTGATAAATTAACTGCTGATGAAAATGAAAAAAGTGTTGACACAAATAAATATAGACAAATGATTGGAATTCTTCTATATATCACATCTAGTAGACCTGAACTTATATTTAGTGTCTGTAAATGAGCTAGGTTTCAATCAAACCCTAAAGAATCACATTTGGTTTTTATAAAAAGAAATATTCCGTTATCTCAAAGGAACTACAGACTTATGTCTATGGTATCCTAAAAGTCAACCATTTAATCTTGTTTGCTTTTCAGACTTTGACTATACCGGTCATCAAGTTGATCGAAAAAGTAAAATCGGTACTTGTCAGTTTCTAGGTGGATGTTTAGTTTCTTGGTTCTCTAAAAACAAAACTCGGTATCTATTTCAAACACCGAAACAAAATATATAGTTGTTGCACGTTACTGTGCACGGATATTATGGATTAAACAAACCCTTGTTGATTACAATATAAAATTTAATTGTGTCTCAATCTTATGTGATAATACAAGTGCTATAAATTTAAGTAAAAATAATGTATTACATGTTAGATCAAAGCATATAGATGTTAGACATCATTTCTTACGTGATCATGTAAACAGTGGCATCATTAAGTTGGAACATATTGACAGAGAATTAAACATTGTTGATATATTTACTAAACCATTAAGTTTTGATAGATTTTGTAAATTACGTCTGGATTTAGGAATGTTAGATGTTGTCTCATAATTGTTATTGCATTTAAATACATTTTTTTGGTATATAATTATTCTTCAAAATATCCTCGTTATGAATACTACTTATCATCAAAAAATACACTACCTTTACAGTATAAATATAATTTTACTTATATTTAGTTACACTCTTATTTTCTTATCTTTAAATATGTATTCTTAGTTTAATTTACTTTTATAAAATATTCAAAAAAAATAATATAAATATGTTTTAATATGTTTAGGTATTTTGTACTTATTAATATATTTATAAACTTATATTTAATATTTAATAATTATATTTTAGTTAAATATATATTAGCATTTACATATATAACTTATTTTACTAAATAAAAACAAAATTATATATACTATAAAAATATATGTATAAATATTTCTCTATTTATTAGTATATTTATTAATCTATATTTAAAATTTTACCTAATTAAAATTATTTTCAAATATATATAGAGAGAGAATTATAACCGGGTGAATCTGAACCCTCGGATTAAACTGATCTAAAGGACAAGATAACTTCAATCCCATCTGGACCAATCACAAGTCATGTAAGCAAATAACTCGTATTCAATCTCGTGACAGTTTGATCATCCAATAAAAACACAAATTTGTCTCAGCCGTTAGATCAAAGCCAACTAGTTGAAACGACTTAAAATTCTGGATTAACTGTGATCGTTGATCATTTTTAAGAACAAAACTAAGTCGTTGACACCTTTAAATATAAATACCAATAATTCATTTTTAATTTCAATTATTTCTTTTCTTTCTCTCTCATCTGCTGTAACGCCCCCCAAAATCGAGACTATTTCTCTTCCCGATATTGTGCGTTAATATTATCTTTTTCTAGCTTTAAAACATTATGTAATGTTAAAGTAGCTAAAAATGCAGGATAATATATATATATATATATATATATATATTGCTATTCATTCATTCCTCGAATATCAACCTTTACGATTTTTTATATATTAAAATCATATTTATTATATGATTTATTTAATCTAAATAGATATGAATATATATACAATTCATTCTTTCAAACATATCCCTATTTAAGAACAAATGATCTTCATCTATTGAATAATTCACATATTTACTTCTCTGTGATTTACACATGTAAAATACCATCATCAAATTTTAATACATTTTGCATTAAACAACTAGTCTTCTTTTCATGCGCTTCTAATCATGAGAGTTCGCATCATAGCTTTAACCTGCAAATTAAGAAAGATTGAGCACGACGGCCTAGCAAGTTTAACAGCCTATCATGCATCACATAGCATATAGGTTCACATTCAGTTCATGCATTCATATGCTTAGAGTTCAAGTATATTACAAATGCATGATTAAACTTATGCCCTGCTAGTAGCAACATACGTACCATAGCATACTACACATGTCCTTCACCTGTCATTCATTGCACATATATGTTGAGTTCCCTAACTCAATTCAACAATTAGTCATATTTTGACATTCATCATTCACAAAGCAATTAATGCAGTTCATAAACATCACATATCTATAAACATAAGTCATGCTAACAACTATCTATAGCAATTATAAGTCCACATAAATAAACTGAGAAACTTGCCTTGATTGGAGATTACAGAAAAATTTAAGACAAATCCTACACAACTGTATTTACATATATACACACATTAGATAACCAACTATGTCACAAAACATGCATGCATATATTTAATCCATGATTATTAGTTTATTTAAACTATAATCTTTTATTCGCATCTTAAAACCATCTTTGGTTCCTTTGAAAATTATGTCTGTTTTAACCTTTTTACGCATAATAAAGGTTTCTCATATCATTAATATGTAAACATTTCACATTCTTGAAGTTCAAACCATCCATACCCCATTTTAAAGATATCTTTTGCTTTTACTCGCAAATTCGGGATTTAACTGATTAGTTTATAGCTCTTATAGTAAAGCACAGCTTACTATATCATTTTTTTTATTTATATTATTTTTATACCTTTTTGATAGCTCATAAGTTAACTCGCCCATTGCCTCATACACAAATATTCTATTTCATTAGCAAATTAGTTTCTCACTTTGCTTCATGAATAACTCACATCCTTGTTTCGTATATATATTAAATATATGTATATATATACGCCATAACATAAATCTTAGCTCAAAATCGCCATTTTGAACTCCGAAAACCTTTATTTCATCACTTTTATGTTCATTACAATTTTCTAATGGTTCCATACTTTTCGTTTCACTATAAAACCATTTTAACATACTATTTTCGACTATTTTAACATACTATTTCATCACTTTTATGTTCATAAGTTAACTCGGCCCATTGCCTCATACACAAATATTATATTTCATTAGCAAATTAGTTTCTCACTTTGCTTCATGAATAACTCACATCCTTGTTTCGTATATATATTAAATATATGTATATATATACGCCATAATATAAATCTTAGCTCAAAATCGCCATTTTGAACTCCGAAAACCTTTATTTCATCACTTTTATGTTCATTACAATTTTCTAATGGTTCCATACTTTTGGTTTCACTATAAAACCATTTTAACATACTATTTTTGGCTTATCTCTTATAAATATGTAAATTTCTATTTACATTATATTTTTATTACATTATTTATGCGCGTGAGTTTTTGTGGCATAAATTATCACATAACGTCAAAACTTATCCCTTGGGACTTTATTAGACTTAACATCGCTTAAAATCTAACCCAAACAAGATCCGAAAAGTCGAACGTCAAAACAGCCCAGAGCGGCTACGCTCGGCGTCACCCGTTTTTATGTTCTGACATGCTCCTTCGCTCATTTTTATTTCTTAAAACATTAATCTAATTGCGGAAAATTTCTAATATGTTATAGACCTTATAACATAGTACATTTAAAATTTTCTAACAGCGAAAAAAAGTTACGAACATTGATCAAAACAGTGCTCAAAAAGCCGCCAAGCGACTGCACCAGCAACACGGAGCGGCTGGCACAACGCTGGCTGCTGCTGTGCTACTGCCTTGCATAATGAATGAGTCATTTTGCGATTTTCTCACGCCTTGCCCGTTTATCGAAAAATTCCCAAATTTCAGTATGTTTTCATATCATATGAGAATATTTTTAAAAAATATGAAACCCCCTTTTCGGGTTCATTAGGCAACCCAAACAGAGCGTCAAAAGTGTACGTTCATAACAGTTTTTCACTTTCGTTTCAGCTTTACCCTCTCTAGCTAGAAAAGTCATAACTTTTTCGTTTCAAAACATTTTTGAGCAATTCTTAAGCCCACGCTAAGCTTAGCTTCTGGGGCTACAACTATTATTTACTGACATTTTCCAAATTCCGAACACATTAGCCCAGAAAATTCGTGCAAGGGACAGGTCTGCACTTAATTTTCCTGATTTGGACAGTTTTGACGCGACAACTTTGAACGGTCATAACTCTTTACTTCGAAGTCGAAATTAGTCCGTTCCAGATTCTTTGGAAAGCTTATTCAGTGTATTATAATACCCCAAAAGCCCAGAATTTTCTAAAATATCTAACTAGCCCCAAATTTGTCCCTTAGGGTCAGCTGTGCACTAGTTTTCAAACTTTTCGTTTTGACATCCAAAACTCGCCTCCACTCGATCCAACCCACCTTTCTTTACAAATAAGTCTTATTTAACATAATAAGACTCGTCTAAGGTCTCGGATCCGTTAATATCTAAACTTTTAATTATTTTACTCTTTAAGGCCATTTAATGAACATAATATGTGCGTCAAAATGGTGGGCTGATTTCATAGCCATTTAGTTTTGTATTCACCCATGTTTTTCCTCCTTATAGCTCCGCATACCACATACTAGCTCCATATCTCTAATTCCAATCAATAGAAGTCATTTACGTAATCAATTCAAGGATATTCAATTACTTTCTAAATAGTTAGCTTACTAACTATTTGAAAAAACCTAAATTCTTTAATTCTATTACAACTAATATGAAATCTTATAATTATCATACATAATACAACTACCCATAGCTTCATTTGCCAATTTCTAGTCAAGCTATTTAACTTACCAATTCAATTGATCATGTACTTCATAAAACATAATACATATTATAGTTACCTTGTTTGCTTGCTTTGATTATGATTTTGATGCAAATAAGTTTCTTGAAGCTTTAAATCCTCCAATTAACTGAATAGGAACTGATAGAATTTAGAATTGGGGGAGAAGAGCTTCAGCAAGTTGGGGAGGAAAGGAGAGGAGTTCAGTCGGAGTGGAGGAAAGGAAGAGAAGAACCGAGCTTGGCTTGGTTTCTACAAAATCCTTCCCTTACTTCCCATGAAAACTACGTGCTCCTTACCCAATTCCCATACTTCTCTCACAATATACTTGGCCATTACAAAATTTTCTTGGCCTCCAATCTTGTAACAATGTTGACTAACTTGGCTAGTTTAGTCATTCTCCCCTTTTTGCTTACTTTTTAATACATAAGATATATAATATGTATTATCATTTATTTATTAAAAACACAAAATTTATTTATAATTGTAATATGTTTTTACCTTATATTTGCAAAAATGAATGTGCTTCATATTATCCCAATATAAATGGAAATTTACTCAATAATCCAAATAATGCTTGTATTGAATAGTTAAAATTATCCAATATTTAATAACTAGGTTTTAATTTATTAAGTTACTAATTCACCCACATTTACATGTTTTACCCTCTTGGAACATGTACAATATATAACCCACTCTTAATATATATAAATTATATATTTCTAAAATAAAACATAACATAATAGGCTTTCACTAAATATTTATTTATAAATGCCAAATAAATATGCAACACATAATTTCTCATGTAAATTTAATTATTTACTTACTTAAGATATTATAATAAATATAATATCCTTGCCCTATTAGAATAAATCCAATTCAGAATTTATTCTCATTCTCTTGGGTAAAGTATATATATAAATATTATATACTTAAACCACCTCCTTCATTCCCCTAAGAAAATTGTCCACAACAATTTTATTTCTTCGCGTAATAAATACATATATATATATATATATATAATATTTATTACCTTCCAAATATCCCACTTAATGCACATGAACTCACATCACATTTGAAAATAAATAATAAATTTATTCTCTCACATTATAAATTGTTTATGTCAATTTATTTACATATAGTAAGTATAACTTAATATATTTACCTTACAAATGGAAATTTATTCATTAAATAAGATATAATAATTAAAATAATATCATCACTTTATTAAAATAATTCAGCGCTAGAAATTATTTTAATATCATTTATTTAAAGTATACAATAATTCTTGTATACTTGAACAAATTATTTTCTTTTCCCTTCTATAAATTATTTTCAACAATTTAACTTTAATAAATATAATAATATATTCACTACATTAAAAACATGCATACATTACACTAAAAAAATGTAATATATGATTTCTTCAAGAAAATAGCTATTATACATTAAGTAAATTTAATGCCATTAATTTACCACATTAAAATAATTTAATATTATGAATTATTTTAACTTACTTATTTTAATCTTACCTATCTCATTTCCTTTAATAAATTGCTCCTACAATTGCTTACATATAATAAATATATAATACTAATATATTTATTATACACAAAAATCACATACTGCATAACATGTATTTACTTATGCAATACAATACCACACAACATACCATCTAATAAAAATTTTCTTTGTTAAATTCTTATTTTAATATTTCTCAAAAATATGGGTTATCATATTCACCCCTTCTTCTAAGAATTTCGTCCTCGAAAATATAGCATACTACTCTGCTCATTCTATTGATTAAAACTAAGTTTTCAACTTATCCTATACATTTTCCTCCTCTAAGGATTTCTCTTCTATCATCTCATTCTACAATGGCTACTCTCTAGGAGTTTACATTTTTTAAACATTCAGGAGTCTTCACAATTGTTCAATAACTGTGAAGCAGTATAAATAATCTAAAAAGTTTTATTCAAGAAAACTTTTCATATCGGCCTGAGAGGTCATAAAGACTATGAACTTTGAGGTTTAGGGGTATTTATACCTGCTACCTCTTTCAATTACAAAAAAGGTATCTACCTCTAAAAAGATTAACGGTACTTCACCACAATACTTCATACTGTAAACATTCTCTACAAGGTATGTTTACAATCACGAAGAATGTAAACTACCTAGGCGGATACATTAGGTGATTAGTCTATCATACCTGAGTTTTCGGAACGTCTATATGCGTTCTTAGCTTGAAATATATTATCCAGTCGGTATACCCCATTTTTCGGGGTTGTTCTCCTCAGACTTAACTCAGGATTTCGCACCAAAACAATTTGGTTTTGCATAAATTCTCAAAGAATACTTGAATTTCATAAACATTTGTCTAGCTTAATCAAATAGCTTAGACGTATAAAAATAATTCGAACATCAATCAAAACAGTTGTCTAGCCAATTCAAATGACATTAACTTATCTTTAAACAATTCAAAACTTTAAAAATCATTTAATGACGTCATGATACCGCACTTCTTTTGTGACGCCCCCAGAATAGGTCCAATCAACCCAACCCATTCTGAGTCACCAAATACATGATACAGAATCCAAATACAATCTTTTATAACACAAGGTCGTGAAAAATACGACCAGACACTGTGAGTGTCAATACAAACATCTAGAAAATATAAACATTCAACTAAGTCCTCATTACAATTATTATCACACTATTTTATAAAAATAGTGAGGACTACTACTGCTCTTAACTCTGCCCATCACTCTGCTCCCCGACTAGTCTTTGCAACATTCTCATTTTCTGAAGAGGACAATAGATAAAAAGGGTGAGCTCAACTAGCCCAGTAAGGAATATTATGACTAAGATAATGGAAAATAAATTATCGTTAGTCTTCAACAAATCGCATAAAATAATATGGACAACAAGTTTTAGATCAACAACTGCAGCGAAAATAACAATATATCAGAAGAATAAAGTAGAAAATGATGTCTACTATCTTCTATTATTTAAAAGTCCATCATCAATATTTTATCCCTGTCAATCAATATATATCTCAAATCAAATATTCATCTTTGCACTACGGGCCAAAGATATTCATTTGTATCACCAGTTGGTCATATTCTTCTCAACACCTGTCATCTTTGCACTACAGGCCAAAGATATTCATCAAGTAATCGTTCATCTTTGCACTACAGGCCAAAGATATTCATTTATATCACCATTTAGGACTGAAAAATATTTTAAAGAACGAATCCAGTGAGATAAAGGACAAAAATTAGGGATTCGTAATTTAGTTTATCCAATTTCAAGAATACTCCATAATAATTAATTGTGGAGCAAAATTCAAGAATGAAGATCAAAACTTGGATCCAATCAAAGATAGGACCCATAATTGTCAACTTCGACAAATAGAAGAAAATTTTATTTTTTGGTGAATAGTGTCATATTCGTGAATAGTGTCGTATACGGTAATAGTAACCTCGCCATGGAAAATGTAGAGATTTCATATGAAAAATCATACTTCGTAAATAGTACTCATGAATAGTACCGTATTCGTGAATAGTGTCGTATACGTGAACAGTGTCGTATACGTGAATAGTAACCCCGATGGAAAAGGTAAAAATTTTATAATAAAATTCATACCAATATTTCGATGAAATGATATTGAAAGCAATAACATCATTTACGAAAAAAAATAACATCCCTTACCATCCCTTACGAATACGAAAGCAATAATACCCTTTACGAGTATAAAATCACATCCTTTACCAAAATATCCTTTATCAAAATATCCTTTATAAAAATAATATCATTTACGAAAAATAACCTCATCTACGAAAAATAATAAAATTCCTTACCATCCCTTACCTCGAAAGAACAGTACTTCTGGCTAGAATACCGGATATAATACTGAAGGAAACATGCACTGAATAGCAACACTCAAAGTATCTAAATACTCACAAAAATACGCTCGATATTATAGAGAGAGAAAACTTCTGATTCTAGTGTGATTTTTAATTCTAACCTAAGCACCCTCCCAATTGCTGTCTAAAAAGTGAAATCCATATCGTCTATTTTGGTCTTCTTAGATCGAACGTCTTTTTCTAAAATATCAACGCGCCGTGCGTCTTTTACCCATGCATCTTTAATTCTCACTCGTTCAGTTGCTTCTTCCTTCAGCTGATCGTTGACATTTGCATTCTCAGATTCTAGCTCTAATATCGTATATTCTGCCAGAGAGAGCTTCTGTTCAAGCCTAGCATGTCGAGTAGCAAAATCTTGAATTACTGTATCCCTTTCTTGAATTGTTGTATCCCTTTGTTCCACGACTGTCTATCGTTCTTCACCCTGCACTTCTAACTCATGAATACGATTTTGCAGTTCTACATTTCGATCATAAAATTCTCCTAATAAATCTTCCTCAGGTTCCTCTTCTTCCTCACTCTCAGCTGCTACCTTGCGACTAGCTCGGGTGCAATTATTAATTCTTCACTCACCACATGAATATCTATAATTTCTTCTTCGCCTGACATCTTACAATCAAGTTCAATAACTTAATTAGCACTCCTCAATAAACACCTTTGCTATAACAAGATATTATACTCCAATATTTATTCTTTAAATACATCTCCTCGATTCATCACTTAAAACTCTATATGAGTTCATCTCTTGATTTTCAAATGTCATTCGCAAGTTCTGCCACAAAACGAGGGTTAATTAAACAAATCAACATATAACATATTAACCCTATACTCCGACCGACCAATTAAATACCACATAAGCTTAGGTAAGACATACTAGCGAAAGATTTACTCGTCTCTCCCCTCCTAGTTCTATTCCCCTATCTCCGTCAGAGATCATATCCTTAAGCTCTGAGACCAACTGTGACGCCCCCAGAATAGGTCCAATCAACCCAACCCATTCTGAGTCACCAAATACATAGTACAGAATCCAAATACAATCATTTATAACACAAGGTCGTGAAAAATACGACCAGACACTGTGAGTGTCAATACAAACATCTAGAAAATATAAACATTCAACTAAGTCCTCATTACAATTATTATCACACTATTTTATAAAAATAGTGAGGACTACTACTGCTCTTAACTCTGCCCATCACTCTGCTCCCCGACTAGCCCCTGCAACATTCTCATTTTCTGAAGAGGACAATAGATAAAAAGGGTGAGCTCAACTAGCCCAGTAAGGAATATTATGACTAAGATAATGGAAAATAAATTATCGTTAGTCTTCAATAAATCGGATAAAATAATATGGACAACAAGTTTTAGATCAACAACTGCAGCGAAAATAACAATATATCAGAAGAATAAAGTAGAAAATGATGTCTACTATCTTCTATTATTTAAAAGTCCATCATCAATATTTTTTCGGTCAATCAATATATATCTCAAATCAAATATTCATCTTTGCACTACGGGCCAAATATATTCATTTGTATCACCAGTTGGTCATGTTCATCTCAACACCTGTCATCTTTGCACTACAGGCCAAAGATATTCATCAAGTAATCGTTCATCTTTGCACTACAGGCCAAAGATATTCATTTATATCACCATTTAAGACTGAAAAATATTTTAAAGAACGAATCTATTGAGATAAAGGACAAAAATTAGGGATTCGTAATTTAGTTTATCCAAGTTCAAGAATACTCCATAATAATTAATTGTGGAGCAAAATTCAAGAATGAAGATAAAAACTTGGATCCAATCAAAGATAGGACCCATAATTGTCAACTTGGACAAATAGAAGAAAATTTCATTTTTTGGTGAATAGTGTCGTATTCGTGAATAGTGTCGTATACGTGAATAGTAACCTCGCCATGGAAAATGTAGAGATTTCATATGAAAAATCATACTTCGTAAATAGTACTCATGAATAGTACCGTATTCGTGAATAGTGTCGCATACGTGAACAGTGTCGTATACGTGAATAGTAACCCCGATGGAAAAGGTAAAAATTTTATAATAAAATTCATACCAATATTTCGATGAAATGATATTGAAAGCAATAACATCATTTACGAGAAAAAAAAATAACATCCCTTACCATCCCTTACGAATACGAAAGCATTAATACCCTTTACGAGTATAAAATCACATCCTTTACCAAAATATCCTTTATCAAAATATCCTTTACGAAAATAATATCATTTACGAAAAATAACATCATCTACAAAAAATAATAAAATCTCTTACCACCCCTTACCTCAAAAGAACAGTACTTCTGGCTAGAATATCGGATATAATACTGAAGGAAACATGCACTGGATAGAAACACTAAAACTATCTAAATACTCACAAAAATACGCTCGATATTATAGAGAGAGAAAACTTCTGATTCTAATGTGATTTTCAATTCTAACCTAAGCCCCCTCCCAATTGCTGTCCAAAAAGTGAAATCCATATCGTCTATTTTGGCCTTCTGAGATCGAACGTCTTTTTCTAAAATATCAACGCACCGTGCGTCTTTTACCCATGCATCTTTAATTCTCACTCGTTCAGTTGCTTCTTCCTTCAGCTGATCGTTGACATTTACATTCTCAGATTCTAGCTCTAATATCGTATATTCTGCCAGAGAGAGCTTCTGTTCAAGCCTCGCATATCGAGTAGCAAAATCTTGAATTACTGTATCCCTTTCTTGAATTGTTGTATCCCTTTGTTCCACGACTGTCTATCGTTCTTCACCCTGCACTTCTAACTCATGAATACGATTTTGCAGTTCTGCATTTCGATCATAAAATTCTCCTAATAAATCTTCCTCAGGTTCCTCTTCTTCCTCACTCTCAACTGCTACCTTGCGACTAGCTCGGGTGCAATTATTAATTCTTCACTCACCACATGAATATCTATAATTTCTTCTTCGCCTGACATCTTACAATCAAGTTCAATAACTTAATTAGCACTCCTCAATAAACACCTTTGCTATAACAAGATATTATACTCCAATATTTATTCTTTAAATACATCTCCTCGATTCATCACTTAAAATTCTATATGAGTTCATCTCTTGATTTTCAAATGTCATTCTCAAGTTCTGCCACAAAACGAGGGTTAATTAAACAAATCAACATATAACATATTTATACTCCGACCGACCAATTAAATACCACATAAGCTTAGGTAAGACATACTAGCGAAAGATTTACTCGTCTCTCCCCTCCTAGTTCTATTCCCCGATCTCCGCCAGAGATCATATCCCTAAGCTCTGATACCAACTGTGACGCCCCCAGAATAGGTCCAATCAACCCAACCCATTCTGAGTCACCAAATACATAGTACAGAATCTAAATACAATCTTTTATAACACAAGGTCGTGAAAAATATGACCAGACACTGTGAGTGTCAATACAAACATCTAGAAAATATAAACATTTAACTAAGTCCTCATTACAATTATTATCACACTATTTTATAAAAATAGTGAGGACTACTACTGCTCTTAACTCTGCCCATCACTCTGCTCCCCGACTAGCCCCTGCAACATTCTCATTTCCTGAAGAGGACAATAGATAAAAAGAGTGAGCTCAACTAGCTCAGTAAGGAATATTATGACTATGATAATGGAAAATAAATTATCGTTAGTCTTCAACAAATCGAATAAAATAATATGGACAACAAGTTTTAGATCAACAACTGCAGCGAAAATAACAATATATCAGAAGAATAATGTAAACAATGATGTCTACTATCTTCTATTATTTAAAAGTCCATCATCAATATTTTATCCCTGTCAATCAATATATATCTCAAATCAAATATTCATCTTTGCACTACGGGCCAAAGATATTCATTTGTATCACTAGTTGGTCATGTTCATCTCAACACCTGTCATCTTTGCACTACAGGCCAAAGATATTCATCAAGTAATCGTTCATCTTTGCACTACAGGCCAAAGATATTCATTTATATCACCATTTAGGACTGAAAAATATTTTAAAGAACGAATCCAGTGAGATAAAGGACAAAAATTAGGGATTCGTAATTTAGTTTATCAAAGTTCAAGAATACTCCATAATAATTAATTGTGGAGCAAAATTCAAGAATGAAGATCAAAACTTGGATCCAATCAAAGATAGGACCCATAATTGCCAACTTGGACAAATAGAAGAAAATTTCATTTTTCGATGAATAGTGTCGTATACATGAATAGTAACCTCGCCATGAAAAATGTAGAGATTTCATATGAAAAATCATACTTCATAAATAGTACTCGTGAATAGTACCGTATTCGTGAATAGTGTCGTATACGTGAACAGTGTCGTATACGTGAATAGTAACCCCGATAGAAAAGGTAAAATTTTTTAATAAAATTCATACCAATATTTCGATGAAATGATATTGAAAGCAATAACATCATTTACGAAAAAAAATAACATCCCTTACCATCCCTTACGAATACGAAAGCAATAATACCCTTTACGAGTATAAAATCACATCCTTTACTAAAATATCCTTCATCAAAATATCCTTTACGAAAATAATATCATTTACGAAAAATAACCTCATCTACGAAAAATAATAAAATCCCTTACCATCTCTTACCTCAAAAGAACAGTACTTCTGGCTGGAATATCGGATATAATACTGAAGGAAATATGCACTGAATAGCAACACTCAAAGTATCTAAATACTCAAAAAAATACGCTCGATATTATATAGAGAGAAAACTTCTGATTCTGGTGTGATTTTCAATTCTAACCTAAGCATCCTATTTATAGAAAAATGCTTAGAACACCAAAGCTTAATTTATATAAATTTCGGATGAATTCCACATTTCATCACTCCCACCACTTTAGAAAAAAAAATCCTCTCCAGCACATTTCACACCAACAAAGGACAAGTGGGGCCCACCCACTTGTTTAATTTAATATAAAAAAACATTTATTGAGAAACTTCAATAATTCATAATAAATAACCCATTTATCAGAAAAATATAAATTTTATGTCTATTTCATAGGAAATTTAATTCTTTACAACTTTACAAAAGAAAGTTTTTTCAAATTCTGAACGAAAAATTACCGAAATCTACATACAGGTGATTTTTCTAATTTTCTTCTCTTCCCTTTCTCTTTCTTTCTTTTCCATATTCTTCCACTAACTCTCTCTCTCCCCCTTTTCTTCTCTCACCCCCACCACTTCTTCTACACACACACACACATATACGTATACACACACACACACACACACACACACACACACATATATATATATATATATATATATATATATATATATACATATATATATTAAAATAGTTACAATTATTAAATAATTTCAATTCTATCTTCTCTCTTCCACCTCATTTATTCATAAACCATGAATTTATTATAAAAATATCATCATTATTATATTATTATATTATCACATTATACACTTATAGTGTAATATTATAATAATATATTTGAATAAATTATTTTATCAGAAAAGATAAAATATCAATTTTTAACTATTATCTTTTTAAAAATTCCCCTATTAAATAAATATTTTTTTATCATTTTTTATCAATATTTAATTATTCACAAATAATATTATAGAACCACAATATTGACAACCAAGTCATTCCCAGAAAAGAGGGGGCCTTCCGATAAGGATTTCTCCTTATTGGCGCGCAATTAAATAACCCCTCCTAGACAAAACTTCCTTAGACATTGCCGATAATGCTATCTTATAATATTATTCAAATAATATGAATTATTGATCTGATAATGGAAAATACTGTGCAGTAGCAATTATTGAATTAACAATAATATAAAAATACTGTGCAATACCGTGTGCTACTGCGCAACGACGCGTATTACTTTATTTTTAATCACCGGGTATTTCAACAGTGTTAACGATAACAACTACGCCGTTATTTATAGAAAACGCATTCTTGTCGTTTTTTTAATCCGACAGTTTTCCGTTATGGGGCCCACAAATGGCTGCGCCGTCGTACGAATATTCCCCGGCAGCAAGAATATTCCACGACCAAACGAATATTTCCCAACAACAATGAATATTTTATAACCACTTGCTTATTTTAAAATATTTGCGCATATTACCCATAACATTCCACATTATCAAATTAACCCCTGACTATTTTAAAATAATATATAGAGGAAATTCAATTTTTTATTCATAAAAGTTGGGGTCTTACAGCTTTTTACAGTCCGTTGAGAATTTTCGTCATTTTGTGACTTTGTCATACTACATCATACTGTAGTGGGTTAACGATACTATGATCACATCCAACACTAGGTTACTCTGCATTGATGACTCCATCCTTTTATCATCCCTACACTAAATGAATTAATGATATATAAAATACATTTTGATATTTTCAAATTATTTTGCCTATCTGAAACAATTAGCATAGACATATAAATAATAGGACATTTTTAAAACTTATTGGTTCAAAAATTTGATCCAACATATTTTTCTAAAACAAAAGTGCAATTATCAGCACGCTGTCAATAAGTTTTGAAATCTAGCATAGCTAGAAGATTTGGAATACCTATGCTTCCTTCAACAACTCTAATTTTCTTCAATGCTCCATTATTTAATAATTCTATCATCACCAATGCTCATCATATTGTAAATTATTAGTTCAAAATCTAAAACCTTTATATACCCCAGTACAGTTCATCAAACTTACCAAACGTTATGAGTTTAGCAACTTGCCACAATAATATGAGTTTAGGAACTTGTTCTATTAATATGTAGTCCAAGAACATATCAAGGATTGTCCATACGCTTAGGGGTTCAAAAATATATCATACGATTATGAGTCACAAACTTACCATAAGCATGAGTTTTAAGAACTCACACATAATCTTAATATTCTTTAACTATCAAACATAAATATGAGAAAAGAATCACCTTCTCACCATATGTATAATGATAGCGTGTCACCAACATTTTAATTATTATCAATATAGGAAGCAAAGTGGTTTTCGAACCAAACACAATCCCCTGCCCATACAAGGAGTCGTACAACTCAGCCACTAACATGAGTCCTCAATTGAAATCCCTTATAAAAAAAATTTAATCTTATATTGCCCTTTGCTTAATACGAATTTTATTTAATCTGTATCTCATCATCTACAACTCTTTCAGAGTTTTTCTCATACTATATCATAATACCATTTTCGTAAAATAATTCTGTTATAAAGTTTCAATTATTTGATCGATCATCTGTTTTTCTATAACCTGATCAGATCACGTTGTGATCTTTTCTTATAATCGTGTTATTTTACGATTCTTTTCTATATTATGATCGTTTTGTTTTACGATCTTCTTATCTTTTCCCTTTAATCATATCATATTATGATTTCCTTTAGCCTCTTAATCCTATAGACTTTGTCTATTCATTATTACTTTTCATCTTTATTATCAGAGTCAGGTAACTCCGAATTCTTATTTTATAACTCTTTGAGATTCTTATTTGAATCTTATTTATCTTCTTCTTTTCTTAATAATGAATTTCCTAAATTCATCTCTTATCACTTAAACTTTATCCAAGTTTATTTCATATCATCCTTATCATCATCTCTACGGCTATAGCCTAAGGTACTCTTACATAAGGTTTATAACCTATCAGCTTTGATACCAATTGTAACGCCCCTCAAAATCAAAACTATTTCTCTTCTCGATCTTGTGCTTTAATATTATCTTCTTCTAGCTTTAAAACACTATTTAATGTTAAAATAGCTAAAAATGCGGAATAATATATATATATATATATATATATTCTGCTATTCATTCATTCCTCGAATCTCAACCTTTATGATTTTTTTATATATTAAAATCATATTTATTATATGATTTATTTATTCTGAATAGATATGAATATATATACAATTCATTCTTTCAAATATATCCTTATTTAAGAACAAATGATCTTCATCTATTGAATAATTCACAGATTAACATCTCTGTGATTTACACATGTAAAATACTATCATAAGATTTTAATACATTTTGCATTAAACAACTAGGCCTCTTTTCATGCGCTTCTAATCACAAGAGTTCGCATTATAGCTTTAACCTACAAATTAAGCAAGATTGAGCACGACGGCCAAGCAAGTCTAACAGCCTATCATGCATCACATAGCACATAGGTTCACATTCAGTTCATGCATGCATTCATATGCTTAGAGTGCAAGTATATTACAAATGCATGATCAAACTTATGCCCTGCTAGTAGCAACATACGTACCATAGCATACTACACATGTCCTTCACCTGTCATTCATTGCACATATATATTGATCGAGTTCCCTAACTCAATTCAACAATTAGTCATATTTTGACCTTCATCATTCACAAAGCAATTAATGCAGTTTATAAACATCACATATCTATAAACATAAGTCATGCTAACAGCTATCTATAGCAATTATAAGTCCACATAAATAAACTGAGAAACTTGCCTTGATTGGAGATTACAAAAAAATTTAACTTAGCTTCTCTCCACAAATCCTACACAACTGTATTTACATATATACACACATTAGATAACCAACTATGTCACAAAACATGCATGCATATGTTTTATATTTAAATAGTATATTAAAAAAAGACTATTAATATTTTTAAATATTATATTTTTTTTTAACTTTAATAAAAATTAAATTTATTTTAAGACATCTTAATATTTTTATAATTTTTAATATGTCTTAAAATTTATAATTTCGTACTACATACATTAAAAAAAGACTATTAATATTGTTATAATAAAAATATTCTCATACCAAAATATTTATTAATATTTTTAAATTATTACATCTTAATATTTTAAATAACACTTAATATTTTGATAAAATTATTTTTCTTATGATAATATCAATAATGTTAAAAGAATATTATAATAATTATAGAATATAATATATAATATATAAAGAGGAGAGAGAGTGCTGCATGCTGAGTTAGGAGTCAGCCGCTACTCTTAGTAGTGGTCGGTTGAATATTTCTGATTATATTATTAATAATGTGGGACATTTTGGTAAGTTACTATGCTGAAAAAGTTGATGTAACAGTCGGTAAAAGGAGTAGCGGCTAGGGCTTTTTATTTTCAATCTCAGTGCTTAATTTTATTTATCAATGGTAGAGATTATGGTTGCTGAATAGTACCCTCTAGCAACCGGTTGTCATGGATAAGGACCCATATATATATATATATACTTCTGATAATATTTGTACAAAGCTAGTATTTAGTTTATTAATTGGTTTGTATAAGCTAATACTGCCTTTGGAGTTCATTAAATAGATTAGACAGTATTTTCAGCTACTAAATGATCGTATACCTTCCAAAGAATATACTGCAGTCATAAATATGACCAGTCTGCTCTATCTATATTTAGTGTCTGAGCTCAATGAGTGCCAACATGTCTATGCATTACTAGTTAAACTGATAGTAGCATGTTGCTTCTATAAATTGTACACAGTTGTTGCATACATGTACAATTCATCCTCTCAACTCCTTCTGTATATTTCTCTGCATATCTATCTGCATTTTATCTTGTGTGTGTATTCAATGGAACCAATCTTCTCATCTAAAAGAAAGAAACTACCACTTCTTTCTGAAATAGATACATATGTTCCCCAGTTAGTCACCTCATCTGCTAAGATTAAATATAACCACATGCGACACAGTCTAACACTTGGTTTCTGTACATCGTTCAATAGCTTTCCTGATTTGCTAGAAAAATTTACAAATGTAGGTTTGGAATGTCTAGTTTCTTTCACTGACAGACAAATATATTCTGCACCGATTGAAAAATTCTATACTGACATGACTTTTCTTAGAAATTATGTGATAATCCGGATTTCTTTTTTTAAAAAAAATTATTAAAATAAGAATTTAGTAAATAAAATTCTTATTATGAGACGTGTCGGGTTGAATGTAAAAATGTGTTATATATATATACATATTTATGTGAGTTTTGTGATGAATGAATAAATGTGTATTATATATTTATTATCGATTACGTGATGAGAAATGTAAATTAATAGTTGGTCAATGCTAATTAATTCAATTAGTTTGAACTAACTAAAGAAAGATAAATGTTTGTATTAAAGACAAGAAATGAAGTTAAGAATCGAATTGGAGTTCAGAGTAGAATGTTGAGACACACACGGTATATTTGAGTCCAGAACGATGAAATTAGTCAAGAATGACTATATAAACACGAAATGTGTTCGAGTTGACTTTTTGGTCAAAGTCAATGTTTGACTTTTCGAAGTAACGATTGTAAATTAAGCTTAATCTGGTGCTAAGGATTATTAATATTTATTGAATAAAATAAATATTTTTAATGGAAATTATTATGAAAATAATTTACTTAAGTATGTAACGACCCCAAAATCGGAACTAACTTAGTCCAAAATCAGGACTAATTAATTTAATTCCAATCTTGTGCGTTACTTACTATCTTGTACTAGCTTATTTCCATTATTTACTTAAAAATGCGGATAATTAAAACCTTTCTGATTTATCTATCTTTCCCTGAATCGCAACCTTTACGATTACATATCTCATAATCATATTTGTTTTAGGATTCATTTTATCAGAGTAGCCATTATATGATTTTACATGTCAAAGTAATCACCACCATACATACTTATTTAAGAACAAACATTCCTTATTCATTGAACATTTCAAACTGTATATAACTGCCAGTTACACGTATCAAAACTATCAACATAGTTCTATACAACTTCCAATTCAAGAAAATGTATTACTTTGCATGTCTTCCAATCCTTATCGTCTAGATTGCAAGTAATCACATTGTCTCTTTAACCTGCAAAATTTATGTTTTGCAAGATTGAGCTCGACAACTAAGCAAATCCAATAGTTTTTATGCTCCACATAACACATAATTTCATACTCAGTTCATATTTCATGATTATTATAATTCTAAGCAACATGATTCACATGAATATCACATATCACGTCAAGACTGGGTTTCAAAACTCAATCATTTTTAATCATAAGTTGACTTTCACAATTCAACGAGCATAATATGTAATTCAACATATTCTTGTAGATTTCATTCACATTGCAATAATCATTACATATAATCAATGTCAAGTTCATACAACACATAAGAACTGAAAGACTTACCTTGCTCGATGACTATCATTTATAGTTTCTCTTGACTTCTCTTTGCAAAACCTATATAATTACAACCACATATACACACATTAGCTATACATTTATATTACATAATATGTATAGCTATATATTAGACAATCACATAGACTCCATTCGTTGCTTTTCATTAACTAATATCTTTGTTTTTTGTTTTGAAAACCTATTCGCTTTCGTTTAAAGTCTTTTGAAGACTTTTGCTCGTTATAATAATTTTATGTTCAAGAAACTTTAACATGGCCATAGAATATCAATACGTTGCATTTTCAGTTAATAAATTATTTACAATCCATTGTATGGAAATCTTAAACGTTTATATGTAAACTTGAGTTTACATAATACACTCACAGCTTCTTTAATTTGAGTATTGAACAATTTATAGTTATTCAATACATAACATGTAAATTGGTCACGTTTACTCGATATAAACTTTAATTTACATGGTTCTTAATCATGTTTTAAATATCCTTTTTATTCTATTTTGAAAATTACTTGCTTTTATCTTAAAATCTTTTAGTCTTTTACTTACTATAATAATTTTTACGTTAAAAATGCTTTAAAGTAGCTTTAGAAACATTCAATAAAGTATATTTCTAATTTCTAAACCCTTAGTATCCATTACATAATCATTTTGCGCTTTTATAGCATATTAATAGCATTGACTGAATATTTTTAAGTCGTATACTATTTTACGTACACGTCAAAATTTCATTTCTATCTTCTTTTCACGAATTTTTCTCATCCAAACTATCAAAAATCATTGCGTTAACAAAACAGTGCAAACTAGGCAGGGCGTAGTAGCTGCAACTGCCATCTGCTGCTGGGCAGCCAGGGCCGGCCCTAAGTTTTTAAGGGATTAAAGCGACAACAAAAAAAATAGATCTTTTGCGAATTGCTATTAAGATAGGCATAAAAAAAAATTAAGATTTGGTAGGTGTAATATGAAAAAGAGGCCTTCCTGATTCAAAAACTACAAGTCTGCCATTGAGATTTGGGCCTATTTCATTGGGTAAATTTTTTATGGAACTTTAAATTTAAACTGACGTGGATTGGGCTTTTTTGTTTGGGTATATATATATATATATAACACAAATACCTCTTGGGGGCCCTAAAAATTTGTTAATTTTAGTGGGCCTAAAGCCCGGACACCTTGGGCTTTAGACCAGGGCCGGTGCTGTGGGCAGCAACCCCCTTCCCATGTCACTCATTTCGCAAATTTTTATTTCCCAATTTACAATTTCAATCCCGCTCAATTTTGAATATGTTATAGGTGATATACCCACCTATTTTAAAAAAGAGTAATGCTACTATCACATAAACATCACATATGGTTGACGTGGCAGTTTGTGATTTGTTGTTGACATGACCCACTTAACTCAACAACAAATCACATACCGTCACATAACATTATATGATGTTTATGTGATAGTCTTTATGTGATAGTAGCATTATTTTTTAAAAAAATATGAACTGCATAATTCAGACATTTTAAACCACTCAAAACAGCGTGCCAAAGTAACCTGTCCAGGCTGCTGCAACGCAGCGCAGCGCACCCCAGCGCCGGGCGCCAGCTACTGCTGCCTGCAGCAGACCGTGATCAAACCAGCCACTTCGCGGATTTTTAGTTCCTAGCTCATAAGTCCGATGACATCCAACTTTGGATATGTTGTAAACATCATAGCAAATAATTTTTAAAAAATATTAACCCCCCATTTCGGACTTGTTAAACAGTCCAAATCTGATCCCAAAAGTGACCCTTTGCGACTGTTTTTAACATTTGGTTTTGCTTAAGAAATCGCTTTCCCACTTGATTTAATTTGTACTAAACCTTCAACTAGCCTTATAAACATACGTATACCTATCCTCATTTTTGGTTTCTTTAAATTCATACTTTTTGAACAAAACAGTCCAAAGAGACTTTTATCGAACATGGAATGTGTCACTTAAATGGACTGATTTCTATGTTGTTTCGCTCTCGTTCTAACCCAATTTCATTATCCTTGTAGTTATAACTCCGCACAACAACTAAGCTCCATCTTTCTAAAATTACAGCCTTACAACAATAACAGCTCTAATTTCGCACAAAATAGTCAATTATTGCTTCCAAAATCATGAAGTAACACTCACATTGCTATAACAGTCAAATGAGCTGAATCCTATGTTTATGGATCAGCTATAATCTTTTCTTGGTACTGCCCTGCTGGTCTGAACCAAGTCCAACTCAATTTAGTTTAATTTTCTTGCTCCATTTGTTGTTGTTTTTTTAACAGAAATAAAGAGAAGTTTGGGAAAAATTCTTGGTGAATAAGATGAGGATTTCGAAATTCCAAGAGAGAAAGTAAGACATGGCAAACGGGCTAGACCGGGCCAGTCTAAATGGGTCAGGCTAGAAGCGGGTCGGGCCGAATTTGGGATGGACCAAAATGGTCCAACTTTTTTTAAACTAAAATTGTGAGACCTGTGGCCCGGGTTGGACTGGGCCGGGCCAGCCCGCGGGGTTTTTTTTTCTTTTTTTTTTTGGCAAAATCATGCTACACAAATATCATATAAAATACTATTATATTTTCACGAGAGCATATAAAATACTATTATATGTCCTAGGATTTAAATGTTTATTATAAAAAATTCTCTGTTCTCAATCACTTCAAATTGAAAAGTTATTAATGATTTGATTTTGGTAAGATTGATTTTATCTCAATGAAGGATTTTGGAATCTTGCATTTAAAATATATATAACTGCAATTTGCATTTAAAATATATTTAATGTTTTAAACGCAATCTTACCATGCAGGATATAACAATTAAGAATTTGAAAAAAGGAAGAGTCATGAACAGTAAAAAAATCTTTAATAAAATCATTAAATATATAACTTTTCACTAAACAGTTACAAATGAATATGCAAGAAAACATATTTTGAAGATTGAATTAAAAACAAATAACTATTGTAGCCAGTTGGATTGAACTTTTATTTATTAACTTGGAGATCTTGTGTTCAACTCTCACAAGCAGTATTGTTTTTTTGTTTTTTTAAAAAAATAACTCACGGACAGGCCGAGCTAAAATGACCCAACTTTATATGGACTGCAATAATATAGCCCATAGCCCCATTTTTTTTCGGGCAGGACAGGATGACCTGCGAGCCCGGGCCTCTTTTGCCAGGTCTAGAAAATAATAAAGTGGGACGAAAATTGTAAGCCACCACATGCTTACTAACTCCTCTACTCAGCAACTATTTGGTCTAATTGCGACATAACATGTATAAATATATCTCCTAACAGCCATATCTATATAATAAAACAGAACCCAATTTGAATTCTATAATTTGAGAAAGCACAACAACGACTCAGATTCATTCTAACTTAATCTAAAGGCTCACATTTCATCTCACACACACAAAATCCTGCCCAAATTTCCTCATCCTTCTCTTTCTCTCTCCTCTTCTCCTTCTCTTTCTCTCTTCTCTGCTGTAACGCTCCCAAAACAGGTCTAATCCACCGAACCCATTCTGGGTCACCGCGAAATACACTCAACAAAAATTTTAAATACAAATCTTCAAATTCTAACTTTTAAACTGTCATACAAAATACGACCATAGTTAAACTGTGAGTTTTAATACAAATACATGTAACTCTCATGGTGCCTTGGCCACAACACCTTACAATGGTACCTTACATAAAGGTACAGTCAATAACTGATTTAGAAATTAAAATATTTGGAAAATGCTCAAGGAAATCTTCGTACATGGGAGGCTATGCATCTAAGTTATAATAGATATCATGGGGCTTGATAATTAACCTTGGTTGACCCAATAGACCCCAGAGAAAAACGAGAAGATTACTATCCTGTTCATTCCAATGGTGGGCCTTCTCTTGCCATATAATTATCTCCTTTGTCTCCAATTGAGAATTATATTTCAACCAAACTCCAAGATTATATAGGTAGTGCTCATAGATATAATCAGCAAGTGAATGTGCACAACCCTGTCTTATGATAACACGAGGTCGTATGTCATTAGACATTTTGTACGATAGTGGCAAAACACCCTTTCAAAGTTGGGTTCACCTCACCATATTCGGTTCACCAAAATTAACGGTTAAATGACGTATAAAATACGACAACTTATCTAAAATTCTCAATAAAATTATTTTTATACTGTTTGGTGGGAAACTTGTAATAGACCCTCGTTCTATTTCCCCGTTATCTCCGCTCGACCCAGCTACACTTTTATTACCTGAAAGGAATTGTGAAGCAAAAGGTTGAGCACAGATAGCCCAGTAAGAATATCATGACTAAAGATAATTAAATTATCAATAGTTTTCATCAGTAATAAATCAGATATGCAGAACATATCGTAGATGATAGAAGTTTTCAACCATAGTTGCAGCGGAACGAACAATCAATTAGAATAGTCAAATAGATCATAATGTCTATTATATCCTCCACGTTAAAAATCCACCAACAATGTTTTATCCCTGTAACATCAATCAACAATTCCTATTCATAATCATGTAAATAGTTCATAATCATAATTATGTTAATAAATACCTCTTCGCACCCAAGACGAAGATAATTTTCATCACCTATCTTTACCTGAAACATCAAAGATCATGGTTATACCAAATCACAGTTTCTGTTCATAATCATGTTAATCATTTCATCTTTGCTCTCAGGCCAAAGATATTCAACAACAAGTCATCTTTGCACTACATGCCAAAGATATTCGACAACAGGTTATCTTTGCACTAAAGGCCAAAGATATTCATATCTTAAAGAAATATATAATCATTTCAGAATTTATATAAACAATAATTATAACCATGTTGATCAATTCACCTTTGCACTTAAGATGAATATATTCAATGGTCATGATCATACCAGTCAACAATTCATCTTTGCACTACTGGCCAAAGAGAACCCATAGTCACGATCATACCAATAATCTACCCATCTTTACACTCAAGTCAAAGAGAAATTTCTTGACCAGGATTATAAAAATGTTATATATGATAATAAGAATAATATAATCAAAATATGGATCTAATTTCAAGAGTAAGATTCATAAATCAACGATAATTTGGCTAGAAAAAGAAACCAATTTTGTCGTAAATAGTACCCCGTGCATAGTACTCCGTGAATAGTGCCGTATACGTGAATAGTGTCGTATACGTGAATAGTAATCTCGACATAAAAAAGGTATAGATTTCATAAGAAAAATCATAATTCGTGAATAGTACTGTATTCGTGAATAGTGATATATACGTGAATAGTGTCGTATACGTGAATAGTAACTCCGACACGAAAAGATAAAAATTTCACAATAAAATCCCCAAACGGATGATTTTCCACACCAAAATACCGACAAAATACTGATAAAACACATCAACATTAATTCCTCCAGTTATATCCATATAAAATAAATATTTTCTTATCATATAAATCAACAATTAATTATTCACAAATAATATTATAGAACTACAATATTGACAACCAGGTTGTTCCCAAAAAAGAGGGAGCCTTCCGATAAAGATTCCTCCTTACTGGCGCGCAATTAAATAACCTCTCCCAGACAGAACTTCCTTAGACATTGCCAATAATGCTATCTAATAATATTATTCAAATAATATAAATTACTGATCTGATAATGGAAAATATTATGCAGTAGCAATTATTGAATTAATAATAATATAAAAATACTGTGCAATACCGTGTGCTACTGTGCAACAACGCATATTACATAATTTTAACCACCGGGTATTCCAACAGTGTTAACGGTAACAACTACACCGTTATTTTAAAAAACTCATTCGTGTCGTTTTCTTCATCCGACAGTTTTTCGTTATGGGACCCACAAATGGTTGCGCCGTCGTACGAATATTCCCCGACAGCAAGAATATTACACGACCAAACGAATATTCTCCAACAACAATGAATATTTTATAACCACTTGTTTATTTTGAAAAATTTACATATATCACCCTTAATTTTAAACTTTTATCAATTTAACCATTTACTAAATAGAAAAATTGAATATTTTTATTTCATAAAATTCGGGGTCTTACAATCTCCCCTCCTTATGAAATTTTGTCCCCGAAATTTACGTATCTGGTATTTCGAAGAGGTGATAATACCTTGCTTTCATTTCAGATTCTATCTTCCCGGTCATTTCTTCTGTATCATGATTCCTCCATTGCTCATTCTAGAATACCGCTTCAAAACAAAGGTTAATTGACATATCACAATTTGTCAACTTATCAAGTAAGAAATTTCAACTTAGGTAAGTCACACACTAGCGAAGTATATTACTCGTCTCTCCCCTCCTAGTTCTAGACTCAGATCTCCGCCAGCGATTATATCCCTAAGCTCTGATACCACCTTGTAACGCCCCAAAACAGGTCCAATCCACCCAACCTATTCTGGGTCGCCACTAATACACTCGATAAAAATTCAAATATAAATCTTTAATTTCTAACTTTTAAACTGTCGTACAAAATACGACTACGGTTAAACTGTGAGTTTTAATACAAATACATGTAACTCTCATGGTGCCTTGGCCACAACACCTTACAATGGTACCTTACATAAAGGTACAATCAATAACTATTTTAGAAATTAAAATATTTGGAAAATGCTCAAGAAAACTTTCGTACATGGGAGGTCATGCATCTAAATAATAGATATCATGGGGCTTGAGAATTAACCTTGGTTGACCCAATAGACCCCAAAAAAAAACGAGAAGATTACTATCCTGTTCATTCCAATGGTGGGTCTTCTCTTGCTATATAATTATCTCCATTGTCTCCAATTGAGAATTATATTTCAATCAAACTCCAAGATTATATAGGTAGTGCTCATAGATATAATCAGCAAGTGGATGTGCACAACTCTGTCTTATGATAACACGAGGTCATATGTCATTAGACATCTTGTACGATAGTAGCAAAACACCCTTTCAAAGTTGGGTTCACCTCACCCTATTCGGTTCACCAAAATTAACGATTAAATGACATATAAAATACGACAACTTATCTAAAATTCTCAATAAAAATATTTTCATACTGTTTGGTGGGAAACTTCAACAGTTATAGACCCTCGTTCTATTTTTTCGTTATCCCCGCTCGACCTAGCTACACTTTTATTACTTGAAAGGAATTGTAAAGCAAAAGGGTGAGCACAAATAGCCCAGTAAGAATATCATGACTAAAGATAATTAAATTATCAATAGTTTTTGTCAGTAATAAATCAGATATACAGAACATATCGTAGATGATAGAAGTTTTCAACCATAGTTGCAGCGGAACGAACAATCCATTAGAAGAGGCAAATAGATCATAATGTCTATTATATCCTCCACATTAAAAATCCACCAACAATGTTGTATCCCTGTAACATCAATCAACAATTCCTGTTCATAATCATGTAAATAGTTCATAATCATAATTATGTTGATAAATACCTCTTCGCACCCAGGACGAAGATAATTTTCATCACCTATCTTTACCTGAAACATCAAAGATCATGGTTATATCAAATCACAGTTTATGTTCATAATCATGTTAATCATTTCATCTTTGCTCTCAGGCCAAAGATATTCAACAACAAGTCATCTTTGCACTACATGCCAAATATATTCGACAACAGGTCATCTTTGCACTACAGGCCAAAAATATTCATATCTCAAAGAAATATATAATCATTTCAGAATTTATATAAACAATAATTATAACCATGTTGATCAATTCACCTTTGCACTTAAGCTAAATATATTCAATTGTAAATTCAATGGTCATGATCATACCAGTCAACAATTCATCTTTGCACTACTGGCCAAAGAGAACCCATAGCCATGATCATACCAATAATCTACCCATCTTTACACTCAAGTCAAAGAGAAATTTCGTCACCAGGATTATAAAAATGTTATATATGACAATAAGAATAATATGATCAAAACATGGATCTAATTTCAAGAGTAAGATTCATAAATCAACGATAATTTGGTTAGAAAAAGAAACCAATTTTGTCGTGAATAGTACCCCGTGCATAGTACTCCGTGAATAGTGTCGTATACGTGAATAGTGTCGTATACGTGAATAGTAATCTCGACATGAAAAAAGTATAAATTTCATAAGAAAAATTATACTTCGTGAATAGTACCGAATTAGTGAATAGTGTCGTATACGTAAATAGTGTCGTATACGTGAATAGTAATCCCGACACGAAAAAATAAAAATTTCACAATAAAATTCATATAAATATTTTGGTATAATGATATTAAAAGAAATAACATCATTTACGAAAAAATAACATCCCTTACCTCAACAGAATAGTACTTCTGACTGGAATATCGGATACAATGCTGAAGAACACTTGCACTGTTTAACAACACTCAAAATATCGAAATACTCATAAAAAATAGGCTCGATATTATAGAGAGAGAAAACTTCTGATTCTGGTGTTATTTTTAAATTCTAATTCAGCATCCTATTTATAGCAAAATGCTTAGCACGCCAAAATAAAAAATTTAATAAAATATTATTATTTTAAAAAAAAATTCACGCACACCACCTCTCACTTTCACCAGCACTCCACAAGTGGGGCCCACCTCACAAAAAATGTTTTTCTTAAAAAAATAATTTTAACCCTAAAAATCACTTCCAATCCAATATTTCAGAATTTCAATAATTCATGAAAAATAGCTTTTTTATCAGAAAAATTCAAATCTTATGTCTTTTTCAAAGGAAATTTAATTCTCTACAACTTTACAGAAGGAAATTTTTCCAAATTCCAAACGAAAAATAGCCGAAATCCACAAACGGATGATTTTTCACACCAAAATACCGACAAAATACTGATAAAACACATCAACATTAATTAACAACTAAAATAAATAAATATTTTAACAATTAACAATTAATTATTTTCTTATCATATAAATTAACAATTAATTACTCACAAATAATATTATAGAACTACAATATTGACAACTAAGTTATTCCCAGAAAAGAGGGGGTCTTCCGATAAGGATTCCTCCTTACTGGCGCGCAATTAAATAACCCCTCCTAGACAGAACTTCCTTAGACATTGCCAATAATGCTATCTAATAATATTATTCAAATAATATAAATTACTGATCTGATAATGGAAAATATTGTGCAGTAGCAATTATTGAATTAACAATAATATAAAAATACTGTGTAATACCGTGTGCTACTGTGCAACAACGCTACATAATTTTTACCACCGGGTATTCCAACAGTGTTACCGGTAACAACTACGCCGTTATTTTAAAAAACTCATTCGTGTCGTTTTCTTCATCCGACAGTTTTCCGTTGTGGGGCCCACAAATGGCTGCGCCGTCGTACAAATATTCTCCGACAGCAAGAATATTCCACGACCAAACAAATATTCTCCAACAACAATGAATATTATATAACCACTTGTTTATTTTGAAAATTTTACATATATCACCCTTAACTTTAAACTTTTATCAATTTAGCCATTTACTAAATAGAAAAATTGAATATTTTTATTTTATAAAATTCGGGGTCTTACAATCTCCCCTCCTTATTAAATTTTGTCATCAAAATTTACGTACCTGGTATTTCAAAGAGGTGATAATACCTTGCTTTCATTTCAGATTCTATCTTCCCGGTCATTTCTTCTGTATCATGATTCCTCCATTGCTCATTCTAGAATACCGCTTGAAAACAAAGGTAAATTGATATATCACAATTTATCAACTTATCAAGTAAGAAATTTCAGCTTAGGTAAGTCACACACTAGCGAAGTATATTACTCGTCTCTCCCCTCCTAGTTCTAGACTCAGATCTCCGCCAGCGCCTATATCCCTAAGCTCTGATACCACCTTGTAACGCCCCAAAACAGGTCCAATCCACCCAACCTATTCTGGGTCGCCACTAATACACTCGATAAAAATCCAAATATAAATCATTATTTTCTAACTTTTAAACTATTGTACAAAATACGACCACAGTTAAACTGTGAATTTTAATACAAATACATGTAACTCTCATAGTGCCTTGGCCACAACACCTTACAATGGTACCTTACATAAAGGTACAATCAATAACTGTTTTAGAAATTAAAATATTTGGAAAATGCTCAAGGAAACCTTCGTACATGGGAGGCCATGCATCTAAGTTATAATAGATATCATAGGGCTTGAGAATTAACCTTGGTTGACCCAATAGACCCCAAAGAAAAATGAGAAGATTATTATCCTGTTCATTCCAATGGTGGGTCTTCTATTGCCATATAATTATCTCCATTGTCTCCAATTGAGAATTATATTTCAACCAAACTCCAAGATTATATAGGTAGTGCTCATAGATATAATCAGCAAGTGAATGTGCACAACCCTGGCTTATAATAACATGAGGTCGTATGTCATTAGAAATCTTGTACAAAAGTGGTAAAACACCCTTTCAAAGTTGGGTTCACCTCACTCTATTCGGTTCACCAAAATTAGCGGTTAAATGACGTAAAAAATATGACAACGTATCTAAAATTCTCAATAAAATCATTTTCATACTGTTTGGTGGGAAACTTCAACAGTTATAGACCCTCGTTCTATTTCCCCGTTATCCGCGCTCAACCCAGCTACACTTTTATTACCTGAAAGGATCTGTGAAGCAAAAGGGTGAGCACAAATAGCCCAGTAAGAATATCATGATTAAAGATAATTAAATTATCAATAATTTTCATCAGTAATAAATCAGATATGCAGAACATATCGTAGATGATAGAAGTTTTCAACCATAGTTGTAGCGGAACGAACAATCCATTAGAAGAGTCAAATAGATCATAATGTCTATTATATCCTCCACGTTAAAAATCCACCAACAATTTTGTATCCCTGTAACATCAATCAACAATTTCTGTTCATAATCACATAAATAGTTCATAATCATAATTATGTTGATAAATACCTCTTCGCACCCAGGACGAAGATAATTTTCATCACCTATCTTTACCTGAAACATCAAAGATCATGGTTATATCAAATCACAGTTTATGTTCATAATCATGTTAATCATTTCATCTTTGCTCTCAGGCCAAAGATATTCAACAACAAGTCATCTTTGCACTACATGCCAAATATATTCGACAACAGGTCATCTTTGCACTACAGGCCAAAGATATTCATATCTCAAAGAAATATATAATCATTTCAGAATTAATATAAACAATAATTATAACCATGTTGATCAATTCACTAAATATATTCAATTGTAAATTCAATGGTCATGATCATACCAGTCAACAATTCATCTTTGCACTACTGGCCAAAGAGAACCCATAGTCACGATCATACGAATAATCTACCCATCTTTACACTCAAGTCAAAGAGAAATTTCGTCACCAAGATTATAAAAATGTTATATATGACAATAAGAATAATATGATCAAAACATGGATCTAATTTTAAGAGTAAGATTCATAAATCAACGATAATTTGGCTAGAAAAGAAACCAATTTTGTCGTGAATAGTATCCCGTGCATAGTACTCCGTGAATAGTGACGTATACGTGAATAGTGTCGTATACGTGAATAGTAACCTCGACATAAAAAAGGTATAAATTTCATAAGAAAAATCATACTTCGTGAATAGTACTGTATTCGTGAATAGTGCTGTATACGTGAATAGTAACCCCAACACGAAAAGATAAAAATTTCACAATAAAATTCATATTAATATTTCAGTATATTAAAAGAAATAACATCATTTACGAAAAAATAACATCTCTTACCATCCCTTACATCCCTTACCTCAACGGAATAGTACTTCTGACTGAAATATCGGATACAATGCTGAAGAACACTTGCACTGTTTAACAACACTCAAAGTATCGAAATACTCACAAAAAATATGCTCGATATTATAGAGAGAGAAAACATCTGATTCTGGTGTAATTTTTAAATTCTAATTCAGCATCCTATTTATAAAAAAATGCTTAGAACGCCAAAGCAGAAAATTTAATAAAATATTATTATTTAAAAAAAAAAATCACGCACAACACCTCTCACTTTCACCAGCACTCCACAAGTGGGGCCTACCTCACAAAAAATATTTTTATTAAAAAAAATATTTTTAACCCCAAAAATCACTTCCGACCCAATATTTTTGAACTTCAATAATTCATGAAAAATAGCCCTTTTATCAGAAAAATTCAAATCTTAAGTTCTTTTTAAAGGAAATTTAATTCTCTACAACTTTGCAGAAGGAAGTTTTTTCAAATTCCAAACGAAAAATAGCCAAAATCCACAAACAGATTATTTTTCACACTAAAATACCGACAAAATACTGATAAAACACATCAACATTAATTCCTCCGTTTATATCCATATACAATAAATATTTTCTTATCATATAAATCAACAATTAATTATTCACAAATAATATTATAGAACTACAACATTGACAACCAGGTTGTTCCTAGAAAAGAGGGGGCCTTCCGATAAGGATTTCTCCTTACTGGCGCACAATTAAATAACCCCTCCCAAACAGAACTTCCTTAGACATTGCCAATAATGCTATCTAATAATATTATTCAAATAATATAAATTATTAATCTGATAATGGAAAATATTGTGCAGTAGCAATTATTGAATTAATAATAATATACAAATACTAGCAATACCGTGTGCTACTGTGCAACAACGCATATTACATAATTTTAACCACCGGGTATTTCAACAGTATTAACGGTAACAACTACACCGTTATTTTAAAAAACACATTCGTGTCGTTTTCTTCATCCGACAGTTTTCCGTTATGGAGCCCACAAATGGTTGCGCCGTCGTACGAATATTCCCCGACAGCAAGAATATTACACGACCAAACGAATATTCCTCGACAATAATGAATATTTTATAACCACTTGTTTATTTTGAAAATTTTACATATATCACCATTAACTTTAAACTTTTATCAATTTAACCATTTACTAAATAGAAAAATTGAATATTTTTATTTCATAAAATCTGGAGTCTTACAATCTCCCCTCCTTATGAAATTTCTTCCCCGAAATTTACGTACCTGGTATTTCGAAGAGGTGATAATACCTTGCTTTCATTTTAGATTCTATCTTCCCGGTCATTTCTTCTGTATCATGATTCCTCCATTACTCATTCTAGAATACCGCTTTAAAATAAAGGTTAATTGACATATCACAATTTGTCAACTTATCAAGTAAGAAATTTCAGCTTAGGTAAGTCACACACTAGCGAAGTATATTACTCGTCTCTCACCTCCTAATTTTAAACTCAGATTTCCGCCAACGATTATATCCCTAAGTTCTAATACCACCTTGTAACGCCCCAAAACAGGTCCAATCCACCCAACCTATTCTGGGTCGCCACTAATACACTCGATAAAAATCCAAATATAAATCTTTAATTTTTAACTTTTAAACTGTCATACAAAATACGACCACAGTTAAACTGTGAGTTTTAATACAAATACATGTAACTCTCATGGTGCCTTGGCCACAACACCTTACAATGGTACCTTACATAAAGGTACAATCAATAACTATTTTAAAAATTAAAATATTTGAAAAATACTCAAGGAAACCTTCGTATATGGGAGGCCATGCATCTAAGTTATAATAGATATCATGGGGCTTGAGAATTAACCTTGGTTAACCCAATAGACCCCAAAGAAAAACGAGAAAATTAATATCCTGTTCATTCCAATGGTGGGTCTTCTCTTGCTATATAATTATCTCCATTGTCTCCAATTGAGAATTATATTTCAACCAACCTCCAAGATTATATAGATAGTACTCATAGATATAATCAGCAAGTGGATGTGCACAACCCTATCTTATGATAACACGAGGTCATATGTCATTAGACATCTTGTACGATAGTAACAAAACACCCTTTCAAAGTTGGGTTCATCTCACCCTATTCGGTTCATCAAAATTAACGGTTAAATGACGTATAAAATACGACAACTTATCTAAAATTCTCAATAAAACT
Source organism: Panax stipuleanatus (assembly GCA_020205555.1). Taxonomy (NCBI): domain Eukaryota; kingdom Viridiplantae; phylum Streptophyta; class Magnoliopsida; order Apiales; family Araliaceae; genus Panax; species Panax stipuleanatus. The sequence continues at coordinate 118,101,576 of CM035119.1, read as the reverse complement.
ATTTTTATACTGTTTGGTGGGAAACTTCAACAGTAATAGACCCTCGTTTTATTTTCCCGTTATCCCCGCTCGACCCAGCTACATTTTTATTACTTGAAAGGAATTGTGAAGCAAAAGGGTGAGCACAAATAGCCCAGTAAGAATATCATGACTAAAGATAATTAAATTATCAATAGTTTTCATCAGTAATAAATCAGATATGCAGAACATATCGTAGATGATAGAAGTTTTCAACCATAGTTACAGCAAAACGAACAATCCATTAGAAAAGTCAAATAAATCATAATGTTTATTATATCATCCACGTTAAAAATCCACCAATAATGTTGTATCCCTATTACATCAATCAACAATTCCTGTTCATAATAATGTAAATAGTTCATAATCATAATTATGTTGATAAATTCCTCTTCGCACCGAAGACGAAGATAATTTTCATCACCTGTCTTTACCTGAAACATCAAAGATCATGGTTATACCAAATCACAATTTCTGTTCATAATCATGTTAATCATTTCATCTTTGCACTCAGGCCAAAGATATTCAACAACAGGTTATCTTTGCACTACATGACAAAGATATTCGACAACAGGTCATCTTTACACTACAGGTCAAAGATATTTATATCTCAAAGAAATATATAATCATTTCAGAATTTATATAAACAATAATTATAACCATGTTGATCAATTCACCTTTGCACTTAAGCTAAATATATTCAATTGTAAATTTCATGGTCATGATCATACCAGTCAACAATTCATCTTTGCACTACTGGCCAAAGAGAACCCATAGTCATGATCATACCAATAATCTAAAAGAGGCAACATGTTGAAAATTCAAATTGAGCCAAGTAAAAAGGGTTTTAACAAAAACCTTACATAAGGTTTTGTTAAGCCTTTTTGAATCATTACAAAACATATGGGCAGGAAGCATACACGACACCCACACACATATACATAACAGCCCACTTGCACATTAAATGTCAGCCCAGCTGCACACACACATCACACACATATATATTACATATATATATATATACAGTCCCCTTCAATTGAAGAATCTCTCAAATAGTGTTATTTGAGGAATAGGGCAATCAACCGTTGGATCTGTTTTATGTGGCTGAATGTGGTATACATCTTTTAACCCTTTTCACACTCATGGCCCACCACAAACTCCACTTACCACATTCAGCCACATAAAACAGATCCAACGGTTGATCGCCCCATCCCTCAAATAACACTATTTGAGGGATCCCTCAACTGAAGGGGACTGTATATATATATATATATATATATATATATATATATATATATAAATATATATATATATATATATATATGCATAACATACATATATAATATATATACGGATAATATATATGTGGACCCAGTGCAAATTAGGGTTCACATGATCTAATTGAATTAAATGCACAAAATGATTCATATTATAATTAAATGATTGACGAAAAAGACGGAAATGAATGAAAAAATCGCAATTAATGAACGAGGCTGAAAGTCCAATATTAATAATTTAGAAGGAGGGGTTGAATAGATTACTACAGATTAAAAAAATTTCTTAGGCCTTTTTAAATTTTTAAATAATTAATTTGCAGTGTTAGAAATTAATATGCAAGATAGTAAAAATTCAATCACACAATGCATATAGATTTGTCTGGTTCACAACATACATCCCGGGTATGTTGCTACGTCCAGTCTCAAGCCCCTCTCCAAGACTTGAGATCCTATTACTATCAATAATAAAAACTCTTTCAACAGGTGAAATTTTTTTTACAAAGTTTTATAGACAAACTTCCAACTAATCTATCTTGGATAGTAAGCTCCCAGCTCCCTCCTCAAGTTTAGTTGTACTTCTTTTGAGTTCAGTTCTATTTTATGATCTGGTCTTAAAACAACAGTCTCTTCCTCACCTCACAAGTTCACTAGATACCCAACTCTCAGCTGACCTCTCTAAGACTCTTATTTTGGTCGAAGAATTACTCGTCTTTCTCACATGTATATAAAATAAACTAACTCTAACATTTTCCCTTTTTACAAAGTGTTTAACAGAATTTTGCTTCTAAAATAAGTAGATACAATTTAGTACAGATAAATAAAAATTTAAATAACTTTTATATTTAAAGCTTCTCAAATAAGCAGATACCAGTTTAAAGAGCAAATATGTTTATAAAAGTTTAACTTTTATATTTGAGAAAATATGTTTCTTAGTAAGTAGATAGTAATTTAAGCTTTGATCTAATAATGCTTCTATGTAAGCAAATATGTAATTTTGTGCACTATAATAAAAGTTTAAATAACTTTTATTTTGTGTGAAAAATGCTTCTTAAATAAGCAAGTATATAGATTTAATCTTGATTTAGATGTGCTCCAATATAAGTAGAAATAAGACTTTTGTTCAGATTTATAAATATTTAATTTTTTTGTAATAATAAAGAATGTGTTTCTATGAAAAATAGATTTATCTTTAATTTCAGGTATAAAAGTTTAAATAACTTTTATATTATTCAACAACATTTTATAAATGAATGTTCAAATATTAGCAATGACAGATATCAAGTATAATAAATTAAACAATTTAAGTAATACTTGATATAACAAATAAATTTGTTAAACTCGAAGATATATATAATAATATATATCTTGTGATATATATAATAATATATTCTATATATCTTGTGAATATTAAATAAGGCAACTTAGAACTTCAAGCACCGGGCGAATGATATTCTCGTTTAAAGAATACCTCCGAATATTGGTATCTAAAATTGACCGAATTTAAAGTTTCACTATTAATATTTGTATAAATATTTTCGATAGATCACTTAGAACTTCAAACACCGTTCGAATGATAATCTTTTTTAAGGAATACCTCCGAATATCGGTATCTAAAGCTGATCTACTTTACGATATTTATATAAATAAATTATATCAATAAAGAGCCACTAGAGCTTCAAGCACCGGTCGAATGATATTTTTATTTTAAAATTACCTCTGAATATCGGTATCTAAACTATCCTTTTAATTGATATGAATAGATGATATATATATATATATATATATATATATATATATATATATAAATGTGTATAACAATGTGTATTTGTATATCTATTGTTATAAGCAGATATGAGATAATATAAATTAATTAATTTAATAACTTGTCTCAAAATACTTTGATCAATTTTTCTCTTTTTAAAATATGAAAACTTTGAGTAAAAAAGATAAAAAATTTTAAAGAGAGAATATGTAGCAAAGAAAGTATAAGCTTTTTTCAATTTTTTGTAAATTGGTAACTGATAACTGAAGAAAACGTTCCTATTTATAGGAATTTTGAGCCAATGGCAAACTAGTAATTTTTTTTGGAAGTTTGTTTTGAAATTGATGGCTCGGATGAGTTTTTTTTTTAAATGAAAGGCTTGGATGAAGCACACGTGAATAGGAGAGAAAGAATTGTGCTGACAATTTTTAGCCATACATGATTGAGCATTTAATGATCAAACTGTTTCATTTATTGCTGAAATACTTCTCCGCCCGAGAGCAGATTCTCTGTCCTTAAATTTTTTGTTTTCTTATATTTTATCACTTAAATATTGACACTTATCTTTTTTTTTAATTTTAGAGTTAATTAATATTAAGTAAAAAGATATGTGTCAACATTTAAATGATGGAATACAAAAAGACAAAAAATTTAGGGACAGAGGATCTGCTCTCCCTCCGCCCAGCCCAAACATTTTTCCAAAGAATTATTACATGTAAACCATAGGCTGACAACCAACAAGTCTAACACTTCCATTTTTCAATTTAAGTTTATGGGTCCCACACGTTCTAAACTTTCTTTTCCTGGACTCCAATTTCGGATAAACAAATAAGACTCGAGGCTTTTTGTTTATTTTGGAATTTTATGCAGAAAATAACATATAAATTATATATTATTTTGAAAGATTTGTTGAGAAAAAAATCATTTTAGAAATAATAGGAACTTATCCTTCCTTAAGAAATATTAATATTTGAATTAATCTTTCTAACACTTGATATTAATTTATCAAAGGTAACGAAAAATATTAATTCAATAAGGATGAAAAAACATTTTGGTCAAAAAAATAAGATATTTAAAAATAATTATATATATAAATCCTATGGAGTAGATTCTAATCTTAAATAATACTTTTTCTTAATTATTGTTATCATTAAAATATTTAATAAAAGTTAGAGACCTATCAAAGGCATTAAATGAGCAAAAAAGGGAAAACAGGGTTTTGGCGCCCTAGGGTTCGCCCCCTAGGGCGCGCGCTGTAAGACCCCAAAATTTATAGATAAAGATTTAATTTTCTTTATATATTATTTTGAAATAGTAAGGTGTTGATTTGATAAATGTGATAAGTTATTGGTGGAATGTGCAAATTTTATAAAGTAAGCAAGTGGTTATAAAATATTCATTGTGTCGGAGAATATTCGTTTGGTCGAGGAATATTCTTTTTGTCAGAGAATATTCGTATGACGGCACAGTCATTAGTGGACCCCACAACGGAATGAATGTCGGATATAGAAAGCGATAGAAGTAACATTTTTATAAAAATAACGGCAAAATTATTACCGTTAGTACTGTTGAAATACCCGGTGGTTAAAATACAGTAATACGTGGTGTTGCACAGTAGCACACGGTATTGCACAGTATTTCGAATTATTGATTCTTACGTAGGAAGACACTTATTCAATTATTGTTACATTAATTACTGTTCAATATTTTATATTATTGATTCAATAATTGCATAATATTTTATTGGTTCAATATTTGTTACGTTGATATTTTAAATCAATAAGTGCTACTTTGCTATTTTATATTAGTGATTCAATAATTGTCATTGCACAGTATTTCAAATTATCAAATCAATAATTCATATTATTTAAATAATATTATTAGATAGCATTATTGCCAATATCTAAGAAAGTTCTGTCTAGGAAAGGGGTTGATTAATTGCGCGCCAGTAAGGAGAAATTCTTATCGGAAGGCCCCCTCTTTACTGAAAACGACCTGATTGTCAATATTGTAGTTCTATAATATTATTTATGAATAATTAATTTTTGATATATATGATAAGAAAATATTTATTCAATGTGAATTTAAACGAAGGAATTTTTAACATGTGACATTTATTGAAAGTTGGTATTATATCTATTTCGATAAAATAATTCATTCAAATATATTGTTATAATATTACATTATAGTAGTATGATGGGATTATATAATAGTATGATTTTTATAATTAGAATGGTAACATTATTATAGTAAATTCATGGTATAAAAGTTAAACGAGGTGAAAGAGTGCAAATTGAATTTGAACTTTTATGATGCAAACAATGATGTTATCGGAGCGATGAGGTAAGCAAGGATGTTATCGGAGCGATGAGGTAAGCAATGATGTCATAGGATCGATGATGTAAGCGATGATGTCATAAATTATGGCAAAAAGACTATTTTACCCTTACTCTGTCGAGCCTATAAATAGAAGCTCATTTCTTAATTATTTCTTACCAATTCACTAAAGCTATAGAGAGAGAAAGTATAAAGAGAAAAAGAGAGAGAAAAAAAAGAGTATTCTGCTATTACACTAGTGCAGTCTCCAAATTTTTAAGGTAAGGGGTATTATTTCTTTCGTATTCATGAAGAGAGTTATTTTCTTTCAATACTCGTAAGGGTTGTTATTGCATTCCTTATTATTCTGTTGGAATAACCTGTCTACGCGGACTACCGCATGCATGGTGAAATTCTGTTGTTATTTCATTCTTTATTATTCTGTGGGAATAACCTATCTACGCAGACTACCGCATGCCTGGTGAATAACCCTTCGTATTCAGTTGTTATTAAATTATAGAAATAATATGTCTGAGCGGACTATCGCCTGACGGGTGAAAATCCAATTGCAGTTTCGTATATTATTTCATTTCAGATTCCTAACTCTAAACTTACTACGGTAAGTATTGCTTCTATAATTCTTGAAATGATCAGAAATTTCTTGAGTTTTGCGCTTCATCTAATATCATTTCACTGGAATATTGGTCTGAACTTTCTTGTAAAATTTTTATCTTTTCATGTCGAGTTACTATTCACGAATTACTATTCACGAGTTACTATTTATGAGTTACTATTCACGGGGTACTATTCACGGTAAAAAAATATTTTTTTCTTTCAAATCATCTTTGATTAGATCCAGGTTTTGATCTTAATTCTTGAACTCTGGATAAATTCTCTAATATTTGTTCTTTATCTCACTGGATTCGTTATTCGTATTGTTTTTCATTATCCTCAGTCCTAAATGGTGATATAACTGAATATCTTTGGCTTGTAGTGTAAAGATGAATGATTACTTGATGAATATCTTTGGCTTGTAGTGCAAAGATGAATGATTGCCTGATGAATATCTTTGGCCCGTAGTGCAAAGATGGACATGTGTTGAGTTGAACATAACCAACTGGTGATACAAATGATCTTTGGCCCGTAGTGCAAAGATGAATATTTGGTTCGAGATGTATATTGATTGATGTTACAGGGATAAAATATTGATGATGGACTTTTAAATCATAGAAGATAGTAGATATCATTCTCTACTTAACTCTTCTAATGAATTGTTATTTTCGCTGCAGTTGTTGATTTAAAACTTGTTGTCCATAATATTTTATCTGATTTGTTGAAGACTAACGATAATTTATTTTCCATTATCTTAGTCATAATATTCTTTACTGGGCTAGTTGAGCTCACCCTTTTCTTCCATTGTTCTCTTCAGAAAATGAGAATATCGCGGGTACTAGTCGGCTAGAAATCCTCACTATTTTTTTGTAAAATAGTGTAATAATAAATGTAATGAGGACTTAGTTTGAATGTTTATATTTTTTACATGTCTGTATTGACACTCATAGTTGTGTCGTCGTATTTTGGACGACCGTTGGATATAAAATATTGTATTTGGATTCTGTACCATGTATTTGGTGACTCAGAATGGGTTGGGTTGATTGAACCAATTCTGGGGGCGTCACACGCGCTACCTCATTTCCTCGATTTACGTGTTTGAAGGATTTTAATCGATGCAATGATAGAGCAATGAGCTCGGAGTACAAAAAAAAACTAAAATCTTGTCAAACTCTAAGAAATGATTAGCCTTATAATCTTTATGGCAAGAAGAGTTTTTTACAGGACCAAGAATCATGAGAAAATAAAGGAAACCAACCAAGAAAGGCTGAAACAAACGAAAAGAACCAAAGGAAGCTCAAACCTAGGGTTCGGCCCCCTAGGGTCTAAATTTTTTGACAAAATTCCGGCAAAACTCAATTTCTTTAATTTCTTATATTTTTTTTGTTTATACAAGTTTAGATTCATCACATACGAGCATAAACATAAACTCTTTATATAAATCCATGAAATTTAACATCTATATATTTATCTTCTTCTTCTCCTCTTTTCCTCTCTTTCTCTTCTAATAATTTTCAGAACTCTCTCCCTCTCTACTTTTGTTGCCGAGAGGATTGGGTTGAGAATGGTGGAAGTGTTTTATTTTTTCTTCTTTCCTTTTCCTTTTCCTTCTTTTTCTTTTTCTTTTTCATTTCTTTTTCTTGTCTCTTCTCTTTCTTCTCATTGCCGGATATTCCTTCCTAAATGCTAAATATTCTCTCCCTTAATCCACCCATTTGACCCATTTTAACTTCTCAAATTGGATTATCTTTTAGGCTTTACCTTGGGGTTTGGTTTGGACTTGGTTTGGGCCATTTAATTAACACATAATTGGGTTACTTAATTTCTTACACATGGACTTTATTAATTAAACTAGCAATTCATTTAGCCTTTTACTAGCTCACTAGCTTAATTCCTTATTAGACAAATTTAATTGGATTAGCTATTTTTTAACCCATTAGTTTATCATATTCATGCACATAATTACATAAATATACATATATCTCACATATATTTAGTAACACATTTACACTGTGACGATCCGAGTTTTTTGGAAAAATATATATTAAAATAAGAATTTAAACATAGAAAATTCTTATTATATGATATGTTATGTGAATAGGATTGCATAAGTGAATATGTATTGTGCAATATGTAACTTTTGAGAATAATAAATATATTATTATTATATAGTTATTATTCGTAACTAAATTGTTGAAAACCATTTTTAGAAGGGAGGGGAAATGAAAAGATTGAATATATTATTCGGTTAAAAATAAATTGTGAGAAAACAATTTATTTAAAGAAAAAGGAGACGATTAAATTTAATGATACTGAAAATGATTGTATCCCTTAAATAAGTAAATATAATGAAATAATTTATGATATTAAATTATTTTAATATAGTAAATGTATGGATTTAAATATATTATTTTTATTTAATATATAGCTTCTATCTTTATGGAAAAGAATTTGCTGATAAAGCATTATAACATTTAATGTGAATTATGTATATATAATATACATAATATACTATGCGATAAGTACTAAATGGGTAAGTAATATATGTAAATGTGTAATAATAATAATATGCTAGATAATGGAAATATTATCATGTGATCATATATATAAATATACTAGTAATTGCCCGTGCCTGAAGTCGACGTAACGAAAAATTAGATTAAAATTCGAAAAATACTACATTATCTAAAGACTTTTTGCAATCTAAAATAACTAACAATCACACATAATAATTATCATTATTCACTACACCACCACAATAATTAATTTTCCTTTAAAAATAGATATCAAGAAAAATCTAAACCTGTCTACAAAACTTATAAATCATCAATAACAATTTTAATAATTCACCACACTACCACAATAACAATTATTATTAATATTATTATTATTATTATTATTATTATTATTATTATTATTATTATTAATATTATTATTGTTATTATTATTATTATTATTGTTATTATTATTGTTATTATTATTACTGTTATTATTATTGTTGTTATTATTATTACTATTACTATTATTATTATTATTATTATTACTATTATCATAATAATTATTACTATTATTAGTATTATTAATATTATTAATATTACTATTATAGTTATAATAACAATTATTATTATTATTACTATTATTGTAAGACCCCAACTTTTATGAATAAAAAAATTGAATTTTCTCTATATATTATTTTGAAATAGTCAGGGGTTAATTTGATAATGTGGAATGTTATGGGTAATATGCGCAAATATTTTAAAATAAGCAAGTGGTTATAAAATATTCATTGTTGTCGGGAAATATTCGTTTGGTAGTGGAATATTATTACTGTCGGGGAATATTCGTACGACGGCGCATCCATTTGTAAGCCCCATAACGAAAAATTGTCGGATGAAGAAAACGACAAGAATGAGTTTTTTATAAATAACGGCCACTACACCAAAAATGGCCTTTAGTGAAGGACAAATCCTTTACAATACATAATATATCACTCAATAGATTTATTGTGAAGAAATATTTCCTTCACACGAGTGTTCGCATAAGACCTACTCACAATTGGCTATCCTTCGCTAAGTAGTGACTAAATATTTTTTGTGAAGGATATATTGTGAATAACTTTTTATTTACAAATTATATTTGGTAATGAAATATTGTTATTTAGTAAAAGAATGGTTTCCTTCACAAATAATATTTTAAGAAGAACTATTAAAAATTAGTGAATAACTTTATTCCCTCACAAATAATATAATGTGAAAAACAAAATTATTTAACGAGAGAATATTTTCCTTCATTAATTATAAATCGAGAATGTATCTTCAATTTAGTGAGGAAAATAATCCTTCATTGATGACTAACTAATTAACTAAAAAGATTTTAGTGAGGGAAATAATCCTTCATTAATGTCTATTTCTCAAGTAAAATCATTCACAAATTATAAATTTGTAAATACAAAATTAATTGATAAATAATCAAAATTCATTGCAAATTATAATTAATTTTCAAATCAATGATTTCATATTTATTATTATTACTATTATTTTTATTAATTGTTGTAATAAATATTAAATTTAATATTTCAAGTTAATATAAATGTCGTACTTGTTTCAAACTAATTGATAAACTAATGCATAAAGAGCCAATATGTAAAACAAATACTCCATATATAAATAGATAATGCTCAAGTCATGATAAGTACAGAATTTGTTATCTTGATTCCCAAGGATCATAGTACTTACAATATTTAATAACTAACATAAGAAAACTGAAAGAATAACAACAAACTAGAAGGAATGAAGTGTACATCATGTTAGGTCCACTTCATCATCATTTTCTTCAAGAAAATCAAGGTTTGGCCTGTAAAGTTCTTCCTGCAAAATAAACACCAAAATTCAATTTCAATAAGATGAGAAATAAAAAAAATAAACCTGGTGAACTTAAATTAATAGGGAGAGAGATTAATGAAGGACAAACGAAAATATAGCTACTAGTAAATACCTCAACTGAATCTTACATCCTCCATTTGGCCCATGTCCCCGAATGTGACTGTCCTATGTCCTCGAATGTGAAGGACTAATGTGAATCATACATCCTCCATTTGGCAGGAACATATTATTTAAGGGGTGGGGTTGGGGGTGGGGGGTGGGGGTGGATACATACAGCCAAGTCTGTAAATCCTAAAACTTAAATAGTCCATTTTATCTTATACCAAGCCTTAGTCACCTTCTCCTACATTCAAACTTGTTCTGCACAGGCATATGATTCAAATTAAGATTTTGATCCAGTAATAATATCATATAAATATCTTTTGATTTTCATGACCTAAAGTACACCATCATAGTGACCACTTGCAATCCCAATTTTAACAGCTTGTCCATAACCACAAGAGTGAGTGAGTGCGTGCGTGTGTGTGTGTCTACAGGCTAAAAATAAATAAATAACCATTAAACTAAACAATAACAAACAAAAATCTAAAATTACCACTGCATCAATTGATTGCTATACCAAGGAAAAATTAGTTGGCATCCAATTAAACATTCCATTCATCACCACCAATTCTGAGAACCCTGAGCAAGATATGCAGAGTGTTAGAACAACACTTCACCTTATTGAAGCTGGAAAGTGAAGTGTGATAATATAGCATGAATGAAGCTTGCAAATATATGGGAGAGTATTTAACATCATACAACATAAGCATATAACTAAGAGAGAGAGAGAGAGAGAGAGAGAGTGAACCTCATTGCATATAAACTAGAAAGAACTTAGGTGGCAACTGCCTGTTTATGCCTCTCATTGTGTCACAAATATTATTGACATAGTATTATGGTACAACAAATTTAGTTTGCAATAATAGGCTGCCTTTGGCCTAGATGTTTATCTATAAAAAAAATGCATATTCAATTAGTGTTTCATATCAAAATAAATCAAATAAATTAACACCATGTCCAGCTGAGCAGCATTGTTAGTAAATTACTAATTCCTACTTTACAGTCCGGTACTCTTCAACTCAACAAAATAGATTTCATGGCACTCAGTTTACGTGCAGGAATGGGAGGTACCCTTTTCTGAGTCAAATTTAAGATAAACTTAGCTTTTCCATACTTCCCATCTTTTTGCAAGCCTTCAAGTAGCATATGGTTAGTATCCACATTTGGAAACAAATTCTTGTTGTTTAAGTGTCATCTTTTTACTGTTTTGTAGTAGTGGGAATAAGCTGATGAAAGTCATCATATATTTAGTTGTTACACACCAATGGGATCATAAATATAAGATAAATGTGCAGTAGAACAACAAAAAGCTAAAGAAAATAAAAAAGTTTACTTCTTTCAAAATTGTCTCACCGCAAATCTGTGATTTGAACTATGTTAACAAATTCTTTTGTGAGTAGATGAAGGAAATTTATCTCTGGTGAGTAGGTATAAGGAAACCTTGAAATGAAAGAGAAGGAAAATAACAAAAAGAGAAAGAGCAGACCTTCAGCAGCTACAGTACATGCTCTCTCCAAGCAAACAGCCCAAAGATCAGTGTCATCAGAGGTTGCTGAAGACTGCAAACCAAACTCTCTGAAGAGAATATAACATTAACATCAGTGATTGTTCTTATTATTTCATAAAAGTAAGGTTCATGCATGCCAAAATTCTCATCTGCTCGAACAAAGTGCAAGATACAGCTTTGTAACCATCCAAAATATTCAAACTTTAGTGTATAATAGAAAAATGATGACAACACAATACAAATAACATAAATCCACACTGAAAGAGGAAACTAGAAGCAGGGTACTAGCAGACCACCTGTTCAAAGGTAATATTAACTGCCTGAAGCAGCTCTGTAATTGGCTTCCATGCCATAATTTCTTCTTAATTTTCATTCAAATTATTCCAATTTAAAATTATGACCAAATAGTATTTGGAAAAACTTAGGATAGAAACCTGTTTAACATTATTAAATGACTAAAAAGATTAGTGTTCAAGAATCTATACCAGAGACATATTGCATGTCTACAATAATTATTATGTTATTCTAATTATCATGATTGCATTCACCTTTCATCACAACTTGATAGACTCTAATTTGTTGATATTTAACAAAAATAAAACCAAAACCATAAGGATTATAAGTTTCCGTAGTGATCTTCTCCTTTATTAGGAAGAGGAATGGGCCATATGGCAATATTAGTAGAGAATAAAAGTTAAAGTGAGCCAATGAAAATGAATGAATGTCCAGGAAAAAGAACTAAAACCATAACTGAGTGGTGATAAGTAAATATTACAAGAGGTAGAAAAACTGCAACAAAAGAGTTCTAAAATGGTTGAGAACTTGAGATGTGTAAGAAAAGACAAAGGGGAATCCTACAGAGAAATAACTAATGTTGCATTCAGTAAAGTTGCCATAATAACAACATTGCGCACCTACGGTGACAAAATTGATTTGTTATGTAGTGATTAGTAAGAGACAAGGAAAGTAGCAGGAATTTATAGCTTCATACCATAATTTTCCGCACTTTAACCTTAACTCATTTGCAGCATTTTTTGGTTTGGTGAAGAGTGTGGCTCCTAGACCGCTCTCACATGCATATTAGCAACATACATTCAGATGTTTTGTTTAGGACTCTGTCAAAATAACATCTGGTAACAAATACTGTAAAAAAATTAAAGCCAAACACTAAAATATTATGAGTAGGTTAGATAAATTGATTTTTTAGTATCCTCGCATTACCTGAGACCTTATCGACATCAATTTTCCAGTCACCAGCCAGTATGGATCCTTGAGGTGGAGAAAATCCCAAACCTTTCTCCCCATCAGGGTGCTTACTAGCCACACCACCACCAACTCCATTACGGTCCACTATTTTACCACGTGTACCTATACTTACATTCTGCATATCATTATTTCCTGTACAAACATATCAATTATATTGTATGTCAAGTAAATTAAAAACTAAAATAAGATTAGATTTTTCTTTTTTGTTGCACTAAAAATTTGGAAAGTTGGGTAAAATTGCAGCTTTAAGATTCTGAGTCGAGTGAAAAGATCTTTTGTCAAGCTAGCTGAAATATACCCAAGCCGGAAAGAAAGAATTGAGGACAAACATTACATTACCTTGCTCAATCTCCCTCTCACCATTGTCGGATTCTTGTTGAGATACCTGCTTATTCTTTTCCTCTTTTCTATTTCCAAAAATCCGAAACAGACTAAAACAATATCTTGCTTAAATAAATTAGTTAGGTATTATAACTTCATGTCCATATTACGTGACCTTAATGCTGAAATGAAGAAATTGAATAGCTATCTCAAAAAACTATTGTATATCAAATTATCATAGGTATCTTCTTTCAGCATTTTTGTTTGCTATGCAGTTCACGGATCTTTGAAAGTTTGAATGGATAATTTTTAGAACACCTATGAATACTATTGTTAGGTGTTGTAGAGTGTCACTTCTCATGTACTGTTTTAAAATAATATTGGCCTATAGAAGAGGTAGTTTATCATATATTGATTTTGCCAGCTTGAAGAACTTAAAAGAGTTTGACTTGCTGAGTTATGTTGCTCCTTTGATATTCCTATTCAGCGAGTGATTCATGGTAAAAGAAGGAAAATCAGTGTCATTGATGACATTATTATAAGTAAGGAATGTCTAGTAAGTTGGAGTATTTGTCAATTTAAAATTAAGAAAAGAGAACACAATCATAGTTAAATTGTAATAATACATATACTTTATTAATTTTTTGCCTTGCTACACTACTGAGGACCACCAGAATCATTTGATGATGAGGATTTTTGTCTGAAGAGCAGTGTCTAATGAACAACTACTCAAGGACTGATCCTATCTGATAATGATTGTTTGTTCTTGTATTATTAATTTTTAAAATATCTACTTTTTTGAATTCAAAGTTTTATGATGAGTTCTCTTCTTTATTAAGACCTTTTTTCATTTTCATTTTCATTTTTTAATTATAAACCAAGAGTAATGCACAAAAGAGCTAGTAGGATATAGTCATATAGAGATTAGAGCTCATCTAAATGATTTAGACTTTACATGGTTCAGTTTTGCTTGCTATTTTCACTAATTTCACATTGATGGTCTCTGAAATTAATATCTTTAAAGTATCTTACAAGCTTTATACTGCTTGCTGATCCCATGTTCTTGTTAGGGAAAATGACGGATATGAATTTGTAAGTTCTAATTCAAAAGATAAATAACTTTAACATCCAGCTGATATGAATGTTCAACCATAATTAACTTTCGATTTCTCCCTTCAACTTATATATGCTGAAACATAGACTAGAGCAGAGGTTCTCAAATAATTCCTTCCATATGTCACAGCATCTATACATATTGGAAATGACATTTCTCATTGTAATGAAGTCCTTACAAGGGGTCAAATCTTTGAAGGGGTTTATTGGCATCAAGAGAATGGGAGAGGCTGACTCTAAACCGTTCCATATTGCAAGTAAAAGAAAGTATCCAGATGAAGAAGAGGCAGCGCAAAAGGCTATGGAGCTGTGTTCATTGTGGGATGGTCACCTAAGGGATCCTAGTTGGCATCCTTTCAAGATCATTACTGTTAAAGGAAGTGATGATCACGAGGTATATGCTCTTTTACAGAACATCAGTTATTGCAACTTTAGCCAAATTTTCTAACTTTCAACAAGAGGTTGGCATACTCACATTTCCATTTGTCTTGGATGTTCCTAGTTTCCAAACAGTGCATAAATAAAATGGCTATATACCTTATGTTACAATTTATCCAGAGGTAAAGAGCTGAACAATCCTCCATGCTGCTATCCTTACAAGTGCTTAAATTATTATTTACAAACTCGCGTAATGCTTTCCAGAAACTTCTCCCCATCCTTTCGTTACCTTTTCCTCTACATGTTTCTAATACAAAATGTTGCGGTGTAGCAAACCATTCTCTTACCAGCAGTAGCATCCTTCAAGAAAATATTTAGTATGAATCCATTAATTTGGCTTGAATGAGGACCGGGCAGTCCTTGATTTCTGGATTCATATTCCATTTCTTTTTTGTAAGAAAATCTTGTTTTTAATTTATCCTTCCCTTCATTTTCATGGTTAACCTTATTTTTTAGTTAATTTGAACATGACAACACACGAAGTTATTAATGAAGAGGATGAGAAACTGAAATATCTAAAGGTTGAGTTGGGTGATGAAGTTCACATGGCTGTGACTACTGCCTTGATGGAGATAAACACGTACAACCCCAGTGGTAGGTACATCATATCAGAACTGTGGAATTGCAAAGAAGAAAGGAAAGCAACACTAAGTGAAGGAGTATCACATATACTGGAGGAAATATTAAGTTTGAAACGGCCTAAAAGGGGGAGAAGGTAGAAACAAAACTATAAGTTTGTAATGGAACAACATTTGGGATCAAAACATGCATACATGTCTTATATGTATGTTTAGATGTGTAAATAGAAATTCTGAACATATGACAGGTGCCAAGCAGCAATATATAATGTACATGTTAATATCTTTATAGAAACTAAAAAGAGTGTATGTTAGTTATTTCATGTTTGTGAGGTGGAAACTGCAGACTGTAGTAGCACAAACCAATTCTGTTTTTTGAAAGAATTATACAGCATGAGATAACCCCTTGGCCTTGCTATGCTTGCAACAAGATTGACCTACACAGTTTAAACCCTTCTAAATTGGTCAACTTCAACAGATTGCTCTTATTTAATATTTGTGTATGCAGGTTGGTGTATTAGTGCTTAAATGCTAACCTTAGTCTACTAACTGCAGCCGGTCCTCAATTCAATAACAATCAACAGGTTAAGGTTTGCACGGTAAAGCTCACCACATTGTCAACATACAGATCATCACTCATCATTAACAAAATTGTCATATCTAATATTGTCAGCTTGGTCCCATATGCTCATGAGGCCTGCTCGAGCAGCCTCTACTTATGGCTAGTGATAGAATGCAGAAACTAACTATGCAGAAGAAAGCAGAGCAGACTACAACATCTATCACAGACAATGCATACACAGCTAAAATTGACAATTTGCAATTATAATAAATCAGACTACTACTTTGAGAAGGTCTAAAATTAAAACGTCGCATTCAAGTGCACTAATTACACTCTAAAAGCAATTAATGAACTCATCATCTAGATGGATTAGAGTTCATCAACTAGTATTAGATACTGTCCATTATAAACAATGGAAGCAAATCAAAAATATCATCTGATAATGAAACCAACAACTAAGAGTAAGTTATGCAAAATTGTAGGTCCAACAAATGATGAAAAATATGAATAATTCAACAATTGCATTCCAATATCAACAATCAAACTTTTTCATAAAAGCTATTCATCCTATTCAAAAAGTTACAAGTTTTAAGCCCAACAAATGCTGAAAATATGAAAAATACAAATCATCGACATGTGAATTTTGGCTCAGGAAGAGTGGTAAAACCCAAACTGGCGCTAAATTTTTCATTCGTCCCGCGTAATTTATGCCTAAAGAAGAGAGGAGAAACCCAAATTAGTAGAGAAGAAACCTAGCCTATCTCTCTAATTGAAACATCGACATGTGAATTTTGGCTCAGGAAGAGTGGTAAAACCCAAATTGATCTCTGTTTCATGCTTTCCAGACCACGCACAAACTGAGGGAGGGACTCTGTTCCAAAACAAGAGTTTGATAACATTTTTGAAAAAAACAAATCTTTTAGAAGTAATATTATATGTAAAATTATTATTTCAAAAACTTAAACATAAATCTAAATTTAAATTTTAGGATATCATAAATTAATTATAATAAATTGAAATATAACTCTTTTGTAAAAAAAATAAATTTTAACCTTTGTAATCTGTTCTACAAAAAAGATTCATAATTATTATAATTTTATGTATTGTCAATTAACAATATTTTAAAATTTAAATTATTAAAACTTATTATTTTAAATTGCTTAAAAATTATTATTAAGAATAAACTTTCAATTAATATATTAATTACATTACAATTTGAATTGTAGTAAATTATAAATTAAAGAACAAATTCTAACTTAACTCTTTATGTAAAATATATGAGTATTTTTTTGGTAATTGTGCTTTATTCCACAAAAGAGCGTCACTATCTTCTTTTTTTCTCTTTTTTTTTTCATGATCAATGTATGAAATTTTAAAGTTTTAACGTAGTGTAAAATTATTTGATTTATAGTTTATTAACAGAAATAGTCTATTTTGTAAATTACTTAAAAAGTATTATTAAAAGTAAATTTACTATTGGAAAAAAATTAATGTATTTATATTACAATTTATATTCACCATAATTAATTCTAATTATTTAGAACAAAATGGTGACCAATTTTATCTCTCGCAAAAAATCTCTGAATAAATAACATATAGTGAGTAATAATTCATTCGTTATTAGTTTTTTTCCTCGCAAATTTTCATCATAAATTGGTGCAAAAAAACATTCTATCATCTCAATTTTGTGAGGAAAAAAAATATAAATTGTGAAAGATGCTTCTTTCGCTAATAACTATATCGTCACTATATTTTTTTCCTTCACTGTTCCTTCGCTAGAAAACTCTTTATGTGAAGGAATTCATTCCTTCACAAAATTTCCTTCGCTACATCCCAAATTTCTTGTAGTGGGTGTAGTTGTTACCGTTAACACTATTAAAATACCCGGTAGTTAAAAATAAAGTAATACTCGTCGTTGCACAGTAGCACACGGTATTGCACAGTATTTTTATATTATTGTTAATTCAATAATTGTTACTGCACAGTATTTCCCATTATTAGATCAATAATTCGTATTATTTGAATAATATTATTAGATAGCATTATTGACAATGCCTAAGAAAGTTCTGTTTAGGATGGGTTACTTAATTGCGCGCCAGTAAGGAGAAATCCTTATCGGAAGACCCCCTATGTTCTGGGAACGACCTGGTTGTCAATATTGTAGTTCTGTAATATTATTTGTGAATAATTAATTATTAATTTATATAATAAAAAAATATTTATTTTATGT